>JAQMRL010000015.1:18464671-19052171 GCA_035578175.1 Catonia carolina
CACATATCAGAGTGCGTACAGGTGGAGTGTCAAATTATTTACATTCAATCTGTTCGTTGCAGGGGCTAAAATAAATAGTTCTGTTTCTTATCACATGGTCAGCCAATTAATGACTGAATCATTTAAGAACAGAAGAGGTAGAGGTGTAAAAGATACTAATCAGAGATCTCCTCTGAAAGTAATGAATTTCATTATACAGCCAGACCCTGTGGTGAATGAAGTGAAGGTTGTCATTTACAGAGTGGAAAATTTGCTTTTCAGAGGGCCCGGCATGCTGATAAGCATACTTTTCCACTCAGTGAGGAAGGCAATGGTAAACCACCTCACTCCTCGTTTTACTTAGTAAAACCTCTACAGGTTCAAACCAGCCTTTCGGCTGATGACCTAAACAACACAGTTTTTTGGTGGAGCACGAAGTTCTAGTCACATAAACACGTTGTGTTATCGCTCTGTAAACAGCTCACAAAAATCTTATTAAGAAGAGTTTGTAACAGCAGAAAGGAAAAATTTTAAATTTTTGTTTTTGCACTAATGTTTATTACTACGAAATTTCTGCTGCGTAAAATAATGTAATGACTGTTCTTAATTTTTTACTTTCTCTTGCCTATATGAATATATAGGAAGGAAAGTTATTGTTTTCATGTCAATTTTTCGAAATCGATTTTTCACCGGATCTACACGTTTTCAGAACCCATAAAACATGTTTTTAACGATTGGTCTGGTGTGGTGTGTGTGTGTGTGTGTGTGTGTGTGTGTGTGTGTGTGTGTGTGTGTGTGTGTGTGAACAGAATATCTCGAGAACGAAACATCTCACGAACTTGAAACTTGAAACTTAAGTTACATACCACTACCGGACCCAACACGAACATTTTCATAAAAATCGGTCAACCGGAAGTAGTAGTTTATTCGTGTAATTTTTCACTTTTTTGCGATTTTCTCAAAAACTGGTCCTACGATTTTTTTAAAAATCACCTGGTTCAATAAATTTGTTTTGCTCTACAAGATAGGGTAGGCGCCATGTTTGCTGAAATTCTTGGTGAGGCTGTTTTCACGTAAAAAAAACTTTTGTATTAAGATTGCGACTAATATGCATTTTAGCGCAAAAATGTATAATAAAATTTGTAAAGAATTTAAAATCTTACAACTTTTATTTTAAACATTTCTTTGTTTAACGCTTTTTTTTAGCGGTAATTAGTGATTTTCTGTTTTTTTTTCTCACGAAAACGTGTGAAAAATCGATTTTTTTAAGATTTCGGCCTTAGTATGCATTTTACGACAAAAGCGTATATAATTAAATATAATAGGAAATTGAAAGATTACAACTTAGACTATATAAATAAATGGAGCATTTTTCTCTACAAAGGCTAGTTAGCGTGAAAGAGCGATTTTCCGTATTTCCGACCTAAACTGAGGTCGATTTTTATTTTGCGTCATTTACTCATGATTAAAATAAGGTTATGTTTTTCGAGGTAAGTTTTTCTTTACGTCTCATGTTTTATTACAATTGTTAAGTTTATTGTTAATTATTTGCATTGGCAAGAGAAAGTAGGGTGAGTGTTTCACACCAGATTTTTTTATTTTTAAAATTATCTTAAAGCATAATCAAGTATTTTTTTAATTTTTTAGTTATATTTTTTTATATATTTTTTCTTTCTTATAACAAATTAGCAGTGTACAAATCTATGCTCAGCCTTGTCTGGAAGTACGGCCTTCAACTATGGGGGACTGCTAGTAACAGTAATATAAATAAGTACTATCCAAAGGTTTCAGAAAAAAGTTATAAAAAAATTTGATAAATGTTCTTTGGTATGTAAGAAACACTGAAGTGCATTAGTACTTAAACATTCAATTTGTTAAAGAAGAAATAAGAAGGCTCAACGAAAAATACCATTGTAATCTCATATAAATCATTTAGCTCTGAATTTACTAGATAATAGTCAAACCACCAACGTTTGAAACGGCATCATATTTTGGATCTCCGTGACAGATTATAAAAAGACAAAAACTAAATAAAGAAAAATAACACACTAAAAATAATTAAACAAAAAATTAAAAAATTAATTATCATAAATAACTAACAGCCTAATTTTATTAATACAAATGACTTTTAACAACAATTAAGAATGAAAAAAAAAGTTAAATTGCATAAAATGTATTTTTAGTTGCTTTGTTTTATGGAAGGCTTTAATGGAAGCCCTCTCCTTCATATTATTTTGAATTATGTCATTCACTTATAGTAACTTCTTACTGATTGTGTAGTCTATAGTAATTATTTATTAAAAAAAAATTCTTATTGCCTCCAAGAGACTTCAGGGGGAGTATGGTACATGTCAAGAGAAGTTATAACACCTGAAAATAGATATTAAAATCACACGTTGTTCTACTACTACTATTTAGAAAAATCTGGTGTGAAACACTCACACAACTTTCTCTTGCCAATGCAAATAATTAACAATAAACCTAACATTATTAATAAAATATTAGAAATAAACAAAAAACTAACCTCAAAAAACATAACCTTATTTTAATCATGAGTGAATGATGCAAAATGAAAATCAACCTCAGTTTGGCTTAGAAATACGGAAAATCACCCTTTCTCTCTAAACTAGGCTCTGTAGAGAAAAAATGCTTTAAATAAAAGTTGTAGATCTTTTAATTTTCTATAAATTAAATTATATACACTTTTGTCGTAAAATGCATACTAAGGCCGAAATCTTAAAAAAATCAATTTTTCACACATTTTCGTGAGAAAAAAAACCACATATCAGAGTGCGTAAAAAAAACAGAAAATCGCAAATTACCGCTAAACTAAGCGTTATAAAAAAAATTGTTTGAAATAAAAGTTGTAGAATTTTAAATTCTCTACAACTTTTATTATATAAAGTTTTGCGCTAAAATGCATATCAAAGCTGTAATCTTAAAAAAACAACGTTTTTACGTAAAAACAACCTCAAGCAGAATTTCAGCATACATGGCGCCTACCCTATATTGTAGAGCATAAAAAATGTAGTAAACCAGTTAATTTTTAAAAAAATCGATAGGACTAGTTTTTGAGAAAATCGCAAAAAAGTAAAAAATTATACGAATAAACTACTACTTCCGGTTGACCGATTTTGATGAAAATGTTCGTGTCGGGTCCGGTAGTGATATGTAACTTAAGTGATAGTAACTTAAGTTTCAAGTTTTCAAGTTCGTACGATGTTCCGTTCTTGAGATATTCTGTTCACACACACACACACACACACACAGACACACACACAGACACACACACAGACCAATCGCTAAAAACATGTTTTTTGGGTTCAGGGGGTCTGAAAACGTATAGATCCGGTGAAAACTCGATTTCGAAAAATCGACATGAAAACAATACTTTCCTTCCTATATATTCATATAGGCAAGAGAAAGTAAAAAAAAAATATTGTGCGCTTTAAAAAGTTCGCCAATCAAGTAATTTTTCAGATTATTTTTTAAAGGAATCCGAATCATCACAATATTTGAAATATTTAAAATATTTTCTCTCCGTATAAGAAGGTATTTGTTCAACACAATTTGTGGTGTGATTAGTCACGTAATAATCGTTCTGTTTCTTGTGTTATCATGATGGACATTAAAATTTTGCATAAAAGTATTTTGCCTAACATACATTATCACCTGAAAAATACATAGTGAGAGAACAGTAAGCAATTTTAGCTATTTAAATTGTGGTCTGCATGGGGTGAGCTGGTTAGTTCTTACCATACACCTAATAGCTTTCTTTTTAATTTTAAAAACCCTATTCATATTACTCATATTAGAATTACCCCACACTAAAATACCATAACGGATACGAGAGTTAGATCATGATAAGCTGCCATTAGTAATTTTTACTTTCTCTTGCCTATATGAATATATAGAAAGGAAAGTATTGTTTTCATGTCGATTTTTCGAAATCGAGTTTTCACCGGATCTATACGTTTTCAGACCCCCTGAACCCAAAAAACATGTTTTTAGCGATTGGTCTGTGTGTGTGTCTGTGTGTCTGTGTGTGTGTGTGTGTGTGTGTGTGTGTGGTGTGTGTGTGTGTGTGTGTGTGTGTGTGTGTGTGTGTGAACAGAATATCTCAAGAACGGAACATCGTACGAACTTGAAACTTGAAACTTAAGTTACGTACCACTACCGGACTCGACACGAACATTTTCATCAAAATCGGTCAACCGGAAGTGGTAGTTTATTCGTGTAATTTTTCACTTTTTTGCGATTTTCTCAAAAACTGGTCCTACGATTTTTTTAAAATCGCCTCATTTACTCAATTTTTTATTCTCTACAAGATAGGGTAGGCGTCATGTTTGCTGAAATTCTGGGTGAGGCTGTTTTCACGTAAAAAACGTTGTTTTTTTAAGATTACAGCTTTAATATGCATTTTAGCGCATATTAAATTTGAATACTAGACAGTGGTTACTGGTGTACTTTGATAGTTGGGGTTCAATTAACAATACTCAACTCAATTAACAATACTCTCTCAGGAATAGTCGGCCTTGGTCTGTAAAAAGACTACACCTTATTTACACATTACATACATCATCTTTATCTCATCTCATTGGAATTAGTAGATTATTCGTGCAATTTTTTTGTTTCTGAAATTCGTTCAAAAACGACTCCTATGATTATTTAAAAAATCACCTCTTTCTTTAAAAATTCAGGGGTTGTGAAATCTGATAAGCATACTCTTCCAGTCAGTAAGAAAAGCGATAGTAAACCATTTCACTTCTTGTTTTACTTAGTAAACCTTTTGTAGATTCAAACCAGCATTTTAGTTGATGACCTAAACAACAATAAAATTTAGTTAATGACCACTATGCTAGTAGATTCACGAGAAAGTGATACCAAACTTGCGAACTATTTTTACTTTCTCTTGCCTATATGAATATATAGGAAGGAAAGTATTGTTTTCATGTCGATTTTAAGAAATCGAGTTTTCACCGGATCTATACGTTTTCAGACCCCCTGAACCCAAAAAAACATGTTTTTAGCGATTGGTGTGTGTGTGTGTGTGTGTGTGTGTGTGTGTGTGTGTGTGTGTGTGTGTGTGTGTGTGTGTGTGTGTGTGTGTGTGAACAGAATATCTCAAGAACGGAACATCGTACGAACTTGAAACTTGAAACTTAAGTTACGTACCACTACCGGACTCGACACGAACATTTTCATCAAAATCGGTCAACCGGAAGTGGTAGTTTATTCGTGTAATTTTTCACTTTTTTGCGATTTTCTCAAAAACTGGTCCTACGATTTTTTTTAAAATCGCCTCATTTACTCACTTTTTTATTTTCTACAAGATAGGGTAGGCGTCATGTTTGCTGAAATTCTGGGTGAGGCTGTTTTCACGTAAAAACGTTGTTTTTTTAAGATTACAGCTTTAATATGCATTTTAGCGCAAAACTTTATATAATAAAAGTTGTAGAGAATTAAAAATCCTACAACTTTTTTTTCATACAATTTTTTGTATAACGCTTAGTTTAGCGGTAATTTGCGATTTTCTGTTTTTTTTCTCACGAAAATGTGTGAAAAATTGATTTTTTTAAGATTTCAGCCTTAGTATGCATTTTACGACAAAAGTGTATATAATTTAATTTATAGAAAATTAAAAGATCTATAACTTTTATTTAAAGCATTTTTCTCTACAGAGCCTAGTTTAGAGAGAAAGAGTGATTTTCCGTATTTCTAAGCCAAACTGAGGTTGATTTTTCATTTTGCATCATTCACTCATGATTAAAATAAGGTTATGTTTTTGAGGTTAGTTTTTTGTTTATTTGTAATATTTTATTATTAATGTTAGGTTATTGTTAATTATTTGCATTGGCAAGAGAAAGTTGTGTGAGTGTTTCACACCAGATTTTTCATTACATTATTATCGCATATATTTATGACATATTAAATGCAAAATAAAATTATTACACCCACCGGTCTTTCTTCTAATAATTTTACAATGTGAAAAAGATTACATCAAACAAAACGTAAAATTATTTAATACTTTGAAATAATATATTAAAATGAGCAAAGAGATTAGAAAAATTGTGTAAGCTGTACATAGAGTATAAAATACACACGTGAAAGAAAATATTACTACTACAAGGTAATGTTCTGCATGAATGAATATTGCTATTTGGTATGTAATGTGAATAACTATTAATCATTTGGAATTGATAATGTCGCTTAGGGTGATTTAAATGTAATTTATAAATAGTAATTTACCACCGGATAATATTATAGTAAGTTAGTAACGAGGTACGGTATATCAAGATCTCTGGTATGTTCTACCATATTAAAATGGGTTTAATGTTTGTTTCCCCAAGCGCTAACCGTTTGATTCTAGTGGTTATACGTGTTAGAAAAGGGATGTAGTTAAAAATATGCAAGCTATTATGTACTTTATTATTTATTCTTTTGCGTTTTTTTACAAATTTTTTTTTTATTCCTAATGTGTGTACGTTGCAATCTGTTCAATTCAGAACAATAAGCAACCCCATGACCCAATGAGATGAGGATGATGTGTATGATGTGTAAATGAGGAGTAGTATTGTACAGACTCAGGTCGACCATTCCTGAGGGAGTATGGTTAATTGAAACCCAACCATCAAAGTACACCGGTAACCACTGTCTAGTATTCAAATCCTTATAAAAGTAACTGCTTTTACTAGGATTTGAACCAGGAATCTTCGTCTCCGAAAATGTTTACGAAATAAACTCATATTTGTGAATCTATATATTTAAACGAATAAGGATTTATTTTGCTCGGTTCGGTCTCAGATTTTTTACTTACGTTTGACCTATATGAGAATGCAGGTAAGAAAATTAACCATATCATGCAGGTAATGTTAAATTAATTGTACTTGATCTGCTAATTCCATGGTTACAAAAAAAGTTCTGTTTCTTATAACAAGGTCAGCCAATTATATGACTAACACATTTGAGTACAGAATAGGTAGAGGTGTTAAAGACAATAGTCACAGTTATCTCCTCTGAAAGTAATGAGTTTAATTATACAGCCAGACTTTGTGATGAATGAAGTAAAGGTCTCATTTGCAGAGTGGAAAGTAGATGTTGTTTGGAGGGCCTGGCATGGTGATAAAAAAAATTCTTTTCCACTTAAGAGGAGCACTATACCTCCTATCTAACCCATGTTAAATTGACCTCTTTTTAGGTACACGTTTCTAAAAACCGTTAAGAGTTAGAGCTTTAATTTTTTTGTGCCTTTTCTATGATATCTTTTTAAGCTCTGGTTCTAGAATTATTAAAATAGAGCTAGCAATATCATTTCGAGAATTTGTTTTGAAAAATGCCAAAACAATTTAATTTTTTTGTGGTAATTTTATTTTATTTTGAACTTAGTAATAATAAGTTACTGCAATGATTCTAGTACCATATGTCACAATTATACTGGGAAACATGCTAAAAAAATTTCAACCTTTAAAGTCAAATAGTTTTTTAGAAAACTGTACCTCTATGGAAAAAAGTAAATTTGCGGGAAATGAGCTGTAAAGTTTTACTTACTCTAAAATCGGCATGCACCATAATATTGATCCTCACCAGACTGTTCTTTTTCCCAATTAATTTCCGCCTTTTTTTCTCTTGTCTTACTTCTTTTCACTCACTGTCCATTGCCTTCTCAGCTTTTTGTGTTCTTTGAAAATCGCAACTCTTAATTGTTTCCACAGATTAACTCAATTTAAAGAAAATCCGGTCAAAACATTACTTAATAAAAATCTGTATAGCTTCCGTAATTTCTATCATGCAGTTATAATTTTTATATGTAATTACACAAAAAAAAGATACAGAAGGCAATTGCGCCAAAATAAGATAAATGGATTTTTTTTATTTTTGAGGTATAGTGCTTCCCTTAAGTAAGAAGGAAATTGTAAACCACCTCACTTCTCGTTTTTCTTAGTAAAGCCTCTAGAGGTTCAAACTAGCCTTTCGGCTTATAATTGTAAAGTTTTTGACTTTACTATTCCAAATTTTCGACTTTTGTTGGAAATCTCCCTAGACCCTTGGAGTTGATCAAATTTTGTCTTTTTTAAAATAATTAAAATGGTGTTTCTTTTCTTTATTCGTTAAGGAAGAAAAATATTATTTTATTATGAATAAAAGTTTGTAATTTTACATAGCATATTTCTTTTCAATAATTTTTATTATTTCATAAAGAAATCACGTTTCATTAGTTTATTCTAGTTGGTTTTATTACACATGTTTTTACATCGCATTTTCTCGTGGGAAATAAGGAGGCCTAAAGGCCTATTTTCGTTTCTCACTGTTTAAAACCCTTACTTGGCAATTCTGGATCCTGGGAACAATTTTTCAGTTCCATCTCTACGTACTTTTTGTAGAGGGGCCTACCGTTACTTCAGCACTTTTTGCGGCCAATTAACGTGTTTGTTTTAAGTCGGTTTGGCAACGCCTTTCATAACGGCTAGTTTGATTGGTTTTCCCCCTCCGTACGCCTGTAATTAGCGCCCCGGTCAGCCGTGTGTGTGCAAGAAGATCGTCTGAGTGTTTTTTCTATTGTGTAACCGTAAAGTTCATACTTCTAAGGTGCTGTGATTGGATACTCACTAAAAAAGGTAATTTTCTTTTAATTTTCTTTTGTACAACTAAATTTAAAAAAAATGAAGAAAAGAAAAAAATAACCTTTTTTTTAGAACCATTTTAAATGGAAAATATAAAACAAAAATATAGTTAAATAATAGTAAATAAAAAAAAAAAAAAAATTTCATGTAGAATTAGGGAAATCATTTAGTTTTTTTGATTAAATAATAATAATAATAATAATAATATTAAAAATAATAATAATGGGCTAATAATAAAAACACAATTTTAATTATAAAATGTTAAAAACTTTAAATTAAATACCTACTTTAAATACGTTAAAAATATATAAAAATAAAAATAATTAACAAAAAATAATTTAATTCTGTTCAAATTTAAAAAAAAGAAGAAATATTATTTAAAATTTTAATTATAAAATGTTAAAAACTTTAAATTAAATACCAAAAAAAAACGTTTAAAAAAATATAAATTATACTGTTTAAACAAATACGGTTTAAACACTCACACTACCTCACGAACAACAAAATCATACTTTAAATCAAAGAATTTTTTTTTTTAAATTTAAATCCTGTTCAAAGGAAACACTAATTCTCGTGTTTTAAAACACGGTACATTTTAATAATAATCTTCCCTACTTTTATTACAGGCACAATACAAGTTTCAAATTATTACATATGAGATGTACAATCTTATAGTATATATGACATGTATTTTAAAATCAACAACAATTTTCAATATTTTTATAGGATACCTGTCATGTCAATATTTTTGTATTATACCTGACATGGTGGAGGCGCCGGGTATCCTCTCAAGAAAGCATTAGAGATGTAACTATTCACGGCAAAGAAATTCATATTTCTCCCGATTTGACGGACGATCAGTTTACACAAGTTAAAGAATTATTGTTAGAGTTTTCAGATGTATTTTCGCGCGGCGAAACAGATCTTCCTCAAGCCAAATTGCCTCCAGTTCAAATTAAGTTATCAGATACTGACGCTGTTTTCCAGGGCCCGTACAAGTTAGCTCCAGCCGAACAAAAAGAATTAGATGTCATTATCAATAACCTTCTGGAAGCAGATGTCATTACTCCAATTAAATCTCCGTATGCATCACCAGGTTTCATTGTTCGCAAACCTGATGGATCAGGCCGTTTAGTAATCAATTATAAGAAAATTAATTCCAAAATAATTCAGGATAAATTTCCATTAGCAAATACAAACACTATTCTAGAATCTTTTTCGGGATCTAAGTTTTTCACCACGCTGGATTTATCGCAAGCATTCTACTGTCAACAAATTTCTCCGGAAAGCATACCTATCACTGCTTTTATCGTTCCAAATGGATTATATGGTTTTAAACGACTTCCGATGGGTTTATCTATAAGTCCTTCTTCCTTTAATCGAAACATTACTCTACTGTTCTCAGATCTACTGTACCGAAACTTGAGCTTTTATATAGATGACGTGTTTGTTCATTCTTCCGAATTTTCCGCATGCTTTGATGTTCTCCGTGAGGTCTTAACCCGCCTACGTACTGCTTCTCTCCGTTTAAATCCAGAAAAATGTAGATTTTTCTTTCCTTCAGTCAAAATCCTAGGACACACTGTTTCAAGTGAGGGTCTAACGCCGTTAGCTGAAAATGTTGAATCAGTCACTAGATTTCCGAGGCCACAGAAAGTTAAACAGGTGAGGTCTTTCCTTGGGTTGGTTAATTATTACAGGCGTTTTATTAAAAATATTACTCAGATTACCTACCCACTAACACAGTTAACAACCAAAGATTGTGAAAAACGTAAATTTGTGTGGTCAGAAGAATGTGAGCAAGCATTCATAAAACTTAAACATTTAATTTCAAATCCTCCCGTCTTAGCACACTTTGTGGATGATCGCCCTACATTTTTGTACTGCGATGCCTCGAGAGTTGGGGTAGCTGGCTGTTTAACCCAAAAGACCGAAGCAAACGAATTAAAACCAATAGCTTTTGTCAGCCGCCGTTTGACGAAAAATGAAGAGAACTGGACTGTTGCGCAATTAGAACTTTTAGCAATCGTCTACAGTGTAAAACATTTCAGGCATTTTCTGTATGGAAGGGAATTTACGATCATTACTGACCATAAGACTTTGGAGTCAGTCAGGAATTTAAAAGATCCAGGTTCACGTTTGTCTAAACTTCTGGTACAGCTAAGTGAATATAATTTTAAAATTAAATACATTCCAGGTAAGTTTTTAAATGTCCCTGATGCATTATCCAGAAATCCCTTGGATATTCCTGTTGAAGTTTCAGTTGATAGGGTAACAATAAGTAAAGGAGGTAATAACAATAGCATACAACAGATCAACAGCATTACTGCAACAGAACAGCCAAAACACACCTTTGACACGAAAAGGTCGTTGCCAGTATTCTTGTGCAATAAAATTAATATTGAGTTACTGCAACATCAAGACGATTTCTTATCTAAAATATTTTCAGCACTTTTAGACTGCAATGCTGTTGAGAAACAATATGCTCGAGCTTCAAGGAAATATGTGCTACAGGATAATATTCTCTATTATAGGTCTAATAATAACTCTCCATCCCGGTTGCTCGCCTTACCAAAATGTCTAGTTACCCAAACTTTAGAATTTTATCACTGTAATTCCGTCGGTGGCGGCCATTTAGGCGTTTCCAAAACTTTATCCAAACTACAATCAAAATATTATTGGCCTAATATGATCCAGGACGTAACTGATTTTATTAAATCCTGCGAACTGTGTCAAAAACTCAAAACAGTTAGATCTAAGCCTCATGGTTCACTTCAGCCCTTGCCTATTTTTACGAAACCTTTCTTCCGTATTCAACTGGATTTCTTAGGACCACTTCCGCCCACAAGCAGCAATTTCCAATACATTCTCATTGCCTTAGACCATGCTACGCGCTTTGCAATTGCTAAACCCACGGTCAAAGCAGACGCTTCTACAGTCGCAAAATTTCTTTTAGACATTTCTCTCACTTATGGCATTCCAAAAATTATACAATCTGATAATGGTACACCACTTTGTCAACGCCCTACTCAAGCGTTTTTGTACACTTTTAGGTATTCAGCATGTCACTAGTTCGTCTTATGCCCCCCAAAGTCAAGGCCTGGTTGAACGCTTCAATTCGACAATAATTCAAATTTTAAAATTTTATGTAAACTCACGTCATTCTAATTGGCACGAATATGTCAAACCAGCACTATTTTCGTACAACATTTCACTTCAAAAATCTGTAGGTCATTCACCCTTTTACCTACTGCATGGATTTCATCCAATCTGTCCCGCCGATCTCCCATTTGTAACTGAACAATTAGATTCTTCCCTTGACCATCAACTTCTTATATTGCAACATGTTCGCAAGACTATTCCAGCTTTCATGCAGAAAGCCCAGGCTACACAAAAAGTTTTCTTTGACAAGAAACATTCTTTCGTTCAGTTCAGGCCCTCTGATAAAGTTTTTGTCTATTTCCCACAATCCAAAGATTCTAAGACAACAAAATTCACAAATTTTTACCGTGGTCCTTTCCAAGTCGTTAAGCAAATTTCTCCGGTATCTTATGAAATTCTTCTCGAAAAATATGGTAAGATGGTTCCAGAGGTGATACACATAAACAGACTAAAGAAGTGTGTATCTAATTCCGAAACTCCTGCGAGTAATCAACAGCTGTTACTACCAGATCAAGCGGTCTCACCAGTAATAAATCTTTTAAGGGTTTTACTTATTCGAAGGACAGAAAATTGATACGTAATCAGAAAACGTTCATTTTAAATTTAGTTTTTAGTATCCCTAAGGTACTTCTTTACTCAGACGCATTTCTGTAATTTTATTTTGTACAATACTAGTTAATATTGCATGCTTCATTTGACAGGTTCATCGGAAGTATTAACGATAAGTTCAGTATATCCCATAATCAAATATTTCACCTTTTTTATTTTAGCTCTAGTAGTAAATGGTTTTAGACGTTTTCAGGAGAGAGGGTGAGCTATAATACACCTTTCCGCTTTTATTAACAATATTTTTTTATTTTCTTTACGTCTCATAACAATTATATAAATGTTTCAAGGCCCGTATTATGTACAATATATATAATTGTACTAGTATATATATAATATAATAGGTATATTTATTCACTATTTTTTTTTTTTTTTGCCTCGTATCTTAACGTAGGCCTACTGCATGTTGTATTGTGGACTGTCGAATACATTATTATTTTTTTTTTTTTGGGTAAGTTTGCTTTCAGTTAGCTACAAGTTGTTCACATTTTATTTTCTCTTAGCCGTCAGTATGATCTTTTTAATTTTTTTTTATATTTAAATAGCCTTGCCAATTAATAACTAATGAAAATCGATGTTTTGGAATGTTTTAAGTTGTTGTTTTACAGAGGTTTAAGTATTGGAGTGTTTTCGTGATTGCTAGAGTTAGGACATAGGGTTTTTTTTTTATTGTCAATTTTATTATAGGAGTGTCTTAGCCGGTCAGTGCAATACAGTGTGACTCACAATAAAGTTCTTTTACACCAATTACTCCCATGTGGGAAAGTTTTTTTTTTGCAGTTATAATATAGATTAATTTTAGGGTCGCGCTAGATATAACGTGCTGCCCTACACTTTGGAGTTAAGGAGGTTGGTTAGTTAGTTTCCTTGAGTAGCGCTATAGATAACGTGCTGCTTTCTGAACTTCGTGGAATATAATTTTTTTTTTTTTCTTTTTTTGTTTGCAAACTTTATTGTGAGGTTCCGAAGATTATATGATTATTATAATGAGGATTTTTTTTGAGATGATATTGAAGTTTATGAGTTTTATGAAGTGATTATTGTTGTTATTGAGTTTTATGATGTTATTGAGTTTTAAAGTTGATGAAGAGTTATTGATGTTTAATGGAGTTATATGATGATTAATGATGTTATTGAGTTTTGAAGTTAGTGGAGATTATTTGATGATTTTTGGAGTTTATGAGGATTTTATGAGAGAGAGTTACTTTTCGTCCGCCCAATCCGTCTTTCAGTTACTAAATTTCACTTCTGGTTGTTAGCTTAACCGGCCTTCCTTTTCCTTTCCTCCATTTGGATTGTTTATCGGAGCTTATGATAGGGTGTGGAGGTACCCTGCGTACAGTTCCGGTGACTCAGTCGCGGTTTTGATTTAGTTCAGATACATAGGGAACCCATTCTGTTTTCAAGACCAGATTTTCGTGTACGAATGGACCCGAATCTGACGAGTGAATGAGTTGTATGAAAGGGGTCCTCTGAATGATGTGTGAATGTGGGAAAATCTGCTTTTCAAGACGAGTTAGTGTGTTTCTACCTGTGGGTCTCATCCATCTCAGAACCTCAAAATTCGTTTCCCCTTGATTTTCGTACGGGGCTGATCTGCGGTTTGTTGCGTACAGCTAGCAGGCAGTCACTGTTTTTAGTCGGATAGTACCTGGCCGGTATGCATGGTCGGTTTCCAGGAAAAGTTTGACAGAAAATCTCCCGTTAGGTCGACGGCTGGATAGTGGAATATTTTTGTTTGTGGCCCTGTGTTTTTGTTTTATTCATTAACTACACTTTTTTTTTCTCTTTCATTGTTTCACTTATTACTAGGACGACCCCCCCCCCAACAATTCGTTTTTTGGTTATCACACAAAGGGTTCTTTCCGCTCTAACCCTTTGTCAAGTTTTGATTTTTTTGTTTATCACTGATTCCTTACTAAGACATCCCATTTGATTTTTTTTGTTTACTGTGTTTAACCCTACAATGGAAATGGATTTTTGGATTGTGAAGGATTTTGTTTTCAAAGAGCTGGTCTTTGTATGTTGTAAATTTGTTTGTGTTGGATTTCAAGTACAGGAGTTTTAGTTTTGCAGCAAGTTTCAGATTGGATTTTCTTCAGCAGGTTTTGAACTGGACAGTATGTTAAATTTTAGATGGTTTCGCATCGATAGGTTTCAGCAAAAGGTTACATTTTGTTCAATTATAAAATTATCTTGAGCATACGTTTTAAGACTATTTTGGTTTCATACTTTAATATTACGTTGAAGTATTTCTTAATTAATCACTACTGATATTTCGTTGTGAACAATTTAGTAGAGATGTACAGCGATTTGCTGAGTAGAAAGTTTGTTTGTGTTTCTTACTCAGAGCATCTGGTATTTCGTAATTTCATATTTCATAATTTGCTACACTGTAATATATTTTTCTTAATCTACTAAGGATATTGAAGTTTTGTAACGGTAGGAATTTGACCATTTTAATATTTGCAGTATTGCATGAACAGTAGGCTTATATTTGAGTCATATACCGTACAACAGTAAGTTTGGTAGTTTTTGCTAATGAAAAGTAGGCTAGGCTACCCCGTTATGGTTGGTGACTTGCATTTTCGAGTGATGGTAGATTTCTAATTTCGATTATTCAACTTTTTTTTCTCGTATTTTGACGGTACCACAATACAACCAAAGGTTTAATTGAAATATGAATTAATGATTTTTTTTTATAATTTCAACGGACAGACAAATAACAATTCAGAGTTGTATCCGGAGATTGTTATGAAAGAGTGCTATGACAACTCATTTAAACTTAGAATTATAATTTCAGTATACTACTATACGCCACATTCTGTTTGTCTCCCGTTCTCCGCATAAACGACATGAAGGACGATTCTGTGTTTCAACACCCCCATTTAAAATTACTTTAGTTTAAGAGTAAAACTCACTATTGTTCATTTCCTCTGTTTTTAGATTTAAATAAAACTTTGTTTATATACGCATCATATAATATTGTCCATATCCCGGTGGCTTAGCGATTGATAAACCAGTGAGATAGAGAATCAAATCAGCACTTCGTTTAAGACAAGATAAAGCTTCATCCACTTAACATCTAAGTTAACCGTATGAAGATAAGGCCAACGAAGTCTCAGTAATAAACAAGATAATATAATATACAAATAAGCTAATTAGTTTTATTACATAGTAATTGTATCTTGAACACGCTTTAAGTAATTTAAATTGTATTCTCTTCCACGAGCAGTTTTAAAATTATATCAATCTATAACAACTACCAAAGTAAATTCTTTCACTGTGTGAGATCCAAGAATAATGTCCCCCGTGCTAAAGCAATTGTTGATCTTGTCCGCGTTTCTATTTCTCTTCGAGAAAAATGTAGCTTGCGCAAATAACGTTATTAAACTGTTCTCTGGTTTCCATATCAGAAATATTTCCGATGTGTACCTTTACGACTCTTCTATTCCGATAACCTACCTTATCCCATTTAACTCACAGCCTGATTTACCGAAAACCTCAAATCTATTCCAAAATTTATCCTGCCCATTTCCAGATTTAACACTATTCATTAATATCTCACAATCCCAAAACACCGACTACTCTAAACTAAATTCCTTTCCTAGTAAAACCTCAAAAACCCCGCTGGATTTCAAACAACACTTCGCTACTGCAATTAAGGATAACAACAACTCGTCTCCAGCATGTCAACTTTTCCAACGTATAACTACACTATCAAAGGAAACCTTCAATATTCTCCTCACGACAGGACTGCCAATTTCAAATTTGAATCCTTCACGCACACGCAGAGCCCTAGACTTTGTAGGCGAATTTTTAAACTTTTGCTGTGGAACTGCGACACAAAATCAACTACAAGAAACGTTCCATAACGAAAAATATCTAATGCAACATTATAACCACCTCACCCAAACAGTACACTCCGACCACCAGAATTTAGTAAAATCTACACAAAACATAGACATGGTAACACACCGAGTTCAATCCATCCTTCAAGAAACGGAAGAAGAATTAAATCTATACGCTAAAATGATTCAAGACACTGAAAACACCGAACTAATACAATTATATCATCTACTGACTATTTTGCATAGTGTACATTGGCAATCGTTCTTAAACACGTATTATTCGCACATGACTTCAGTGCAAATGTCTTGCAAACAGAAGACGCTACCTAGGGAACTAGTAACACCTGATATGCTACAGGCTGATCTACGAAATTTGTCTTTCCAACTTCACAAAGGCAATCAACAATTGGTATTGCCTATACAAGAAGCTCACCTCTATTATGAAAAGCCAATAACAACTTGCGTTTTTTCAAAAACGAAAATTCTATTAAAACTACAAGTACCCATCATCACCACATCGGTATATCATACACTGTTTCAAGTTGCTCCAATACCACTACTATGGGAAAACCAGATCTGTTCACTGGAAACACCACATATTTACGTAATCAGGAGTGGACCACGAGTGCGAACTCTATCACCATCATCTTCTTGCGACTTGAATAATAATGGCTTATGTTTCATTCCAAGGTTCCAACAGCATTCCAGCATTAACACAGATTGCATCAAGCAAATGTTAACAGACAGTTCACTGCAACAATTAATGCATAAATGCCATTTCGTCTGCCATAAGCGAACGACAGAAGTTTACATAACGGAAGTGCAAATATCAAGGTACTACATCACCAATCCACAACACAATACTCGTCTAGTTTGTCCTACAACAACAGTCGAACTTCCAGTCAATGTTGCCGGTGCTTTGGACATTCAAGTGCCCTGCGAATGTGAAGTCATGGAAGGAGAGTTACCGATCATCAACAGGGTTGTGCCGTGTGATTCCAGGACTCCGAAGTCGCCGGGGGTAACTCATTTGCTACCCGTTTCCTGGTCAACCTTCGACCATTATAAGTTTTCCTTTCACACAGATTTCCATCCTTCCATCTCGTCACTCCCTGACCTTGTGAACCACAAGTGGAACTTATCATTCCCTCAAATTTCCATTCATGATGAAACCCCTGATTATGTTTTCCAAGAGAGCAGCCTACCTAAGTCATGGAAAGACATTATTCTTGCCGATCATGTATCTAAATTTGTAGTATACACAGCCTTAATTATCATTTTCATCATACAGTTATACTTATATATCAAAATTAAAATACTAACCGCAAAGGTAAACAAGCCAACTCATATTGAATTGCGTAGGTTAGATTGAGTTTAAGAAACTACTAAATTTCTACCTTTATCATCTAAATTCAGAGAAATGGGCATAAGAGATTTAAATAGTAATTGGGAAATAGTAAATATTAATAAGAATAGTAATAAGCAATAATAATAAGGAAAACATAATTTCGTTCATTCATCATACTTTTACGTCTCAGAAAGCTAGTTGTTTTGAATTCCGCATTTATTAATTAATTACTTAATTCAAAAAAAAAAAAAAAAAACATACAGCACACTACAATGTACAATCTGCAATGCAAATCTACAATAAACAGACCTTTGAATTAGCTAACAGTAATTTTTTTTCTCAGTCGTTTAACCCTAAAAATGGGAATTGCTCTTTATTATTTTTGTCTTACTTTTTTTTGTCTTATTAACTTAAGATTCAAGGATAATTATTTGTCCTATTCGTCTTTCAACAGTGGTCTGTTTGTCTCGATGGACATTGCAGGTTCCAGCAGTTTAAAGTTTGCTAATGTTAGGCAACTTCTCAGCACACACACTGCCAAACGATTCGTTTATCTTTCAGTTGTTTTTTTTTTACACACCCCCCTCCAAGGGAGATGATTGCATAGAAATCTTTGTTTCTACACAATCCTATTTGTGTTCCCGAATTCCCGTAAATTTTTTTTTCTAGTTTTCCCCCTTTCAGCCTATCTTTGGGTTTTCCATATACCGGAGTGGGGGAATGTAAAGTTTTTGACTTTACTATTCCAAATTTTCGACTTTTGTTGGAAATCTCCCTAGACCCTTGGAGTTGATCAAATTTTGTCTTTTTTAAAATAATTAAAATGGTGTTTCTTTTCTTTATTCGTTAAGGAAGAAAAATATTATTTTATTATGAATAAAAGTTTGTAATTTTACATAGCATATTTCTTTTCAATAATTTTTATTATTTCATAAAGAAATCACGTTTCATTAGTTTATTCTAGTTGGTTTTATTACACATGTTTTTACATCGCATTTTCTCGTGGGAAATAAGGAGGCCTAAAGGCCTATTTTCGTTTCTCACTGTTTAAAACCCTTACTTGGCAATTCTGGATCCTGGGAACAATTTTTCAGTTCCATCTCTACGTACTTTTTGTAGAGGGGCCTACCGTTACTTCAGCACTTTTTGCGGCCAATTAACGCGTTTGTTTTACGCCGGATTGTCAACGTCTTTCATAACGGCTAGTTTGATTGGTTTTCCCCCTCCGTACGCCTGTAATTAGCGCCCCGGTCAGCCGTGTGTGTGCAGAAAATCGTCTGAGTGTTTTTTCTATTGTGTAACCGTAAAGTTCATACTTCTAAGGTGCTGTGATTGGATACTCACTAAAAAAGGTAATTTTCTTTTAATTTTCTTTTGTACAACTAAATTTAAAAAAAATGAAGAAAAGAAAAAAATAACCTTTTTTTTAGAACCATTTTAAATGGAAAATATAAAACAAAAATATAGTTAAATAATAGTAAATAAAAAAATAAAAAAAATTTCATGTAGAATTAGGGAAATCATTTAGTTTTTTTGATTAAATAATAATAATAATAATAATAATATTAAAAATAATAATAATGGGCTAATAATAAAAACACAATTTTAATTATAAAATGTTAAAAACTTTAAATTAAATACCTACTTTAAATACGTTAAAAATATATAAAAATAAAAATAATTAACAAAAAATAATTTAATTCTGTTCAAATTTAAAAAAAAGAAGAAATATTATTTAAAATTTTAATTATAAAATGTTAAAAACTTTAAATTAAATACCAAAAAGAAACGTTTAAAAAAATATAAATTTATAAAAATAAATCTAAAATGTTAAACTGAAATTCGTCTCTTGTATTTATTTTTAAAAATATATCTTCCCATTTTGTTAGATTAGTTCTAGAAATAAGTTTTTCAGATGGATGTACTCCAACATTGAATTGTATTCATAATGGGTGATACTTGAATGAACGTTATTCAGTACAGTTATAACGCTTCTGGGTACTGTTTTAAAGATTCTGTACCTACAAAATTTATTTTTGAACCTCCATATTAAACACTGCACCGTGTTTGCTTATTTATAAACACAAAAAGGTATATGTCTTGGGGAAGTTACTGAAATTACTTGTTTCTCCAAGATTTATTCACCAATGGCCTTGTATGGTGATTTTTATTAAGTTGCAATATGTTTTGGTTACAAAATTTATGTTCACTGTCTGAAAGGATTCCGTAATCTGAAAACAGCCGTACTTTCTCGCAAACCACAAAGCGAGAACAGTGGCTCTCTAGAGAAATCTGAGCTGATATCTCACAGTAACAACTGGAAACATGGTTTTGATTCTCCAATCAAAATTTCCCCCAAAACTTTTCTTTTTTAATTCCTTCATAGGAAATTTCAGGTCTTGGACGTTGGGCCGTTCTACGACGTCCTGGTGGAGGCAACCTTTAATATAGATTATTTTAAAACAGGTAAGTGGTTGAGTGAAATTTACAGGTTATTACAGCTGTATGAAGTAGAAGAATGGAGACATCTACTTGGAATACGGTTTAAACACTCACACTACCTCACGAACAACAAAATCATACTTTAAATCAAAGAATTTTTTTTTTTAAATTTAAATCCTGTTCAAAGGAAACACTAATTCTCGTGTTTTAAAACACGGTACATTTTAATAATAATCTTCCCTACTTTTATTACAGGCACAATACAAGTTTCAAATTATTACATATGAGATGTACAATCTTATAGTATATATGACATGTATTTTAAAATCAACAACAATTTTCAATATTTTTATAGGATACCTGTCATGTCAATATTTTTGTATTATACCTGACAATAATCTAAACAACGTTATTATTGGTGGTAATTTTAAAAATTGGCATCGCTCATTTTTCCTTTTCCATCTTTCCGTCTTAATGTCAGAAACTGCAAGAAATAGCCACAAACGATTTTTGAATTCGCAATCTACACTAAACGTTAGTTGGGCTACATTGGGATTGAATTTCCGGTATCAACTAAAAGTGTTCTAAAACCGGAAGTCAAAAAGTCAAATTCAGAAACTACAAGAGATTGCAACAAACGGTTTTGGATTCGTTATCTAAATGAAACATTAATTGGTCTTGATTGGGTTTGAAATTCTGGTTTTGACCAGAAGTGGCACAAAACCGGAAGTCAATAAATCAAAGTAGGAATTTCAAAACAAAATAATTGTGTCATTCGATTTCTCTTAAAGAGTAGATACAGAAATCATTGGGTTTGATGTTCCAGTTTTTGCCAGAAGTAACCCAAAACCGGAAGTAAATAAATCAAAGTCGGAATTTGAAAACAAAAATAGTGTCATTAGATTCTTCTTAAAGAGTAGATACAGAAATCACTAATGATTTTTGTCATAGGTCAAAGTTAAGCCTTTTCAAAAATTGTAACCAGCCATGAGACACATCGTCTCATAAAAGCGAACTTTACTTGTTAATAGCGGTACCCGGCGCGCGTTCCTACGCCCAAAAACAGAAAACAGTTTTTATAAAAAATGTGAAATTTATTTTATTTTATCTAAGGCCCGTTAGCGTAGTGGTTAGCACAAGTGATTTCTACGCCATGGTACCGTGTTTGATTCCCGGTCAGGTCTGGCATTTTGTCACGTCAAAAGTAGAAAATTATTAAATTACTAATATTGCTATAAAAAAATAGGGGTTGGTGGTAGAAGGGTGAAAATTTCGGAGTGTAGGCTATGTATTTTTTAATGACACATAAAATAAAAATTTTATCCAAAAAATAAAAAAAGAAGTTTTTTGGGGGTGGACCACCCTTATCACTTAGGAATATAAAAAATAGATAAAAACCTATTCTCAGACCTACAAAGTGTACATATAAATTTTCATCAAATCGATTTAGCCGTTTTAGAGGAGTATGGCAACTAACACAGTGACACGAGAATTTTATTTTTTTTTTTCATCAGTCTCTCGGCTGGTTTGATGTAGTTCTCCAACCTCTTCTATCTTGCGCAAGTCGTTTCATATCTACATACCTGTAACACCCTACATCTTTTGTAATTTGCTTTATATATTCTAATCTTTGCCTCCCTCTACAATTTACTCCCTCAATATTACCCTCCATTAATAATAGCCCAATACCTTGACGTCTTAGGATATGCCCCACTAGCCTATCCCTTCTTTTGGTAAGATGCTTCCATATACTTCTTTTTTCATCCACTCGCCTAAGAACCTCTAAATTACTTATTTTGTCCACCCACCTAATCTTTAACATTTTCCTATAGCACCACATTTCAAAAGCTTCTATCCTCTTCTTTTCTACAGCCCCTATCACCCACGTTTCACTTCCGTATAATGCTACACTCCAAACATAATGTTTTAAGAAGTTTTTCCTAATCTGTAAATCAATGTTTGTAGTCAGCAAGCTGTTTTTCATTTCAAAGGCTTTTCTAGCTTTAGCAATTCTACTCTTGATATCACTTGTGCTTCTACCATCCTTTGTTATTTTACTCCCTAGATAGCAGAATTCCCCAACTTCCTGTATGTTTTCGTTGCCTACTTTTCAATTTCCCATCTTTTAGATTTTATATATAACAAAATTTTAGGATAAGAAAATGTCCGACAATGTACGGAAGCATAATAATAAATTATGTAAATGTAATTCTTACCAGTGATATTTTTTGATTCATTTAACTGTTACAGTAATTGATTTGTACAATTCACAACGATTAAATTACATTTACAAACCTCATTAACTTTCCAACTAAGAAATTTCACTGTTGAGAATTGTAGACAGTAATAATGATAAAAGATTCTTATCAAAATGTAATTACATATATTATAGAATCAAGTATACAGGTGTACTTAATACAGTTTATTTACTTTCCTTAATACAGTTGAAACTCTATATCCTGCTTCCTTAATTGATTATTAAAAAAAGTATATGTATTTATGTAGCAGTTAATTATTTATTATGTATTTGATTTATGTTGTATTTGTCGCAATGATTATTTAAATTTTGACGTAGCTACTCGTTTTTGAATAATATAATTATATTTTATACTTTCATTTACTGCATAATTATAAAATTTTGCTAATTCAAAATGAAATATTAATGATGTTATTTTAACTACTGTAGTTAACTTGCAATTAAATTAATTAAAAATTTAAGCAAATATTAGGTAATGATTGTAAGTAATTTTTTTCCTCTCTCTTTTTTCCAAGCTCCGTGTAGTTGCGGGATGAAGAGTACGGGTGAGGTATATTGAATGAGTGACGCATGTTGCAAGAATGATTGTTGTATTACTCTGATGTTGTTTAGGTCAACAGCCGAAAGGCTGGTTTGAACCTCTAGAGGTTTTACTAAGTAAAACGAGGAGTGAGGTGGTTTACAATTGCCTTCCTCACTGAATGGAAAAGTACGCTTATCAGCATGCCGGGCCCTCTGAAAAGCACATATTTTCCACTCTGTAAATGACACCTTCACTTCATTCACCACAGGGTCTGGCTGTACAATGAAATTCATTACTTTCAGAGAAGATAACTCTGATTAGTGTCTTTTACACCTCTACCTCTTCTGTTCTTAAATGATTCAGTCATTTAATTGACTGACCATGTGATAAGAAACAGAACTATTTATTTTAGCCCTGCAACGAACAGATTGAGTGTAAATAATTTGACACTCCACCTGTCTGTGTGTGATTACTTTACTTTATCATAATATTTAAATTTTTTGAGTACGTACTAAATTTTATTTTTGTTAATTTTTATAGGTTATATGTTGTCATTTTAATTTCTTAACTGAATTTTAGTTTTTAAATTTTAATAGCTCTTTACGTTCCCTTATGAAGGTTAATTTTTATTGAAATTTAAATTATATTTGCTCGTAAATTTACTTTAATTTCTCGTAAAAAATAATTAAAATAAACTTATATTACTTATTTTATGAGACACTTATTACATTACTCTGATATGAGACACTAAATAATCGATTTAAAGTTTTGAATAAATTGTTTAAAGAAGTTCGAAGAGATATATAGAAAATTGGAATAAATTGAAAAAATTATAGTTGACCAAACAATGTTCACACTTCTAATTGTTCACTTTAAGGGTTTCCGTGAAGAATAAAGGCAAAACAATAGGTGGACTGAAGATAAAAGAGAAGTCTACAATGAAAAAAGGAATGCTGATACTGCGTTGCCCGCAGTATCAGCGTTCCTTCTTTTAGCTGATACTGAAACTTTTAGCTGATAGTTTTAGCTTTCTTATTTAGCTGATACTGCGGGCAACGCAGTATCAGTTAAAGTAGCTCCCATGAATATCCAAAGTTAGTTTTTTTTTTGGTTTAACGTTCGACTGTTCTGCAATTACTGCTATTGCAGACGGTGAAGGATGAAATGATTTTTGTAACGTATGTAAATATGCCGTGCCTGAATGGGATTCGAACCCAAGGCCGCATGATGAGAAGCGAGCACGTTACAAAATTAGTTTACAATCTCTAAAATTACCCTAATCGAAAAAATAAGTAATATAAGTTTATTTTAATTATTTTTTACGAGAAATTTAAGTAAATTTACGAGCAAATATAATTTAAATTTCAATAAAAATTAACCTTCATAAGGGAACGTAAGAGCTATTAAAATTTAAAAACTAAAATTCAGTTAAGAAATTAAAATGACAACATATAACCTAAATATAAAAATTAACAAAAATAAAATTTAGTACGTACTCAAAACATTTAAATATTATGATTAGACTTCTTGTAAATTGAATAGGCGGTTAAGAATATGATAACTGATTCTGGTAAAGTATTCAATCGTTTTTGAATTTTTTTTTTGTATCTACTGTAATTTGTTAGAGAAATAGTGCTTGTTACTATTAAATGTCACATTCATTATTTATTAGTTTTTGTTTTTTTTTAGCTTTTATTTGTTATCGGGAACTGTACTTTGTTGACAACTACCCAATTTGATCGCTACTTTTTGCTGTATTTTTTTTTTGACGTGGATTAGACATGAGTTTGAACAAGGACCCCCAATAGAGTTTGCTCATGGATCGCTGTCAACTGGTCACCATACAAAGTCGCTTGCCCAACCAGTGTTACTTAACAAATAATAGCGACTTTCTACCAGGTGACTGATTGGGCTGGCCCGAAGGCCATTTATTAGTTAAGTATTATTATAACCCACCGGGTTGGTCTAGAGGTAAAGTCGTCACCAAAATCAGCTGATTTTCGGAGACGAAGGTTCCTGGTTCAAATTCTAGTGAAGGTAGTTACCTTTATACGGATTTGAATGCTAGACAGTGGCTACCGATGTACTTTGATGGTTGGAGTTCAATTAACCATACTTTCTCAGGAATGGTCAACCTGAGTCTGTACAAGACAACACCTCATTTACACGTCATACATATCATCCTCATCTCATTGGGTCTTGGGGCTGCTTATTGTTCTGAATTGAACAGGTTGCAACGTACACACATAAGGGAATAAAAAAAAATTATTATTATTCTTTGTTATTCTGTAGGTTTTATGGCATATAGAAGTTATCTGAGTCGGCTCTTCAAACAGTGCGGGATATTCTGTTTAGCTTCACATTTAAGTTTTTTCTAAATTGGCAAACAAACATATATAGCTTTTGCATTTTACTGAGAGCTGTGAAGCGGACGTTGTGGTCAAAACGCTACATGCAGTACAGTATGGCTCGTGCTAAACTAAGGGGTTTTGTAAATACTGAGGTGTACGATGCAGCACAGGGTTGTTTACGTATGCCTACGTGACTGTACGTGATGGAAAGACGAGGAACGGAACTCGGCTGCTAGTGCGCATGTCTGTTCCACTGCTCTCAGCAAAATGCACGAGTTCTACCAAGTGTTGCCGTTACGTAAATATTATTACTGCGCATCCGTTAGCTCTGTGTGTGTTTGTGGGCCGGAAAGTGAGATGAATATATTTTTATACCGGACATCATCCAGTAGTGTATCATTTACCTGTGCTGGCCGAATGATACATACCGTTGAATTTTTTTGTGATATCTATTGTGACTAATAGTCCGATTCACGAAAAAAGACACCTGTCTTTAAACAAAATCTTTTGAACCGTTTTATGTAAAAGCAATTACGCTACAATAACTGTTTTATTAGTTTTTAATTTTCTCTTTGCGACAGTTTAACTGTCTCTTTATGCTCATTTATTGAATTAATTTCGTATAAAGTTAAAATATTTACGTTGTGTTAGTTTATATTATTGTAAAGCAGTTATAGTTATAAAATAAAAATTATAATATCGCTATTATAGCTACCAATAGTAATTTAACTAAGTAATTTTATAGTTGTTGTTGTTTAGGTCATCAGCTGAAAGGCTGGTTTGAACCTCTAGAGGTTTTACAAAGTAAAACGAGGAGGGAGGTGGTTTACCATTGCCTTCCTCACTGAGTGAAAAATTACGCTTATCAGCATGCCAGGCCCTCTGAAAAGCACAGATTTTCCACTCTGCAAATGACACCTTCACTTCAATTTTATAGTAGTTATAAGTATTTAAGTGATTTATTATTTTTTTGTTCTGTATACTCCTATGCGCGGACAGAACTCTTTGTAAAGAAGAGTTTTTGCGTATAAGTATATTTAGTTTAAAATATTGTACATAGCTTAGTATAGTCATGAATTGTAATTGTAATGTAGGTATATTTTACTAAATAAAATAACTGAACTAAAAACTAAACATCAAATTAAAGCTTGTTTTATTGTCGATTACAGGATTACATTAACAAATAATACTTTGTAGCCATATATATTTTAAAGTACGCGTGAAAAAGCAATAGTACCTTGAATTCGGGTATACTGGAAAAGTGGATAAAATCAGGGTACTTTTTAGTAATTCGTTATATTTAATACACTATTAATTTCTGAAAATGTTAATGTAAATCCTGTAATTAACAATAAAACAGGCTTTAACCCTTTCAGTACCAACGTCCGGAAAACAGGACGTTGATACATTTTACGTAGTGTTAACATCCTGTTTACTGGACGTTTTAAGTTATGCATAAAGTACCAACGTCCAGATAACCGAATATTTCCTAAAAAACTTTTAAACAAAAATTAATGGAGTAATGTATTTAGAAACCTTTGTGGCGTAGTGACTAGCGCGCTAGCCTACAAAGTGAAAGGTCCCGGGTTTTATTCCCGGCTAGTTTCTGAAAATTTTAACACGTTAAAACCACCGTTAAGGTAACAAAACCCACAGTAGTTGGTAATGACTAAGCAGTCGATGCGACTTTAAATAAACCAAAATAGATATTTTGAATATTTTTAGTGTTATTTTTATGAACTTAATAAAAATTAATTTTTAACAGAAACTTTTATTTTTCTGTAACGTTAAAATTTTAGTCGGGAATGGCAGGCTTACGCGTGCAAGTTTTCGAAATAAGGGCTGGCACTTTTTGTATACCCTTATTCAAAATAAATTTTTTTTTCCTAATTTGTGTACGTTGCAATCTGTTCATTTCAGAACAATAAGCAACCCCATGACCCAATTAGATGAGGATGATGTGTATGATATGTAAATGAGTCTTGTACAGACCCAGGCCGACCCATTCCTGAGAGAGTATGGTTAATTAAACCCCAACCATCAAAGTACACCAGTAACCACTGTCCAGCATTCAAATCCGTATAAAAAAAAACTACCTTTACTATGATTTGAACCAGGAACCTTCGTCTCCGAAAATCAGCTGTTAAACAGCTTACCTAAACCAGGCGATTTTGGCTATTAACAGCCAAAATCAGCTGTTAAACAGCTGATTTTGGCGACGACTTTACCTCTAGACCAACCCGATGGGTAAGAATATAATATTTTTTTTTAAAATTTTAAGATAAAAATCTGGTGTGAAACACTCACACAACTTTCTCTTGCCAATATAAATAATTAACAATAAACCTAACATTAGTAATAAAACATTAGAAATAAACAAACAACTAATCTCAAAAATATAACCATATTTCAATCATGAGTGAAACACGCAAAATGAAATTCGAACTCAGTTTGGTTTAAAAATACGGAAAATCACTCTTTCTCTCTAAACTAGGCTCTTTAGAGAAAAATGCTCTTAATAAAAGTTGTAGATCTTTTAATTTTTTATAAATTTGGTTATATACACTTTTGTCGTAAAATGCATACTAAGGCCAAAATCTTTAAAAAATCGATTTTTCACACGTTTTCGTGAGAAAAAATCAGAAAATCGCTAATT
This sequence comes from Catonia carolina, assembly GCA_035578175.1. Taxonomy (NCBI): domain Eukaryota; kingdom Metazoa; phylum Arthropoda; class Insecta; order Hemiptera; family Achilidae; genus Catonia; species Catonia carolina. Next base: position 18,492,468 of record JAQMRL010000015.1, read on the forward strand.
ACTGCTAAACTAAGCGTCATACAAAAAAATGTTTGAAACAAAAGTTGTAGGTTTTTAAATTCTCTACAACTTTTATTATATAAGTTTTTGCGCTAAAATTTATATTAAAGCCGTAATCTTAAAAAAACAACGTTTTTACGTGAAAACAGCCTCACCGAGAATTTCAGCAAACATGGCGCCTACCCTATCTTGTAGAGAATCAAAAATTGAGTAAAATAGGGGATTTTAAAAAAAATCGTAGGACCAGTTTTTGAGAAAATCGCAAAAAACTGAAAAATTATACGAATAAACTAAGTTACTACTACTTCCGGTTGACCGATTTTGATGAAAATGTTCGTGTCGCGTCCGGTAGTGGTATGTAACTTAAGTTTCAAGTTTCAAGTTCGTACGATGTTCCGTTCTTGAGATATTCTGTTCACACACAGACACACACACACACACACACACACACACACACACACACACAGACACACACACAGACCATTCGCTAAAAACATGTTTTTTGGGTTCAGGGGGTCTGAAAACGTATAGATCCGGTGAAAACTCGATTTCTTAAAATCGACATGAAAACAATACTTTCCTTCCTATAGGCAAGAGAAAGTAAAAATCCGTGACTGAATGGGTTAAGATCAAACTTTTAAATATTTTTTCGTCACTGAAAGGGTTAATTTAATGTATCGTAATTGTGTTTACATACAATGGTTCAAAACATATTATTGTTTAAAGACAGGTGTTTTCTTTCGTGAATCGGACAATAATCTAAGACTAACTAACAATTTTGTTCAAACTTCATTGGTACTTAATCTAAGAATTTACCAACTAGTGGTTCTTAGCTTATGTTCGATATATTCTAAGCACTGTATATTATAATATTAACTGTTGTTGTTTAGGTCATCAGCCGAAAAGCTGGTTTGAACCTGTAGAGGTTTTACTAAGTAAAACAAGGAGTGAGGTGGTTTACCGTTGCCTTCCTCACTGAATGGAAAAGTACATTTAACAGCATGCCGAGCCCTCTGAAAAGCACATATTTTCCACTCTACAAATGACACCTTCACTTCATTCACCTCAGGGTCTGGCTGTATAATGAAATTCATTACTTTCAGAGGAGATAACTCTGATAAGTGTCTTTTACACCTCTACCTCTTCTGTTCTTAAATGATTCAGTCATTTAATTGGCTGACCATGTATGAAAAGAAACAGAACTATTTATTTTAGCCCAGCAAGGACAGATTGAGAGTAAATAATTTGACTCTCCACCTGTCTGTTATGGGCAGACATAACAGATAGGTGTCTCTGCCCATAACAGACAGGTGGAGTGTCAAATTATTTACACTCAATCTGTTTGTTGCAGGGCTAAAATAAATAGTTCTGTTTCTTATCACATGGTCAGCCAATTAAATGACTGAATCGTTTAAGAACAGAAGAGGTAGAGGTGTAAAAGATACTAGTCAGAGTTATCTTCTCTGAAAGTAATGAATTTCACTATGCAGCCAGACCCTGTGGTAAATGAAGTGAAGGTGTCATTTGCAGAGTGGAAAATATGTGCTTTTCAGAGGGCCCGGCTTGCTGATAAGCGTACTTTTCCACTCAGTGAGGAAGGCAATGGTAAACCACCTCACTCCTCGTTTTACTTAGTAAAACCTCTACAGGTTCAAACCAGCCTTTCGGCTGTTGACCTAAACAACAATATTAACTAATCATCGATATTTACTCAAATTCAAAATATAAGGAAGTAACTATCAAGAGACAACTTAATAAGTTTGTATTGTTCATTACACCAGTGAAAATGGTTTCACACGAAAAAGCCTCCTATCCAAATCTGCGTTGTCGAGTATAGATACTGAAGTCACGAGATTGCCTTTGCGTATGTATGGGGTGTGAGGAAGGGCAGTGAAATATTTACAGTGCTGCCAACCTCAACAGTGAGACACTACTCGTACATTTCATTACCGTACAGTTTCTAGATACATTTTGCAAGCTGTAGTTTATTCCAAGAAAATGATTTCTTCATAAACCTTATAACAAATAAATATGACTTGTAATATTGCCTATAGCTTAATTACATGACTAGAAATGTTAGATTTACTGTAATTACGAATGAATCGCCTTCTTTACTATTGCTGTCATCGGCGTTTTCATTATCAGTCTATAAACCTAACCGTTTCCTTTTTTTTACAAGATGTGAACAAAACTCTTAAATAATAGCTTCTTCACGACCTTAATTTCCTTCTTTATTTTTCTAATTGTGGAAGGAGAAACATCACAGTAGTTAGCCGCTCGCTCACGGCTTTTGTTAAGAGGCACGGGTAGGCAGTTTTGTTTAACTTCAACTTCACAACATTTTATCACGTTACGTTCAGCACTGTGAATAGTTCAAACACGTTTTCAAGAAACCGATATTTTTGTTTACGGTAACAAACAGTTATATTCGTACCGTTAACCTACAAAAGGTTCCGCAATATACTGTATAAAATGCTCTGGGTATAGTACAAGTTATGTTTGTCGTATTAAAATTAAAGCAGTCGCGCATGCGTACTGATGCCCCCCTTTACCCCTCGTTTCAAACAAGGGCAAACTCGTGACACAAGTGACTATAACTGTATAGCTTCGGCATTCACGTGGTGACGAAGTCTGTCTTAATGACTTTTGGCAAATTTTCGAATTGCTTCGTTTTTGGAATTAACTCCCTAATCCCGCTGCATGTTGTCGTTCCTAACAAACCAGAAAGCGTTGACAATGCTTCTGAGAAGTTTGTTCTGGATTTCGTTGGATTTGAATTGAAAGAGGTCCCGAATATTCCTAGAGATCACTTCATAATCTGCACACCAATTTATAGAATTTTAGCTTTTCGGGAAATATCTATTAATTGGTGTGGTTAGACGAGATCTGCAAATAGGAGGATTAAGGATAGAAGTTTGTGAGGAGTTTGTGAGCACCTTGGTATTGTGCTGGATAGATTAAGGTAGCAACCTAAGTGAATTTCAGCTGACATTACTTTAAAAAAAATATGCAGGAACACTATTCTTAAACGAAATATTTTTCCTTTTAATGACATGTTCTGAAACATGGAGTAAGTGAAAAATGCCCTAAAACACGGATACATACGAGATGTGGCTATTAAATAACGAGACTGACGTTGTAAAAAATTTAATTTTAATTTTATATATAATCACTTATTGTCACCTTCAATATACATTACTTCTCTATCCCTACGCTCCATACGAATTTTTCATTGTTGGAAACAGAGCTGAAAGTCATCTTCTGTCAGCTCCTTCAGAACAAGTGCCGCTTTCTCTTTTACAGCTTCCACAGACTCAAATTTTGTCCCTTTTAATGGAGATTTCACCTTAGGGAACAGGTAGAAGTCACATGGTGCAAGATCTGGTGAATAAGGTAAATGTTCTTACAATGAGTTGCTCTACTTGGCTAGGAACCTCTTGACAGATAACGCGGAATGAGCTGGCTCATTGTCTTTGAGGAGAACCCATAGTTTGTCCTTCCACATTTCGGGGCGTTTTTATTTACTCTTTGACGTAGTTTAGAAAGTACTTCAAGGTAGTAATATTGATTAATTGTTTGACTTTCAGGAACCCAGTGAAGGTTTACAATCCAATGGATATAAAATAAAAAAAATCATTATTGCTTTAAATTTTGTCTTCCTCATTCGAGCTTTTTTGGCTCTCGGTGAGTTCGGCTCTTCCAGTGCATGGATTGGCGTTTCGTTTCCGGATCATAAACAACCTGAACAACAACACGAATAAAATAAAAAAAACCAAGCTTTAAAATGAACCGTACTTGAAAATTTATGTTTCTTACGAGTACTTGATAAGGTGTGCGGTTCTAAACACAGGCTTTATTTTTCATTGTTCGTACCATAGTACGAGCCATTAGTGTACAGGATGTTTAAGAGCTGAAACGAGGGGTTATTTCATAAACAACGCAGCGGAGGCGAGCTGTCAGATTACTTATGTTGTTCGATAATGATCACCCGCCTATTTTCATAACACAGATTATAGTAACACTAAAACTTCTTATTCTGTTACGTTCAATATTATTGATAATCAAGTACTTGCGCATAATATATTAAAACATAAATTTTAAGTAAAAGTGAAATGAATATTACATAAATATATGTTATTTAAATTACAAATACATATTATAAAATTATTTATGGTGCTTATAACATGACAAAGTGGACTGAATTATGTCAGCGGCCGTCAAAAAACTGCATTTTGCAGCCTCAGGTGATACTTATTAAAAGCGGTCTAAAAATATTTTATGCAGTTATCAAAACTGGGCCAAACAATATGTACTATCAGTATTTCGTTCGCTCTTATTTTCTTTCTTTATCTTTTACACGTAAAATAATTTATCATCTTTCTCTCTTTTTTTCATTTTTTATTAAATCGCCCTCGCTTTATCAGTTATTTATGTAAAGGTTATAAGGGTGCTAAAACCTTAAGGCTCATTATTATGAACGTCATTTATTAATTCTAAAACAAGTGTAATGTACAAATTTTATTCTATATTAGCAAACTTACCCTCAATCTTTTATTAGATAAAAGTAGAAATATCTTTAGGTGCGGTAAAAACCAATAAATCAAATCAATGCTGTCAACAAAATTTATCAAAAAAATACAAGATTTTGCTGGAGGAAATCTAACCGTGCATACAATAAAAGTTCAACCAATAAGTAAGTTAGTACTTTGGTGAGCATAAGTCAGGGTAGACTGTCTGAGAATGCCTTCCCTTCGTTTTACTTTCGCTTTAGATCCACACCGAACTGAATCGCTTTCTCCAAAAAGGGCATTCGAATTTCTGACAAAATGGACATTAGTCCATTCCAACATATCTCTCTTACTCTCTCTCATAGTATTTCCTCTTCTCCCTCTGATTCTCTCTCACCGTTATGAGAGATATGGTGGAATGGACTAATGTCCATTTTGTCAGAAATTCGAATTTCCGTGTTTACAATGTATTTAAGTATGTTCACATCGGTATATGGTAAATTCGAGAAAAAAAGCCGTTGAGTTTGTACATTTGCGGTATTGTTACAAATGGCATATTAGCAGAAACTGATGCGAACATATATGTAAACACATTGGAAATGTGGGAATTAGAATTTCTGAAAAATGTACTAATGTCCTTTATGCAGAAAGCTATTCAACTGTAAAATTTACGCATATGGTTATTACAAGTCGTTCATATCACAGGATAATGCAGAGATTAAAGGTGTATCAGCTAGTTTTGTTGCAAGAATTACGAGAACCAGATTATGCTATGCGCGTAAATTTCTATGAGTGGTATTTCATTATGAATGAAGTAATATTTCAATAAATATTCTTTGAAGCAACGAAGCCATTTAAGTATGTTCGCATCAGTATCTGCTGAAATCGAGAAAAATCAGCTGTTGAGTTTGTATATTAGCGGTATTGTTACAAATGCCGTTTCACCAGAAACTGATGCGAACATTTTTTGTAAACACATTGGAAATATGGGAATTCAAATTTCTGAAAAAATGGACTAATGTCCTTTACGCAGAAAGCGATTCAACTGTAAAACGTACGCGTATGGTTATTACAAGTCATTCATATCACCGGATAATGTAGGAGGATAGGATTAAAGGTGTTCCGGCTAGTTTTGTTGCAAGAATTACGAGAAGGTGATAGATACGATGAGAGGGAAGGACAGAAATTACTGGAATAAAAGATGTAGAGGAATGGACGGGGTGAATGAAAACGAAAAGAAGGGAAGGAGTGAGAGAGGGTGATGGTGGTAAGGATGGGGAGAAGTAGAGGAAGGGATTGGAGGAAGGTAGGAGATAAAATGAGGGGGATTGATAGAAGGACAGAAGAAGAAAAAGTGAGCAAGAGGGAGAGGGAGATAAGAGAGAAGGTAAGAGAGTGAGAGGATAATATAGTCGGGGGAAGGGATGAGAGAGAGGGGAAAGAGAGAGAGGATGTGGAGTACAGAGAGACATTTTCTAAAATTATTAGATACACCTACAGTATTCACGTTTACCAGAAAGTAAGAGAGTGTGAGGATAAGAGAGAGAAAAGGGAGTGGGAGATGGTGAGTGAGAGAGGGGGCGAGAAGAGAGAGGAGTGATGGGGAGGGAAGCTAGAGAGAAACAGAGGGAGGAGAGGAAATACGGTGAGAGAGAGTAAGAGAGATAAGGTGGGGTAAAGGGGAGTGAAAGCGAGTTTAAGGGGAGACTGTACTTTGTATCCCGCCTATGTTAAATTTTTACGTTTTTTTAGATATTACTACTTTTTTAGCACCTGAGGAAGTAAAAACAATGTTCGTGAATGTGCATGTACATGATAATTAACAGGTAAAAATTTCAGCCTAGTAGGTTAAATGATTTCTGAGAAAAACGTACTTAAATATTAAAAATCTAAATTTATGGGAAAAGGCATAAATGAGAAACAAAATGTACACTAACAAGTTTAATTTCCCATCAACAGTTGGTTAGAAAGCTGCACCAACAACGGAGAATATTAAACATAGTGAAGCAGATATTGAAAAAAAACTTAAATTCTTTTTGCACTAAAACGAGCAATTTAAAAATATGAAAAATATTTGTTCTTGGCGACATGTTAATTTTTTAGGATAAACCTGATAAAAACTTAGCCTAAATTTTTTTCAGTAAAAAATTTTTTGTTCTAATTTAATGTTTTCGTGGCAGGTTTAGGTCTAAACTATTGAAAAAATGTAAAACTCTGGTGTGAAACACTCACACGACTTTCTCTTGCCAGTGCAAATAATTAACAATAAACCTAACAATAGTAATAAAACATTAAAAATAAACAAAACCTAACCTAAATAAACATAAACTAATTTTAATCATATTTATATGAAATACGCAAAATGAAAATCAACCTCAGTTTGGCTTAAAAATACGAAAAATCACTCTTTCACACTAAACTACTCTCTGTAGAGAAAAATGATTAAAATAAAAGTTGTAGATCTTTTTATTTTCTATAAATTTGATTATATACACTTTTGTCGTAAAATGCATACTAAGACCGAAATCATTAAAAAATCGATTTTTCACACTTTCGTGAGAAAAAAACAAAAAATCGCTAATTACCGCTAAACTAAGCATTATAAAAAAAATTGTGTGAAATAAAAGTTGTTGAATTTTAAATTGTCTACAACTTTTATTATATACATTTTTGCAATAAAATGCATAATAAAGCCACAATCTTAAAAAACACTTTTTTTACGTAAAAACAGCCTTATCAAGAATTTCAGCAAACATGACGCCTACCTTATCTTGTAGAGAATAAAAATTTGAAGAAACTAGGCGATTTAAAAAAAACTCGTAAGACCAGTTTTTGAGAAAATGGCAAAAAAGTTAAAAATTCCACGAATAAACTACTACTTCCGGTTGACCGATTTTGATGAAAATGTTCGTGTTGGGTCCGGTAGTGGTATGTAACTTAAGTTTCTAGTTTCATGTTCGTACGATGTTCCATTTTTGAGATATTCTGTTCACACACACACACGCGCGCGCGCGCACACACACGCACACGCACACCCACACACAGACGCACACACACACGCAGACCAATCGCTAAAAACATGTTTTTTGGGTTCAGGGGGTCTGAAAACGTATAGATCCGGTGAAAACTCGATTTCGAAAAATCGACATGAAAACAATACTTTCCTTCCTATATATTCATATAGGCAAGAGAAAGTTAAAAAAACCGAAAATCTAAATTATTAGTCAAAACCATCATACAGTCTCCCCTTGAACAAAATGGGGTTGTGGAGGAAGGAGAGAATTTTCTTAAATTATTACAAACACCTACCAGTTCATGATCACCTCATGGTTAATCAATAAGCCTGAACTAGTAGCTACTCTACAAATTGTACAAACTACATAATGGCAGACTCATTATCAATAATACAAAGTAATTACATAATTGTTCTATTTACTCTATAGCCGTATGTTCTATTTTAGTACGCCATAAATCAATAATATTAAAATACAATAAAAATAAAAGTCATGTAAAAAAACTATTATTATCTAAAATAATATAAAACACATGAATGTGTTTATTTAAATAGAGGCATTAATGTTGGAGATATTTGCATAATTGTACAATATAATGTCACAATAAAAGATTTACACTTATTTTCCTTCTTTTAGTACACATTAATAAACCTGCACTATTAATTAAGGCCGATAAAAAATTGCCAATACAACTTATCACGATCTACTTCTGTCTCATATCCGTTATGCTATATTTAGTGCGGGGTATTTCTAGTACAGGTAATATAATATGGTTAGGTTTTTTAAAATTCATATAAAAGTTATTAGGTGGGTGTACGGTCGGAGCTGACCGCCTCATCTCATGCAAAACACTTTCATTTTATAACAAACATAAATTGTTTACAGTTCCCTCATTTTACATTTATTAAAATTATAAATAAAGAGAAAGAAAAAAATCTGGTGTGAAACACTCATACAACTTTTTCTTGCCAATGCAAATAATGACCAATATAACCTAATATTAGTAATAAAACATTAGAAATAAACAAAAAACTAATCTCAAAAAAACATAACCTTATTTTAAACATTAGTGAAAGACGCAAAATGAAAATCGACCTCAGTTTGGCTTGAAAATACGGAAAATCACTCTTTCACGCTAAATTAGGCTCTGTAGTGAAAAATGCTCTTAATAAAAGTTGTAGATCTTTTAATTTCCTATAAACTTGGTTATATATACTTTTGTCGTATGCATACTAAGGCGGAAATCTTTAAAAAAATTGATTTTTCACACATTTCGTGAGAAAACCCAAAAATCGCTAATTATCGCTTAACTAAGCGTTATACAAAAAATATTTGAAATAAAAATTGTAGGATTTTAAATTCTCTACAACTTTTACTATATACAATTTTGCGCTTAAATTAACGTTGCAATCTTAAAAAGAACAATTTTTTACGTGAAAACAACCTTACCAAGAATTTCAGCAGACGTGGCGCCTACCCTAACTTGTAGAGCATAAAAAATGTAGTAAATGAGACGATTTTTAAAAAATCGTAGGACTAGGTTTTGAAAAAATCGCAAAAAAGTGAAAAATGACACGAATAAACTACTACTTTCGGTTGACTGATTTTCATGAAAATGTTCGTGACACAAACACACACACACACACACACACACACACACACACACACACACACGCACACTGATCAATCGCTAAAAACATGTTTCTTGGGTTCAGGGGGTCTGAAAACGCGTAGATCCGGTGAAAACTCGATTTGTTAAAATCGATATGAAAACAATACTTTCCTTCCTATATATTCATATAGGCAAGAGAAAGTAAAAACATCAAATTTAAGTCTAAAATTTACTTGTTTTCTATTAAATTTACTTGCCAAACTACCTAAAGCAGTTAAAATGTTCCAGACAAGCATTAGTATGGTGACAGCAGTCGTTTCATTATATTGTGTCAGCAATGGTTTTTTCCAAGGAAGAACGCGTGTTTATTGTAGAGACTTACATAGCGAGTAAATCTTACAAATGTGTGCAAAATAAGTTTCAGTTGAAATTTCCCCGTTCTGCCGTTCCGAATAAATCATCAATATTGAGTTTGATAAATAAATTCCGTAGAACTAGGAGTGTGCTCGATGAGAAACCACCTTGCCAGCCGCTTGACCGCGGAAGTTCTCGAAGATTTGAAAAATCGTTTAAATCAATCACCTAAAAAAATCGTTTAGAAGATTATCATCGAAAGCTAGGCTAACATTAACTACTGTTTTCAGAACTACGAAAACGTTACATTTGCATCCTTATCGCGTTAACACGTTCGATGCTGACGACGCATATGTTGCGTCCTAAAGGTTTTACCTCCCGTGCTCACGACGCACGAGTTGCGTCCCGGTATTCTACCTGTTATTTTATTTTTTTGTGGGGGTTAGCTCTATTGAAACTGTCGTGTATTATACTAGAGCACTTAGAAAGGTCTAGAGAATAGCGTGGATACCGTAGCCAGTGATTTTGAGTTGTGGATCGGTCCTGTGTTACACTTTAATACGTTTGTGCACTGAGGAAATATTTCGACCATCTTAAATGGTGCTAATAAATAGCCATTATTTGTTTCAAAAATATAATCCCAATAAACCCAAATTAGATATCCATGATTATCAGTGTGTCATTTGCAAGCACTTCTAGCCAGAGACTATCAGTCGCGTGGTAGGCCTACCTGTAAGTGGTAAAATGCATTTACCAGAGATCGTAACGTTGGGTCCAGCTGGTAAAAAACTAAGGCGATAATGCCGATATTGCTCTGCACAAAACAAAAAAAGGACAAGACAGCAATTTTATTATTGCGTAAATTGTCCAGAAAATTCAGGACTATGTTTGACTCCATGTTTTAGATTTTTTTCACAAATACTAAATTACTTTAACATTACTTAGTTAGATATAAATAATTTAGCATTTCCAGTTAATTGTTTTTCTATACAGTAGATCTATGTATTGATATTTCTTTTATCTACTCATTTATGTTTTTCAAAAATGTATATTAGTATATTTTTTGTATTTTTATTAGTAGTGTATGTAACGTATTACTTTTTGTATTGTTGTTTATTAGTATTTTATGTATTTTATTGTGTTATAATTAGGTTCAATAAAAATAAGCATATGATAAAATATTAGCGTGTTGTTATTCTCTACAAGAATACCGAACTAAGAGAAAATAGAGGGCGATGCAACGTATGCGTCTTCAGCCAAATTTTGCACTCCGACATTACCGAGTGCTCACGACGCAACAGTTGCGTCGTATAGAAAAACCACTTTTCCGAGCCGTAAACATGATTTTAAAGAAAAAAATATATACCATACCTATTTTTTATTAGTGATTAACGTAATTGTTAAAAAAAGTTAATCAGCACGGGAGGTCATTTAACGAAAAATAGTCAGCCGCGAATGTGTTTACGTAACACATGAACTGAAAGCTACAAACCATCAGAAACGATTACAATATTGTCGGTGGTTTCGATCATTGGTTGAAGAAAATTGTATTCAATTGTTGGATCATTTTTATTTTAGTGATGAGGCTTGGTTTCATTTATTCACTATGTGAATAATCAGAACTGTAGAATATGGAGTGAAACTTATCTTGCACATATCTGTAAGATTTAATCGCTATGTAAGTCTCTACAATAAACACGCGTTCTTCCTTGGAAAAAACCATTGCTGACACAATGCAACGAAACGATTGCTGTCTCCACACGAATGCTTGACTGGAACATTTTAACTGTCTTAGGTAGTTGGCCTTGATTACACTGTTGCTAACATACCGATTGGGGGAGAGAAAATTTACCGATGTATTACTTCTATTTTCTTATAATGAGGGTTGCGTCCTCAATAAAACACCCGTTAGATAAATATTATAAATAAGTTAGTAAGTGTTTTATTTATAAATTTAGCGTGTTATGTAATACTGTATTGAACAACAAAGTATATAAGTAAAAATGTAAATTCCGTTTAATTGAAAGCGATTTATATAAATATCATATCAATTTTTTGTTGTAAGACGGAATAAGGAAAATAAAAGAAATTTATTTAAATTTATTCAATTAAATATTAATATAATAATAACATTGACCCGCTTCACTATTTATTATTAACATTAAGGGTTGGAGTGCGATTTAAATGACCATAACATGTTATTTTACAGGGGGTTAAAAAATTATTTCAATTTTTCAGTTCATTTTTCTCAACTCTATCTCTAATTTATCATTAGATTTATAAAAATTTCCATGAATATACGTTCCATTTTTCTACTTCGTTCTATGAATTAAAAAAAAAATGTATATTTTGTATGTGTGGGTATCCTAAAACATAAATTATTCACACTATTATTTACACTCAATCTGTTCTTTGCAGGGCTAAAATAAAAAGTTCTGTTTCTTATTACAAATATTAGCCAATTAAATGGCTGAATTATTTAAGAACAGAATTGGTAGAGCTGTATAATACACTAATCAGAGTTATCTCCTCTGAAAGTAATGAATTTCATTATACAGCTAGACTCTGTGGTGAATGAAGTGAAGGTGTCATTTGCTGAGTGGAAAATATGTGCTTTTTAGAGGGCCCGGCATGCTGATAAGCGTACTTTTCCATTCAGTGAGGAAGGCAATAAACCACCTCACTCCTCGTTTTACTTAGTAAAACCTCTACAGGTTGAAACCAGCCTAAACATTTTAAAATGTTCATAAACATTCCACACCTTTAGAAGCTTCTGGAAGAAATACAGATTTATATCTTTAAAATTTTATTCATTGTAGATTTTCACTCTTTCTTGTCCTATATGAAATATAGGTAAAGTTATTTTTACTTTCTCTTGCCTATATGAATATATAGGAAGGAAAGTATTGTTTTCATGTCGATTTTTCGAAATCCAGTTTTCACCGGATCTATACGTTTTCAGACCCCCTGAACCCAAAAAACATGTTTTTAGCGATTGGTCTGTGTGTGTGTCTGTGTGTCTGTGTGTGTGTGTGTGTGTGTGTGGGTGTCTGTGTGTGAACAGAATATCTCAAGAACGGAACATCGTACGAACTTGAAACTTGAAACTTAAGTTACATACCACTACCGGACGCGACACGAACATTTTCATCAAAATCGGTCAACCGGAAGTAGTAGTTTATTCGTATAATTTTTCAGTTTTTTGCGATTTTCTCAAAAACTGGTCCTACGATTTTTTTTAAAATCGCCTATTTTACTCAATTTTTTATTCTCTACAAGATAGAGTAGGCGCCATGTTTGCTAAAATTCTCGGTAAGGCTGTTTTCACGTAAAAACGTTGTTTTTTTAAGATTACGGCTTTAATATAAATTTTAGCGCAAAAACTTATATAATAAAAGTTGTAGAGAATTTAAAAACCAACAACTTCTATTTCAAACATTTTTTTGTACAACGCTTAGTTTAGCGGTAATTTGCGATTTTCTGTTTTTTTTCTCACGAAAACGTGAGAAAAATCGATTTTTTTAACATTTCGGTCTTAGTATGCATTTTACGACAAAAGTGTATATAATTAAATTTATAGAAAATTAAAAGATCTACAACTTTTGTTTAGAGCATTTTTCTCTACAGAGTCTAGTTTAGCGTGAAAGCGTGATTTTCCGTATTTTTAAGCCAAACTGAGTTCGATTGTCATTTTGCGTCATTCACTCATGATTAAAATAAGGTTATGTTTTTGAGGTTAGTTTTTGTTCATTTCTAATGTTTTAATACTAATGTTATGTTTATTATTAATTATTTTCATTGGCAAGAGAAAGTTGTGTGAGTGTTTCACACCAGATTTTTTCATGTAGGTTTCTATAAATCGATTTTTACCAAATGCACGTTTTTACTTTGTCTTGCCTATATGAATATATAGGAAGGAAAGTATTGTTTTCATGACGATTTTTCGAAATCGAGTTTTCACCGGATCTATACGTTTTCAGACCCCCTGAACCCAAAAAACATGTTTTTAGCGATTGGTCTGTGTGTGTGTCTGTGTGTGTGTGTGTGTGTGTTTGTGTGTGTGTGTGTGTGCGTGTGTGTGTGTGTGTGTGTGTGTGTGTGTGTGTCTGTGTGTGAACAGAATATCTCAAGAACGGAACGTCGTAAGAACTTGAAACTTGAAACTTAAGTTACATACCACTACCGGACGCGACACAAACATTTTCATCAAAATCGGTCAACCGGAAGTAGCAGTTTATTCGTATAATTTTTCAGTTTTTTGCGATTTTCTCAAAAACTGGTCCTACGATTTTTTTTAAAATCGCCTATTTTACTCAATTTTTTATTCTCTACAAGATAGGGTAGGCGCCATGTTTGGTGAAATTCTCGGTGAGGCTGTTATCACGTAAAAACGTTGTTTTTTTAAGATTACGGCTTTAATATAAATTTTAACGCAAAAACTTATATAATAAAAGTTGTAGAGAATTTAAAAACCTACAACTTCTGTTTCAAACATTTTTTTGTATAACGCTTAGTTTAGCGGTAATTAGCGATTTTCTGTTTTTTTTCTCACGAAAACGTGAGAAAAATCGATTTTTTTAACATTTCGGCCTTAGTATGCATTTTACGACAAAAGTGTATATAATAAAAGTTATTGAAAATTAAAAGATCTACAACTTTTATTTAGAGCATTTTTCTCTACAGAGCCTAGTTTAGCGTGAAAGCGTGATTTTCCGTATTTTTAAGCCAAACTGAGTTCGATTGTCATTTTGCGTCATTCACTCATGATTAAAATAAGGTTATGTTTTTGAGGTTAGTTTTTGTTTATTTCTAATATTATATTAATATTGTTAGGTTTATTTTTAATCATTTGCATTGGCAAGAGAAAGTTGTGTGAGTGTTTCACAACAGATTTTTAAGTCTCTTAAACCCAAAATAAATATGTCTTTTATCGATTGATACTATGTGTCTGAGTTAAGACTCGTAACTTTTGTATACCTTAAGAAGACCCGACATGAACTTTTTCATCAAAATCTGTCAACCGAAAGAGGTAGTTTATTGTACCTGTATAGTAGGTTATAGTTTATATTTAAATTGCTCACTTTTTGAAAATTTATCATAAATGGCTTCTACGATTTTGTTTACATCACCTAATTTTTTAAATTTTTGTGCTCTAAAAGATACGTTATGTGGCATGCCTGAGGAAATCGGTAAGAGGAGTATGTCTCGTGGTAAAAGGTTTTTTTTTAAATTGCGGCCTTAATATGCGTTTCAGGATAAAAAAGTCTATTATAAAAATTATAGAAAATTAAAAATCCTACAAGTTTTATCATCGTTTTCTTCTTCTTTCAACCAAGCCGCAGGCTGCTTTCCGAACTTACATACTATAATCATTTATTCCCATCTTTTCCTAGGTCTTCCAACATACCTTTTACCTTCTGGAGCATACCAGTGCACCTGCTTAGGTATCCTGTGATCTGACATCCTTGCCATGTGCTGTCTCTTACTTTAGCGATAAAATTTTATCTTAAGTGGTTTTTCTACAGGGCTTAGTTTAGCATCAGATAGTGATTTCCATATTTTGCTCATAAAAATTTAAGTCTAACAGTGGTTGCTTTCCGTAACAAAAAAGCACAGAAAAAAATTGTCTATGAGCATGGACCTACTGAATTGGGGCAAAGTTTCTCCTCTAACTGCGCCTTTGTAATAGTGGGAGCAGGGATAGTGATGATTAAAGTTGGATCGTCAATAGGGAAAGATTATCTACGCAGATTATTTGGGGAAGCCAAAACAGTACAAGCAGAGCAAGTCAAATCTTTAAGTTTTTTTAAATATTAAAATAATAACATCATTCATTCATGTTTAAAAATAGGGAATGTTTTATATAAAATTTTCATTGGCAAAAATATCATGTGAGTGTTTCCAAAACAGTTTTTTATATTTATAATTTTTAAGTTGGTAAAATCATGATGAAACCAATAAATAAATATTACAAGTATAAATTTAGATTAATTAAACTCTCGACAATATTAAAATGGTTCAAATTGTTAATTTTTAAACACCCTATGAATGAATGATCTTTTAAACAAACTGCTTTTTAATTAGATTTGAAGTTATTGCAAAAAAATGAATTAGTTTAATTAACAACTTGTTTATAACCATATATGTCATATTACATGTAAACACAATGTGAAATATTTCAATTTTTTCTCCCATTGAAATGTTTTCAGCAGAAAAGGTTGTGTGTAAAGTGTTCAGTTGTCGGGTTCAATATCAGATAATGTATTTTTTTTAGTACATCTAGGAGTAGTAATTTATCTGTTTATGATTTATGATAAGACTATTATTTATGGTAATATTATTCATTATTTTATGTAGCTATTATAATCACGTTGCATTTCAGGGAAGGAAATGCATTCATTAATCGTTCGTTATATACCAGAGTTCAAGGGAAATCATATAATACGGGCCTATCGGTACTGTTGTACGCGTTTTTATCTATTTATGTATTTGCGTGTTCAAACTATAAAGTGATAGATAAATATTACGCGTTATCTATTTGATATAAATAGGCTTAAGGGGGTAGTTAAATCAAGTTGATTTATTTTTTTAAATTTCGATTGTTTTTTGCACTTATTTGAAGTTTAAAATTTTCTGAATCACAACATTTGTTTACTTTGTTTGTACGTTGACAAAAAGTTATAAAAACATATTTTAAAGATAAAGCTCACTAGCAAGGCGAACGAAATTAGTCCTTCAATTTTAAGTTTTCTCGAAATATGTTTTTTGCATGATTGTACATTCTTAGGAATTAAATATTTTGGTTTGTGTTAGAGATATTGGGATGATTTTTTTTCAAATGTTCATAATTTCTTGCAGTGTTATCTGTGGAATGATTATTAAAAAAACCTTAATAGGGATTTAGTTAAAAAATAATGTGTGAATACATAAATTAAAATGTTTCTGAAAATATAGTTTTTCTTCAAATAATTTCTAAAAAGAAAAATACATACAATAGATAATTGACAGAAATTATTTGTATTTTGTAGCATAAGAATCATGTTGATATCTTTCTTGGTTCCTGAGATATTTGATTCCCTGTAAAAGCCCGCTTTTCCAACCCCATCCTTATATTAGGGGCTGTAATTAATTTTTTGGCTTGGTTCAAGTGGTAGATCATTGCTAGTAAATTACTCTTTCATTTAAAATATACTATAATGATAAATTATAGCCGGTAGTTTTGATTTTAATTTTCTAGGTTGACTACCCCCTTAAATATTTCAGATGAGGGGGTTTATGCATGTATATTATTTGCGCGAGGTAATAGTTTTTTTAAATTCCTAATATGTGTACGTTGCAATCTGTTCAATTCAGAACAATAAGCAACCCCATAATCCAATGAGATGAGGATGATGTGTATGACGTGTAAACGAGGTGTAGTCTTGTACAGACTCAGGTCGACCATTCCTGAGAGAGTATGGTTAATTCAACCCCAACCATCAAAATACATTGGCAACCACTATCTAGTATTCAAATCCGTATAAAAGTAACTACCTTTACTAGGATTTGAACCAGGAACCTTCGTCTCCGAAAATCAGCTGTTAAACAGCTGACTTTGGCGACGACTTTAGCGAGGTAATAGTATATGATTTTTATTTTAAATATTATTTGCACCTGGATTTTCGTTGTAATTGATTATGGTTGTGTTTGTGTGTGAATATTTTTGAATGTGATAGAGATATACGCGGTGTGGCAATTAACCCGTAACTTACATCCTCGGGTCAAAATGACCCAAGCAGGTATTACACAATAGTTTTTTCATTCGTAGTTGGCAGCAATGACGTGTCTTCTCCAGTAGTCTCCTGCCTTCCAGTGTAGTATACGTGAGTGATCGAGACAGTTTGGTTTGTTTAGTGGTTTTCGGGAAATTTCGTAATTTGGGTCATTCTGACCCGATAGTGTAAGTTACGTTACATGTTTTTATTTTGTGTTTTCGAACATTTTCACCGTAAAAATGAATCCTAAGAATAGGATATAAGAAAACTATATAAGAAAATAGTTTTATTATATATAATGGAATAGAACATCGTATGGAAGAACGAAAAGAGTTTATGTTGGAGTTGGGAAAACAGTTAGTGTTCCTCAATATGCAAGAAAGGCTAAAAGTTCCATGCTTACCTCGAGATCTTCGAGGCAGTCTTTATCGCTGTTTGGAGAAAAAAGAAGAAATAGAAGCAGGTTCCAATATAGAAGCAGGTTCCACCAATTTAAAAACGAAAGAGATGTGTTGAGTGTCCTACAAAGACAGAAAAGCTAGGCGTTGTTGCAAAAAATGTAATTCGCCTCTTTGTGGTTCTTGTGGCCACTTAATGTGTTCAAAGTGTTTTCAGGATTAAAAAATCAAATTTTTGTAAGGTATAAGAAAACTTTTTGCATATTTAATTTTTCTAACAAACTTTCATTTTCAATTTTATTTTCTAAATATTTGTATCATTTTAAACAAATGTTTTTATAAGCAACTATTAATATTTAGCTATTTACTAATTTTTTATGTTTGAAAAGTAAATAAAACAAGTACTTTCCATCAATCTTTGGGTCTCTTTATTTACAAATACTACTGCCCGCAGTTATAAGTTATTTAAATTTTTTTAAATATCATCAGAAGAATTAGTTACAATAAAGTAGTGAGAGAATATAATTTAATTTGTATTAAGTATTCTAAAAAAGATAAAACTATGAAAACTATCAGAATATACAGACAAAAGGTTGTAGATTTTATCTACAACCAGCAAAATATAAATTTTTGAAAATAAGGTTACAAAAAGAAAGATAAAACATAATGGGTCACTTTGACCACCCAACCGTGTAAGTTATGTTACTATTTTTGACAATGTCAGTTACGGGTTAAATAACGAGACTGACGTTGTAAAAATTTTATTTTAATTTTATACATAATCACTTATTGTCACTTTAAATATACACTCCTTCTCTATCCCTACAACACTCCATACTAATTTTCCATTGTTGGAAACAGTGCTGGAAGTCATCTTCTGTCAGTTCCTTCAGGACAAGTGCCGCTTTCTCTTTTTTAGTTTCCACAGACTCAAATCTTGTCACTTTTAATTCAGATTTCACCTTAGGGAACAGGTAGAAGATAATAAGGTGATGAAACGTGGTTTTTACTTATGATCCGGAAACGAAGCGCCAATCCATGCACTGGAAGAGCCGAACTTCACCGAGAGCCAAACGAGCACGGGTGAGTAAGTCAAAATTTAAAGCAATGCTGATTGTTTTTTTTATATCCATGGGATTGTGTAACTTCACTGGGTTTCTGAAGGTCAAACAATTAATTAATATTACTACCTTGAGGTACTTTCAAAACTACGTCAAAGAGTAAGGAAAAAACGCCCCGAAATGTGGAAGGATAAATCATGGGTTCTCCACCAAGACAATGCGCCAGCTCATTCCGCTTTATCTGTCAAGAGGTTCCGAGCCAAGTACAGCATCTCAGTGTTAGAATATCCACCTTATTCACCAGATCTTGCACCATGTGACTTCTAACTGTTCCTTAAGGTGAAATCTGAATTAAAAGGGACAAGATTTGAGTCTGTGGAAACTAAAAAAGAGAAAGCGGCACTTGTCCTGAAGGAACTGACAGAAGATGACTTCCAGCACTGTTTCCAAAATGGAAAATTTGCATGAAGATATGTAGGGATGGAGAAGGAGTGTATATTGAAGGTGACAGTAAGTGAATATGTAAAAAATATACTCGTAAATAAAATTTTTTACAACGTCAGTCTCGTTATTTAATAACCACACCTCGTATGTGCGTTTCTTGCTTTCATGCTACGGAAGAAGTAGGTGTTTATTTCTTTTGCCGTACTTATAGGATCTATTTTAGGTAATCCATTTACTCATACATTACTATCTAAGATCTCCGTTACAAAGAGTTGCCTGACATTTATCACTTGAAATTCTGTAAAAAATTGATCTGACGGATAACGAGGCGGGGTTCTACGTAAAATTTAAAAAAATAAAATTCTGTAGGGTACCTCTACGCCCACAAGAGGCAGGTGGAGTGTTAAATTATCTGCACTCGATCTGTTAATTTCAGGGCTACAAAGAAATAGTCCGTTTTCTTATCACATGGTCAGCCAATTATATGACTGAAGCATTTATAAACAGAAGAGGTAGGTACTAGTGTAAAAGACATTAGTCACAGTTATCTCCTCTGAGAGTGAATTTCATTATTCAGCCAAACCCTGTGGTGAATGAAGTGAAGGTGTTATTTAAAGGGTGGAAAGTAGATGCTTTTCAGTGGGCCTGATAAGCAAATTCTCCCACTCAGTGAAGAAGGCAATTGTAAACCATCTCACTGCTCGTTTTACTTATAGTACATTCCAGTTAAGTTGTCAGTAGATTGATTGGTGTGGAATGTGGAACGGCAACTGCTCATTGGTTGTTTCTGTTGAACACAACAACCGTTTCACTTGTAGCCTGCTGCTGAGTCGCGTACGCCTATACATGCAATTATATCAGTTTTGCTTCTGCATTCGAATAGTGTAGTTACCTACTACATATCCAGAGTCGTGTTAATTCTTATTATAATAGTGTTTGTGATATTTTTAAACGTATTATACTAATATTTGTTGTTATTGTGTTGTTTTAATTTTAATAAGTAGTACTATTAGTTGGTAGTTACATTCTCTTAAATCTCCGGTTAAACGAAACAAGCGCGGACAAGCCATTAAATTCTAAACAAAAACTATTAATTATAAATGCTTTGAAATCTTTTAAAACTGAACATGCTATAATATAACAATAAGTGAAATTGTAGCAAAAACTTCAGCAATGGTAGGCGTCTCTGAACGATCAGTTTACAGAATAATTAAGGAAAAGAAAATCACTGGTCGAGTCGAATCTCAAACTAAAAAGCGAAACAGAGTTAACACGATTAGCAATTCGCTGGACGAAGCAACAAAAATTTCATTTAATTATTTTCATTTTTAAAGTTTCTTATAAAGTTACTTCAAGTTTTACCTCTACGTATGGGTAGATCTCTATCAAAATGCGGTTTGAACTGTTCCTTCGTGCACCGCCTGTGAATCGGAATTTGTTTTGTAGGCACTGCCAACTTAACTGGAATAGTGGAACTATAGTAATGTCTCTAGGGATTCAAACTAGCCTTTCGGCTGATCACCTAAAGTGCGGTCTTATTCTAACAGGGGGATCAAATAGCGATACGGAACACCCACCCGAGTTCATAATCCTGTAAGTTAAGAGTGATTACAACGTAGATCGGTAATACAATTTTTGATGTTGGTTAACCATGTAGAAATCAAAATTATCATTGACATTAATATTTCGAATAATTGTGTTGTTTAGGTCATCAGCCGAAAGGCTGGTTTGAACCTCTAGAGGTTTTACTAAGTAAAATAAGGAGTGAGGTGGTTTACTATTGCCTTCCTCACTGAGTGAAAAATTACGCTTATCAGCATGCCAGGCCCTCTAAAAAGCACAGATTTTCCACTCTGCAAATAACACCTTCACTTCATTCACCACAGGGTCTGGCTTTATAATGAAATTCATTACTTTCAGAGGAGACAACTCTGATTATTGTCTTTTGCACCTCTACCTCTTCTGTTCTTAAATGATTCAGTCATTTAATTGGCTAACCATGTGATAAGAAACAGAACTATTTATTTTAGCCCTGTAACGGACAGATTGAGTGTAAATAAACTGCCACTCCACCTGTCTGTTAAGGACAGTTCGGATAATTAGAATTTAATAAAATAGAAATCTGGCAAATTCGAAGTAGTGTGCGGCAATTTAGCAGAATCCTTGGTAGGAAACCAAGAAAAGAAAGTCAGGTAAAGTTTTACATGGTGATGGCTGCCCCAGTCCGATTTTATGGAAGAGAGTCGTGAATTAGTACCAGACCACAGGAGAGTAGAGTACAGGCGGCAGAGATGTGATTCCTGCGAAGAACAAAGGTGGCAGTCGTAGGGACCAATTAAGAAATGAGAACAAAAGAACGGAACTGGATGTTTACAATCTGAATGGGAAGATTGCAAAATATCAAAATCGATTGAAGGAGCACGTAGAGAGAATGCCTAAGAGAAGGATTCCCCTCAGTGTTTTGCAATACAGACCGTTAGGGAGGAGAGATATTGGAGGGCCACGCAATTTTACAGTGTGCATGAATTCCTTTCTAAATAGTTTTGTTTGAAAAGTATATAACTTCTAATTAATCAAATTGGGTACTATTTGATACAAAGGGGTTCATGACAAGCCTACTGAGTTAAGCAGTAGCGGAAAAAAATAATTGGTAAGTGATGAATTTATCATTGTGTTTGACTTTTTAATTTTTAATTTTGTGTGATATTTGATTTAATGGGGTTCATGACAAGCCTACTGAAGTAAGCAGTAACAGAAACAATTTTTTAGTGGTAAGTGATGAATTTATCATTTGTGATAAACTTTCAGTTTATCAGTTTTATCTTGACATGTCCTATACTCCCTTTGGAGTCTCCTGGATGCAAAAAAATAGATGGCAATGATTCAATAGTTTTCGCTGTTGTGTGTCGGTACACGTGGAAGCTTAATTAATTGTGATAAAAAGGAGAAAAAGATAATTATAATTTTTCTGATATCTACGGGAACACCCTATACTTTGAAACAATAGTAAAAAGGACGTGGTGTATGACGCCTTGACATTGCAAAACTTGACCATTAGTAATAAATAAATACAAATGAATGGGAATAATGACTCAATGGGTAAGTTACTATTACCATATGCTATTCTGGCAACCACACATTTGTAGTTCAATACCTACATGTTGTGTTATTATCTCAGGGTTCATTGTGGGAGAAAAGTGCAATTTATTAACGCAATGCATTTTAATGCAATTCAAGTACCATTGTCATGTGGGAATAAATAAACATAAGTTTTTAACATGACTTACCGTGAAATAAAACTTTGCAATACTACAGTAATATTTTTGCATATTTACTCATACTCCATTAAGTAAACTAAAATTATTTCATCTCTTTCCGTTATATGTTTGTTTGTTAAATAAAACTTTCCTCATTTTTACTTTCTCTTGCCTATATGAATATATTATAGGAAGGAAAGTATTGTTTTCATGTCGATTTTTTGAAATCGAGTTTTCACCGGATCTATACGTTTTCAGACCCCCTGAACCCAAAAAACATGTTTTTAGCGATTGGTCTGTGTGTGTGTCTGTGTGTCTGTGTGTGTGTGTGTGTGTCTGTGTGTGTGTGTGTGAACAGAATATCTCAAGAACGGAACATTGTACGAACTTGAAACTTGAAACTTAAGTTACATACCACTACCGGACGCGACACGAACATTTTCATCAAAATCGGTCAACCGGAAGTAGTAGTTTATTCGTATAATTTTTCAGTGTTTGCGATTTTCTCAAAAACTGGTCCTACGATTTTTTTTAAAATCGCCTATTTTACTCAATTTTTTATGCTCTACAAGATAGGGTAGGCGCCATGTTTGCTGAAATTCTGGGTGAGGCTGTTTTCTCGTAAAAACGTTGTTTTTTTAAGATTACAGCTTTAATATGCATTTTAGCGCAAAACGTTATATAATAAAAGTTGTAGAGAATTAAAAATTCTACAACTTTTATTTCAAACATTTTTTGTATAACGCTTAGTTTAGCGGTAATTTGCTATTTTCTGTTTTTTTTTCTCACGAAAACGTGAGAAAAATCGATTTTTTTAACATTTCGGTCTTAGTATGCATTTTACGACAAAAGTGTATATAATTAAATTTATAGAAAATTAAAAGATCTACAACTTTTGTTTAAAGCATTTTTCTCTACAGAGCCTAGTTTAGCGTGAAAGCGTGATTCTCCGTATTTTTAAGCCAAACTGAGTTCGATTGTCATTTTGCGTCATTCACTCATGATTAAAATAAGGTTATGTTTTTGAGATTAGTTTTTGTTTATTTCTAATATTTTATTAATAATGTGAGTTTTATTATTAATCATTTGCATTGGCAAGAGAAAGTTGTGTGAGTGTTTCACACCAGATTTTTAATTTAACCCACCGGGTTGGTCTTGAGGTAAAGTCGTCGCTAAAATCAGCTGTTTAACAGCTGATTTTCGGAGACGAAGGTTCCTTGTTCAAATCCTAGTAAAGGTAGTTACTTTTATACGGATTCGAATGCTAGACGGTGGTTACCGGTGTACTTTGGGGTTAATTAACCATACTCTCTCAGGAATGGTCGACCTGAGTCTGTACAAGACTACACCTCATTTACAAGTCATACATATCATCCTCATCTCATTGGGTCATGGGGTTGCTTATTGTTCTGAATTGAACAGATTGCAATGTACACACATTAGGGTTTAAAAAAAAAATTCATATAATTGTTTTTATCAGATTGTTGAAATGTATGACTGTTTAGGTAGGGTTTTTGAAATAATCTTGCACAGTAGCAATAAAATATTATTATTATTTTTAATTTTATTATTATTTGAAAGAAATGTTAAAATTTTACGGACACCTATTAAGAATGGATGACAACCGGTTGTCAAACAAATTTTTGAGATACTAAACAATAGACGTAAGGTGTCGGATGAATGGTTTTTAAGAAGTCAGAAAAGATAAATTGAGAAACCTGGAATAAATCGAGCAAAATGAACAGAACCAAATTCAGACAATTAATTACGGATTTTAATTGCTTTTATAAAGAGCCAAAACAGAACATCAGGTGGACAGAAGAAAGGAGAAAACTCTACAGAGAAAGAATGCTGAGAATGTGGGCTGCAAAATTAGCTTCCAGAAACGTCTAAAGTCATTTCATGTGTTCTAAAATTGACCCTTTGCAAGAGAGAGAATAAAATATGGTGGGTAGCACTAATTTCACTATTTTGGATCCTCTACTAAAAGATTATAAACTGATTTTACGAGTAATTTATAAAAAATCTAGTGTGAAACATTTTCACAATTTTCTCTTGTCAATGTAAATAAACAAAAAAATCTGGTGTGAAACACTCACACAACTTTCTCTTGCCAATGCAAATAATTAATAATAAACCTAACATTATTAATAAAATATTAGAAATAAACAACAAAACTAACCTCAAAAACATAACCTTATTTTAATCATGAGTGAATAACGCAAAATGAAAATCGAACTCAATTTGGCTTAAAAAAACAGAAAATCACACTTTCACACTAAATTAGGCTCTGTAGAGAAAAATGCTTCAAATAAAAGTTGTAGGTCTTTTAAGTTCCTATAAATTTTATTATATACACTTTTGTCGTAAAATGCATTCTAAGGCCGAAATCTTTAAAAAATCGATTTTTCACACGTTTTCGTGAGAAAAAAACAGAAAAACGCAAATTACCGCTAAACTAAGCATTATACAAAAAATTGTTTGAAATAAAAGTTGTAGAATTTTATATTCGCTACAATTTTTATTATATAACGTTTTGCGCTAAAATGCATATTAAAGCCGCAATCTTAAAAAGAAAATGTTTTTACGTAAAAAGAGCCTCACGCAGAATTTCAGCAAACATGGCGCCTACCCTATCTTGTAGAGCATTAAAAAATGAGTAAACCAGGCGATTTTTAAAAAAATCGTAGGACCAGTTTTTGAGAAAATTTCAAAAAAGTGAAAAATTATACGAATAAACTACTACTTCCGGTTGACCGATTTTGATGAAAATGTTCGTGTCGGGTCCGGTAGTGGTATGTAAATTAAGTTTCAAGTTCGTACGATGTTCGTTCTTTAAGATATTCTGTTCACACACACACACACAGACAAATCGCTAAAAACATGTTTTTTGGGTTCAGGGGGTCTGAAAACTTGTAGATCCAGTGAAAACTCGATTTCGAAAAATCGACATGAAAACAATACTTTCCTTCCTATACGCGTATATTCATATAGGCAAGAGAAAGTAAAAAAAATCTGGCTTCAAATACTCACACAACTTTCTCTTGCCAATGCAAATAATGAACAATATAATCTAACATTAGTAATAAAACATTAGAAACAAAAAAAAAAACTAACCTCAACAAACATAACCTAATTTCAATCATGAGTGAAAGACGCAAAATAAAAATCTACCTCAGTGTGGCTTAAACCAGCCTTTTGGCTGATGACCTAAACAGCGTAGGATAAGTACTCGATGCAAGCAAATATTTTATTGAAAATCCTGGTGTTGTATTGTTTTTTTATATTTATTTAATATACAGCAGTTGATTTATAAAGCAGAAATCTTAAAACTTTTTCTATTATTTTTGTTATACTAAAGAGACGTTTAATGTGGTTGTAGGATTTATATACCGTATTATTCAATGCAACACTTTTTTATATTAATGTTACAACTTTTCAAACCGGCCATATAAGTTGATAGGAATTGCATTTTTAATTTTATGTTCTTGTTTTATTACTTATTAAATTTTATTAACACAATGTTGAAATTATATTTGTGCCACACACATGACACTAATTTAAATACAAGAACTACATATATTTCTTATGTCATTTTTTAAATTGTCATCTATCATTTCTCCATTCGTCCATTCAACACAACCAGATGTCGGAAACTACAAGATATAGCAATAAATGGTTTTCGGATTTGTAATCTGTACAAACAGTTAAGTTGGCCTAGATTGGATTTGAAGTTCAGGTTTTGACCGGATATAGCTCACAACCGGAAGTCAAGAAATCAAAGTCGGAATTTAGAAACAAAAATAGTCTCATTCGATTCCTCTTAAAGAGGAGGTACAAAATCATTGGATTTGAAGTTCCAGTTTCAACCAAAAGTAGGCCAAAACCGGAAGTCAAGAAATCTAAGTCGGAATTTAGAAACAAAAAGAGTCTCATTCGATTCCTCTTAAAGAGGAGTTACAAAAATCATTGGATTTGAAGGTCTTCTCCTTCTCCTCCTCCTCCTCCTCCTCCTCCTCCTCTTCCTCTTCTTCCTCCTCTTCTTCCTCCACCTCCTCCACCTCCTCCTCCTTTTCCTCCTTCTTATTTTTCTTGTTCTTCTTCTTCTTCTCCTTCTTCTGCTTCTGCTTCTCCTCCTCCTCCTCCTCCTCCTCCTCCTCCTCCTCCTTCTTCTTCTTCTTCTAACCAAGGATTAGGCTGCAGCCTGTTCCGAACTCACAAACCATATCATCTATTTTCATCGTCTCCTAAGTCCACCGGTATCCTTTTCCCCTTCTGGAGGATACCAGTGTGCCTACTTAGGATCCTATGTTCCAAAATCCTTGCCATGTGCTGTCACCAACTTTGGCGATAATTCTTTATCTTATCGTTCAAGTTGTAAATACCCAATTTTGACCTGATTTCCTCATTCCTGAGGAAATCAACTACTGAGTGAATCAGTGTACACCAAATCTTAACAATTCACTATGAAAACATGAGGTATGTACATGAAGTAGATGAAATAAGAAATAGACTAAACAGACATATCTTACCAGAAGAAGGGATACTCATAGGATAGTGGGGCATATCTTTAAAAATCCGGGTAGGTTCTCTATCAATATTGGAGGATAATATTGAAGGAGTGAATTATAGAGAGAGGTTAAAGGTTGGAATATTTAAAGCAAAATACGAAAGATGTAGGGTGTTACAGGTATGTAGATATGAAATGACTTGTTTAAGATAAAACAGCTTGGAGAACTCCATCAAACCAGTCAAGGGACTGGTGATAAAAAAGGTCTTCTTTTCTTCTTCTTCTTCTTCTTCTTCTTTTTCTTCTTCCAAACAAGGATTAAGCAGTAGACTGTTCCAAATTCACAAACTATATCATCTATCTCCATCTTCTCCTAGGTCTACCGCCATCCCTTTTCCCTTCTGGAGCATACCAGTGTGTCTACTTAGGTATCCTGTGATCCAACATCCTTGCCATGTGCTGTCTCCAACTTTAGCGATAATTCTTTATCTTTTCGTTCAAGTTGTAGATACCTAATTCTGACCTGATTTCCTCATTCCTTATTCTGTCCAAACGTGTACACCTCTTACTTCTTCGAAGAAATCTCATCTCTGCTGTCTGGATTCTTCGCTCTTAGGTTTTTGTCGTTGTCCACGCCTCTTTCTTTAAATAGGTATTAAATATATTAAATAAGTAAAAAAATCTTTAGAAAACGTTTCACAATGATGCAAACAAGAATAAATTAAAATGTCATGTAAAGTAATTAAATAACCATTAAAGGTTCTTCAACTGAAGTAGCCAGACATATTATACAGATAGACAGGTAGTAAAACATTTAATTGATAAAAGTTGAAATATAAAACCTTAATTTGTTCACTTACTTGTAAGAGTAACTTACTGTAAAATGTATTCAGGAAACTCTTGTAAATTTAACTTATTCTGCAAATTTTTTTTATGCCGAACACGTTCGTTGTATGAATAAAGATAACTTAAGCACTGCATTCATTTAATCGCACAAAATAAAATGGAATGAAACAAGTTCATTATGTAAGCCATCATCGCATTATCTTGGTACATAACATTAATTCCATTTATCTCTTACTTTCTCAAATTTATATTTTTTTTTGTAATCCCTAACGTGTGTACGTTACAATCTGTTCAATTCAGAACAATAAGCAACCCCATGACCCAATGAGATGGGGATAATGTGTATGACGTGTAAATGAGCTGTATGTAGTCTTGTACAGACTTAGGCCGACTATTCCTGTGAGAGTATAGTTAATTGAACCCCAACCATCAAAGTACATCGGTAACCACTTTCTAACATTCAAACCCGTATAAAAGTAACTAGCTTTACTATGATTTGAACCAGAAACCTTCGTCTCCGAAAATTAACTGTTACACAGCTGATTTTGGCAACGACTTTACCTCTAAACCAACCCGGTGGGTTCAAATCTGTGTTATGTTCAAATCTTTTTTATTTTGTAATTCCTAATTTGTGTACGTTGCATTCTGTTCAATTCAGAGCAATAAGTAACCCCATGACCTAATGAGATGACGATGATGTGTATGACGTGTAAATGAAGTGGTTTTCTTGTACAGACTCAGGCCGACTATTCCTGAGAGAGTATAGTTAATTGAACCCCAACCATCAAAGTACACCGGTAACCACTGTCTAGTATTCAAATCCGTATAAAAGTAACTACCTTTACTAGGATTTGAACCAGGAACCTTCGTCTCCGAAAATCAGCTGTTAAACAGCTGATTTTGGCGACGACTCTACTTCTAGACCAACCCGGTGGGTGTATTTTGTTAATCCGTAATATGTGTACGTTGCAATCTGTTCAATTCAGAACAATAAGCAACATCATGATCTAATGAGATGAGGATGATGTGTATGACGTGTAAATGAGGTGTAGTCTTGGACAGACTCAAAGAGTATGGTTAATTGAACCCCAACCATCTAAGTAATCCGGTAACTACTGTCTAGCATTCAAACCCGTATAAAAGTTGGTATTGTGTGGTTCCAAGTGCAGTTGCGGGGTGAAGGGTACGGGTGATATTTAATGAATGAGTAACGCATGCTGGGAGATCGATTGTTGTATTACTCTGATATAAAACATTCATTTCAAACTTTCCATATTTAACTTATTTATTTGTATTTATTACATTTAGTTATTTACATATTTTGATATAAATTGGTAAGTTAAATGTTATGAAAACGACAAAGTTAAGAACATGGTAGGCTTTTTTTGTTAAATTAATGCGCCGGATGATAAGAATATTTTTTTAGTCTAGTTAGTACACGCTACCACCACAAATGCATCAGCTGTGAAACACTACTAACACTCATTCATTCTCCCACTACTAAAGGGTGATTCAAAAAGAGCGCCGGTTTTTAAACGGCTGGTAAATTTTTGTTTATCGGTTGGCAACATTGTTTGACCTCATTCCTATTTTGGAGAACATTCCGATTGACGATTCAGTTGTAGTTTCTCTTGTATGCACAGTGAGTGACAGTTTGGTGCGGCTTTTGGTCGGGCGGTGTCATCGGCCCTTACTTTTTCGAAAATCAAGAAGGACAAGCCGTGACAGTAAATGGAGACCGATACCGTACGATGATTAGGGAGTTTTTGTGGCGTCATTTGGATGGAATGGACATTGACGAGTTGTGGTTTCATCAGGATGGTGCCACCTGTCACGCTGCACGAGAAACAATGTTGTTGCTCCGTGAACGGTTCCAGGATCGCATCATTTCTCGTAATTCCGACCATCAATGGCCACCAAGGTCGTGTGACTTGACGCCTTGTGACTTTCATCTTTGGGGTCATCTGAAGTCATTGGTGTATGCCAATAAACCCCGAAACATCAATGACTTGAAGGAGGAAATTCGACGGGTTATCGGGTAAATGGAAGTCGGAACTTGTCGTGCAGTAATATCCAATTTCATGGACAGAGTTGATGCGTGCCAGCGCAGTAGAGGAGGACACATGCATGACATCATTTTTCATACATAAAATCGGAAGGAAAGATGAACTTGTTGATGTATTTTTTTTCAGTTTTTCAATAAAATAAATCTCTTAATTTGATATATCAAAACCGGCGCTCTTTTTGAATCACCCTATATAACAACGCACTGCATTCCTTCCGACTACACCAAGCTGGGACTCAAGCAATACCTTTACTAGGATTTGAACCAGAAACCTTCGACTTCGAAAATCAACTGTTAAACAGCTGATTTTGGCGACGACTTTACCCCTAGACTAACCCGAAGGGTTCAAATCTGTATTATGTTCAAAAGAGTGAAACAATATTACAATTGTGCTACAAATGTTTTTGCCCAGATTTTAATACAGGAATGTTCTGTTATGCTGTACAGGTTAGGGTACCATGTCTGCTGAAATTGTTGAAAGGCCTGTATTTTAACAGGAAAAATGTTCTTTTTTCATTTCTTTTTGTTTATACTCTATCCCATGAAACCGTGCAGAACGTCAAAACATAAATGTTTTAAAATTGTGATTGAACTTAGCGCGATCAAGGTTGTGTTGGTCAAAGATTGTTATACCGTCTTTGTGTGCGTGTGTGTATTGTGTAAAGTTAATGTGCAGTTTTTGTGAATTCAATTTCTGTGTTTTGTATGTTTGTGTATTCTATAAAATTGATTGTAAGTAGTGCTAAGTAAATTATTAAGTTATTTATTGTTTATTATTTATTTTAAGTAAATTATTAAATCATTTATTGTATTACTTAATTATAATTAGTTTAATTATTTATTTTGTTATCTTTTAGTGTAATAAATATTTGTAATTGTTAACTTTAGTGTATTAATTATTTAATTACCTAGATCCCGAAACGGACCTTAGCGATAAGTGTCACAGTATGTTTGCGGTGAAAACTCGATTTGAAAAAATCGTCACGAAAACAATACTTTCCTTCCTATATATTCATATAGGCAAGAGAAAGTAAAAATTGAGTAAAATACAATGACATAATATTTGTAAGCTGGTCAATTTATTTTACCTTATCGTTCATTACATAATTTACAATACTAATCCAAAATCTGAAAGAATTTACGGAATGACATAACTTCAGAGCTAATTATGTTTTACGAATAAACCGGAGGAGTTCCCAGACGATAGAAACAATGAACTAACTAAGATACAACTGTACGAATGAACAAAGAAAGAAGAAAAAAACAAAAGAAAGATAGTGCGTTTTAGTGCGTTATCCGAAAGCGAATAGTTAATTGAATCTGATGTTGATATTGGGAAACACTTTTGTTGCATGTCACAGCGCAGTCGTTACAAAAATAAAGAAAAAACTGTTAATTAAATTCTGTAACCGTCCCAAATAATAATAAAGAGAGAGAATGTGAGAGAGTGAGGGGGTGAGAGAGAGAGATTTATGTCATAGTTTTCTTTGTATAACATTGTAGTACAATAAATCGTACGATAAACCACGATGACTTCCTTACAAAAATTTCTTCAATACTACTTTTTCTTAAATTTAGTCGAATGCAATTAAATTATCCAGTTCGAATCTGAATTTAAATAATATATTTAATTTATATTTGTATAAAAATATTTATAATTTTGTTTAACTTGTTTATACATCAGTAAAATACTAGGTATCATAAGTATTTAAGAAGGGGTTTTACCTAAATAAACATTTTCAGGGAGGGAGACAAAATTTCATATTCTACCATTTTGGGATTTGTAGGTTTAAAAACATAAATTGGCGGCCAGATATAAAATCAATCGACCAACGTTTTCAAGGTGTGGCTATTAAAAAACGAGACTGACGTTGTAAAAAAATGTTATTTTTATTTTTTACATAATCACTTATTGTCACCTTCAATATACACTCCTTTTCTATCCCTACAACGCTCCATGCGAATGTTCCATTGTTGGAAACAGAGGTGGAAGTCATCTTCTGTCAGCTCCTTCAGGACACGTGCCGCTTTCTCTTTTACAGCTTCCACAGACTCTAATTTTGTCCCTCTTAATGCAGATTTCACTTATCCTTCCACATTTCGGGGCGTTTTTCTTACTTTTTGACATAGTTTAGAAAGTTCCTAAAGGTGATAATATTGATAAATTGTTTGATCTTCAGGAACGCAGTGAAGGTACACAATCCCATGGATATAAAAAAAAACAATCATCATTGCTTTAAATTTTGACTTGCTCATGTGAGCTTTTTTGGCTCTCGGTGAAGTTCAGCTCTTCTAGTGCATGGATTGGCGCTTCGTTTTTGGATCGTAAGTAAAAAACCACGTTTCATCACGTGTTATTATCTTCTACCTGTTCCCCTGTTCCCTAAGGTGAAATCTGCATTAAAAGGGACAAGATTTGAGTCTGTGGAAGCTGTATAATATATTAGCGCATAAAATAAAAATAAAAATGTTTAGTAAGTCTCGTTATTTAATAGCCATACCTCGTATTTAATTTATATTTTTTAAAGAACAATTAATAATCTTGTTTGTAGTTCATACATCAGTAAAATACTATCATAATATGTATTTAAGATGGGTTTTTACCTAAATAAAAAATTTCAGGGAGGGAGACAAAATTTCATATTCTACCATTCTTAGGATTTGTACATTTAAAAACACAAATTGGCGGCCAGATATAAAATTAATCCACCTACGTTTATTGCACCGTTTTACCTTATTGTTAAGTAAGGAAACAACAACTGAAATTTTTCCCGCACTTTAAGATAGACAAACTGTTTGCAGACAGAAACGCGAGAAAGTAAAAGACGGTGACTAAGACAGATTATTTATTTATTACATAAATTAATGAATATATACGTATAAATTTACATTTATTATTATAATCAGAATGTGAAAGCAGTAAATACATTCCCTTAAATATATGAACCGGAAAAAATTGATCATGTTATAATGTATTTTATTAAAAGAATTTATCTACGATCTGCTTTTAAACACATAAATAAGTAGATTTGTAAAAAATGAACTAAAAAAATAAAAATAAAAAAATTTACAAAAAAAATTACAAAAAAATCAAAAAAAAATTAAAAAAATTTTTTTTTAAGAAACGCTATTATTTAACAATTAATCAAAGAAAAATGAACTAAAAAGAAAAAAAGAAAAACATTTACAAAAAAAAATCACAGACATTACAGTTAAAAATAAAAGCGTGGCGCATTAATATATAGGCCTATAATATTTATTGTAAAATATTCGTTGTAAAATATTATAGGCTATATATTAATGCGCCACGCTTTTATTTTTAACTGTAATGTCTGTGATTTTTTTTTGTAAATTTTTTTCTTTTTTTCTTTTTAGTTCATTTTTCTTTGATTAATTGTTAAATAATAGCGTTTCTTAAAAAAAAATTTTTTTAATTTTTTTTTGATTTTTTTGTAATTTTTTTTGTAAATTTTTTTATTTTTATTTTTTTAGTTCATTTTTTTGATTAATTGTTAAATAATAGCGTTTCTTAAAATTTTTTTTTGATTTTTTTTTTGATTTTTTTGTAATTTTTTTTTCTGTGATTTTTTTGTAAATTTTTTTTATTTTTTTTTATTTTTTTATTTTTAGTTAATTGTTTTAAGTAATTGTTAAATAAAAGCGTTTTTTAAATTTTTTTTAAATTTTAAATTTTTTTTTACAAACACCTCCACAGCGTATTGTCATCGAAGATAAACAAGTGTGCAAAGTTTGATTCATATTGATACGGTAGAAGTATTAAAATTTTAAGTTGCAAGATTTGATGGATCCAAGAGTAAGTTAAATTAAAAGCGTTATAAAATTTTAGAATTTCAAAATTTTTTTTTACAAACACCTCCACAGCGTATTGTCATCGAAGATAAACAAGTGTGCAAAGTTTGATTCATATTGATACGGTAGAAGTATTAAAATTTTAAGTTGCAAGATTTGATGCTTCCAAGAGTAAGTTAAATAAAAGCATTTAAAAATAGAACTTATGAAGGAAACTACCAGTGAGATACCTTTAAAAATTATTTTAACTTAATCTGACCCACCGGGTTGGTCTAGAGGTAAAGTCGTCGCCAAAATCAGCTGTTTAACAGCTGATTTTCGGAGACGAAGGTTCCTGGTTCAAATCCTAGTGGAGGTAGTTACTTTTATACAAATTTCAATGCATAATCTTGACATGACCTATAGATGGTCGTCTGCCAGGATTAGTAAATTCAGAATAAATCAAATTAAACTGCCTGTTTTCCTTGAGCGTAGCGATAAAATAAACAAATAACTAAACACTTAAACTTCTATTATTTTAACATAAATAAATAATTCTAAAATTTGATAAGAATATTACAAAGAATTCTTTTAAATTGTTCAATAGGAAAAATAGGCCTAGCCAAATCAATAATTATAAAAATAAATCAGTTGTCAATCAACAGGAAAAAGAAATGCAACGGGTCCCTCAAGCAAATCAGCATCCAAAATTCAACAGCAGATAATACAGATATGAAAGGGCGCACACTGGTGATTTACCATCTCCCATCCTCACACGCAATCTATCACATACTCTTTTACACCACATACACATACTACATAATCACATACACATACTCTCACGCACTCTGTATTTACAAATGACTCGTTTTTTTTTTTTTTTTTTTTTTACCCTGCACATTCATATAATTAATAATTAAATTCGTTTACTAGCCCTCTTCTATAACAAAGTGCAACTCGTAAATATCCCGCTAGTTTCTTCCAACTTTTACCATTTAACCAGTCCAACACTTCCTCGTCATTCAATTCGGATTTACCGAAATAATTTACACGTATGCTACTTAATATGGGACACCTTCCCATAAAATGCAAAGTATCTTCTTTACTCCGTAAGTTACACAGGGAACACAGCCACTGGGGTTCCTCCCTATCACATCTGAAATTTAAACTTAGTAATTCTCCCCTCGCCCGGAAAATTAATCCCGTAGTACACCTATCTAAGCCCAGATTCAAAAAATTATTTTCTCTTAAGTCGTGCTCCAACCGACTAAACAGACTATGATATTGCGCATCTGCAGCTCGCCGTAAAAAAATCTCCTTAAAATTGTTTTTAGCACATGCCAATATACTTTCCAGCTCATCCCTCCATCCTGTCACTCCATGCATTCCTCTACTTAAAGCACACCCATACCTTTCACTCAATCGCAACCACTCTCCATACCACCCAATTTCACTCTCAATCATTCTTTCGGCTAACCTACGTGGCAATCTATGCCTGGGCAACTCCAACACTCTCAGTACATAATTAAAATGTATACGAAATATAAATAGAAAGAGCATTTCCACATTTATTCCTAAATAAATTATATAATTAGGCGTGGCTCTCGGTAAAGCAAGTAATTTTTTGACAAAAAATCGCATCACCTCCTCCAAACAATCATATTGCCGGAAGCCCCAGATCTGTGCGCCGTAGGTAGCCACTGCCCTACTCACCGCCCGAAAAATTTTCCACTTAGCCTCCATTGACACTTCCTTCTTAATGATAAAATTTTTCCACACACCATTTAGGCCAAACTTAGCAATCGCTGATCTTTCTTTAACATGCTCAGTGAAAGACAAATTTGTAGTTAACGTAACTCCTAAATATTTATACTTCTTAACTACTTCAACTTCCTGATTCCCCAGAAACCATTTCTCACAAGCCGCTAAACGACCCCCTTTCCTAGACACCATTATTTTTGATTTTTGAGTATTAATTTCTAGTCCCCAACGATCACAATAATTTTTCAGGTCCATTATCATTCTTTGTAAATCCCTTGGCGTGGATGCAAGAATAACCATATCGTCCGCGTACAATAATATTTTAACATTTATATCTCCTAACCATATTCCCTCCCCCAGATGATCCCCAATGTCATTTACATAAATAGAAAATAATATAGGAGACAAAAGACATCCTTGTTTTAATCCTTTTACGGTATCAAAAAATTCTGTAATCATATTATTACACCATACCCCAGCCTTAGTACCCCTATATAGTTCCGCTATAACACATATAAAACGATGAGACAGCCCCAATTCATACAATTTATAAATTAACGCTTCTCTATTTACTCGATCAAAAGCTGCCTTTAAATCTACAAAGAAACAGTAAACTTTTTTACGCCTGCCCAGTAATTTCAATTTTACTATGTTATAAAGATTAAATATGTTGTCAACCGCGGAATAGCTCTTCCTAAAGCCAGCCTGATATTCGGATAACACGTCATTTTTATATATCCACCTCTCTAATCTACTTAACATCACGCCCGAAAATAACTTAGCGACTGCATTTACAAACGAAATCCCTCTATAATTTCCCACCTCAGCCATATCCCCCTTTTTATAAATCGGAAAAATCACCGATTCCCGAAAATTCTGGGGCACAGACAAATGCGTTAAAATATTATTAAATACTTCCAGAACTAAATTTAGTACTTCCTTTGGCGCATTCTTAAAAAACTCTATCGGAATACCGTCCGTACCGGGCGCCTTATTATCTTTCGCTCTAGCCAAAACCATCTGTAACTCGCCCCATTTAATCTCACCATCAAGCATTTCGTCCACCCTATACGGCATCGCATATGCCATCGGCTGTGCTGCTATAAATTCACCTAATAAATTACTGAAGTGAAGTCGCCAAGCTTGTGGTGAAATTCTCGTCGACATTTTAAAAGGCTTATTCCTAAAAATTTTCACAAGTCCCCAGAATGATCCTGAATCCCTAACAGTACCAATCTTCTTCGCTGCCTGCCTATAAAATTGAAATTTCTTATTTTTACACAGCTTGGTATAAAATTTATTCGACTGCAAATACGCATTTTTTGTTTCCACATTATTACATCGCCTATACATATTTAACTGTTTAAAGCACCTCACCCTAGCCCTCTCACACTCCCAATCATACCACTCCTGTTTAAAAACCTTATTATTTTTTCTAACTAGCCCCCTACTATCTGCTGCTTCCTTAATTAAACTAAGTATTTTATTACTTGCTTCACCTGTATCCCTGGGTAACGGACAAATTCCTTTAACATTCCGCCGGATATAAGCCTCATATTTTTCCTTTCCTGATTTGACCCAATAAAGCCTTGGTAAAAGAGCCAGATCAACAACATCCGGCGCATATTGCGATGATATAATATCCACCTCCAAAGGCATGTGGTCTGAATAGATAACTTGACCCACTTTAAAATTACTAACAAGATTCACCATATCCCATGACACGCAACACAAATCAATCACCGACTCACCCAAACTACTTACAAACGTAAATTCACCAGTCGCATCCCCCTTCACTCTACCATTCAGAACCACCAAGTTAAAGTTCTCGCACATATCTAAAAATTTTCTACCTTTACTGTTTATAATTTTATCTTTTGATACTCTACAATAATTTATTAAATTTGTAGAACTGAGAATTTGCTCTGGTAGTATTTGATGCTCACCAATCCTACAATTAAAATCGCCGATTAGAATAATACCATTATTTGGACTATGATTTTCTAAAATTTCCCACAAATTTGACCATTCTTCCTCCCACCTTTCTCTATCGCAACTAAGATACACGGGAATAATCATAACCGGAACCTGCCTAAATTTGACATTAATCACAACCCTGTCATCTATTGTCATAAACTTAGCATCCCTAAATTTATTTTTCCTAAATCCAACAACGGTTCCACCTTTAGCTCTACCCATATTGTTAACTCTTACTGCCGTCG
Source organism: Catonia carolina (assembly GCA_035578175.1). Taxonomy (NCBI): domain Eukaryota; kingdom Metazoa; phylum Arthropoda; class Insecta; order Hemiptera; family Achilidae; genus Catonia; species Catonia carolina. The sequence continues at coordinate 18,530,063 of JAQMRL010000015.1, forward strand.
TCAAACAAATATCATACTCAGCGAAAAAACCAGTAACCCATCCCGATTGCCCCTCCTCCAAAAAGGTCTCATATAAACAAAAAATATCAGAAGTTTTAACAAAATTATGAAAATGAATATCGCTACATTTACTTTTAAGACCCGCTACATTAAAACTAACCAACCTAATACCGCAATAATTACTCACATGCAAGCCACCAACATCACAACCAATTCGAGTATTTGGACTACCCTGGCAGACGACATCCTCCTATGCATAATTAACCTCTTCGTTACTACCTAATATCATTTCTCTGTTTTTCATAAAACTCAAACCAGAAAATTCCTTTCCGCACATTTCTTTCAATTTTTCCAACCCGCACCCATTTTTTGATTGTAATCCGGCACTCTCCGAAAAAGTAAACACCTGCCCTCTAAAGTACAGTTTATCCACTGCCACAAAAACCCCTTCTTCTCCCACAGTTTTCATTATTTCTTTTTTCAAAGCCAATAGCACTCTGCGACTTCTACGAGTTTCTACACTAAAGTCTCTATGTACTACATATCGGGTCCCCTTTAATTTATATGCATTCTTAAGAATACAATTTATGTCCCTTTCTTCCGGTATATGTGCTATGATAGGAGCATTGTCTCTGTTTCTACCCAAAGAGTGTGCACGATTTATTTTAACACTATTTGAAACTGCCAGAATCGTGTTGCAAAAGTTCTCAACGAATTCACAACAATCACTCCCCTTGTTATATGTAAGCCCCTTGAAAATTAAATTATTCCTTCTAGAACGGTCCTCTAAATTAACAATTTTACACTTCAAAAAGTTATTTTCGCTCTTTAATTTTGATACCTCCACTTTTAAACCAACATTTTCTTTTATTAACTCATCTATAGAATTTTTCAGTTCATTCATGTCGCTTTTAGATGCTAAACTACTTAACTTTTTATCCAAAAGCCTTCCTAAGACCGCTTCCATATCCTTTACTGAAGCCTGTGTCGATCCAGAAGTTCCTGATCGCGAATCCATATCTTTTGCGGTTTTCTTCTTTTCTTGACCCAAATTCTCAGGAGAACTTAACGACCGTGGACGCTTATTCGTCGAAAAATAATTTTCAAGTGCGTTCGGCATTCAAACATACACCAATTGAATATTCCCAAAAAATAAACAACACAAAAATAAACGAAAATGCAAATACTAATGAATATAAATACAATTTTTCACTAACGGACACTCCGCCACACGAACAACGAATATTTAAATAGTATTTATCTATTCCGATACGGACAATGACAAATACGTCTACTCTCTACGACTGCCAATTTACTTATCCTCACAAATTTCAATGCTAGACAATGGTTACAGGTGTTCTTTGATGGTTGGGGTTCAATTAACCATACTCACTCAGGAATGGTCGACCTGAGTCTGAACAAGACTACACCTCATTTATACTTCATACACATCATCCTCATCTCATTGGGTCATGGGGTTGCTTATTGTTCTGCATTGAACAGATTGTTACGTACACACATTAGAAATTACAAAAAAAAACTTAATCTACACGTTTGATATTTTGTTAAAAATGCAATAACTTTTTACAATAAAATTGTTAAAAATATAATTTTAATTTTGAAAAATACTTGTAGATAAGAAATTAAGTTACTTTAGTATATCTTACAGAACCGTGCAGCAGATATAAACAGACAACGGGTTGAAAGTCAGTAAAAAGGATGTTATAATCATGTTTCACTCGACCAGCGCCTTCAGTCAAAACAACCGCCGACAGACCGGATGTTTTACAATAGGCCAAATTTATGAATTTTCTTTCTACTGGTATTGTCATATTTTGTATTTAGTATATGTTTTAATTGAATCAGTCATTTCAGAAAGCCCAAAAGTCAAAATTTTACATTTTTTCTTGAGTGCATTTTAGGACTAACTGAATGTAAACACACCATCCCCACAAAAATCACATAAGTCTGCCTTTTCTTAAGCAGTATATAACACTAAGATAAAACTTATCCTTAAGGATATAAAGTGTTTCCTTCTAATTAAAAATGAAAGTGGATGTTCTTTTGAAGCTTAACCTGTTAACCTGTATAACACCCCGATAATCGCTCGTCGAAGATCAAACGAATACTGATTTTGACCGCGCTCGGGGTTCTCTTTTATAGTGAATCAAAAGAACCTACTCGAAAAACACCGAATCTTTCGTACAAACAATAGAGTACAAAAAACCGTTTATAAATGAGTGCTAGAAAAATCTATTGTAAACAAGTCAACTATTGTAAATAAAAACGTAAACAACCTCATAAACAACTTCATAAATAGCTGTACACAATACCCGACCTTTTATCATATACCGTGCGTTCGGAAAGTCGCTGTGCACTGGAATTGTGACTATGGATTTATGAAAATATGTATAAAGAAATGACTAAGCATTTTGGAAAAAAATTTATTCAATACCTTAATTACATTGTTAAACCGTGATTACATTGTTTATAGAAGGTGTTCGAAATGACCTCCATTGGCATCAATACAGCATTGCACTCGTTTCATTTTGTTTGCAAACACCTTTCGCAACTGAAGAACAGTGATTCCTTGAATGTATGCCGTTATTGCGGCTTTAAGTTCGTCAATCGTGTGTGGTCTGTTCCGATACACAGTTTGTTTCGCCGCACCCCATAAAAAGAAATCGGGGGGAGTCAGATCAGGAGATCTTGCAGGCCACAAATTCTTTGAAATTATTCGTTCACCAAACACGTTGCGCAGGAAAGCCATTGAGATGTTAGACGTATGTGCTGTTGCCCCGTCTTTTTGGAACCAACCATTATTCATTTCCACTTGTGTTATTTGATGCGTAAAGTTCTCTAAAATATCAGAACAATAACGTTCACTATTGATTGTGTTTGCAAAAAAAATTGGTCCAACAATACGTGCTCTACTCACAGCAACCCAGACTCCAATTTTTGCTTCGTGTAAGGACTGTTCATGTAAAGCGCAAGGGTTAGTTGTCGACCATACTCGAGTATTTTGTGAACTTATATACCCTCCCAAGTGAAACCACGCTTCATCTGTATAAAACGTTACGTCAAGGATGTCTTCGGAATTTTGGTTGATGAAACGTTGAAACCAATGACAATAATTTAGTCTCTTGTCATTATCTGAAGGTTTCAGCTCTTGAACACACCTCACTTTGTATGGGAATAGTTTAAGTTCTTGTCTGACAGCTTTATGTGCGGTAGCAAGTCCGATATTATGCTGTTGTGCTAACTTACGCATTGATTTTTTTGGACTTTGTGCCATAGAATCAGAAATATCCAGCAGCTTTTGTTCGTCTAGCTTATGGGGCCTACCACTACGTTCAGCGTCCTCAACAGAGCCAGTTGCCCGAAATTTTTCTATCAGTGTTCGTACTGCATTACGGTGAGGAATAATTGAATCTGGAAACTTTTCAGAAAATTTGCGCTTCACTAAATCACTGTACTTGTCACCTTCGCGAAATACGTATTCAACGAGGAAAATGCGCTCCTCTACTGAAAGAACCATCGCGTCCAACAACAAAAAACGTGCAACAGAACTGCAATAAATGAAACATATACAACTTCAACTCAATGACTGACAGGCCTCAACGTGTTCGGCAACAATTGAACAAATATGTACCGAATATGTTTATTCGGTACAATAGCGCAGTTATTCCAAACAACCCTCATGAATAGGCACGCCTTTATTGTCACTATTGTTCTGTTGTCACTTATTGTTACTATTTCACTCTATTATCCTCTTTTTACTATTTTCATGAATGACATTCTAGAAATTACACGACCCATGTTTTCTTCGATATTGTCACAATACGTTTTTAGGCCCTCTGAACATAAAAGGAAAACATGTTTTTAGCCATTGGTTTGCGTGTCTGTGTATGTGTGAAAACAAAATATCTCAAAAACGTAATATTGTACTAAGTTGAAACTTCGAACTTTAACGCAGATACATTTAGGCGATCCAGTATGAACACTTTCATCAATTAGTACTAGTTTATTCATGCAATTTTTCACTTTTTGCAATTTCCTTAAAACCGTCCTTTTTTATTGGTCTTTAATTTTTATTACGGTGCTGTACATTGAGCTGCACAACTTCCGTATTTGATATTTAAATGGCGGTAGGGAATTTCCCTTTAAGGAGAAGAGGTACCCAGTGATACATTCTCCGTTCAAAACTTCGGGTACTGTCCTTTATTCAGACCAAGAGATCTCTACTCCATTTTTGTTTTAGACGTCGCACAGTTGGGAAGTTCCTTGTAGCTAAATCACAGGTTAGTTGGTTTGGATGGTCATCTAGTCTTTCGTAAAATGTACTATACAAGGACGCGGCTAGCTCCTTTACTGTAGGATTTTGAAATCGTCGTGGAGGGTTTTATTGTTTACATGAAAAGGAGCGCCAGAAGCAAGTTTTAAGAATTTTGATTGAAAGTCTTGGATCGACTTTAAATTGCTCTCTGCCGCTATTCCAAAGAGCTGAACACCATAACTCCAGATTGGTCTTAAAAAGTATTTGTGTATTAAAACCAGCCTCTACGATTTTTATAAACATTGTTTTATTTACTAAATGTTTATGCTCTCCGAGATAGAATAAGGGCCATATATACTGAAATTCTTGAGGGCCTGTTCTCTCGTAATAAAAACGTTTAATAAAATTGTGCCCTAAATAATCATTTTATGGAAAAGATGTAAAATTAAAGTTGTAGAAAATAAAAAACTCTACGACTTTTATATCAAATATTGTTTACTACAACGCTTAAATTACTGTCAGTTTGTGATTTCCCCATTCTGCTCGTCTAACCGATAAAAAAAATTATATAAAATTGCAGTCTTTGAATGCGTTATCAACAAAAGGGTATATGTAATTAAAGTTATAGAAAATAACAAAACCTTCAAGCGTTTTGTCAACAGAGCTTACTGTAGCATCAGTTAATGATTTACATATTTTTATGTTCTACAGCTGTTAGTTTTCAATTTGTTACATTTACTCATGATTAAATGTAGGTAATTTTTTCATTTCGCATATTTTATTAATGATTCAATACATGTTGTATCTTTTTACTTAGATTGGAAAGATAAAGTCGTGTGAATGTTTGGCACCATATTTTTATGTATATCGTTTCTCTATCTGCAATAAAATTATACGGAAAACCACGTTATGTATGAACTATTTTATAAGTAATTTTATTAGTTTTGACAAATAAAAATAAAGTTTGAAATAATCTTTTAAAAAAGTTGGTAAAATTCATAGGAAACCACATATTTTGAAAATGTATACAAGTTTTAAAATATTAAATTAATAAATAACCAAGGTTTTTCTTACATAAATTATAGCGGATAAAAACTGAATTGAAAGGTTGATTAAATAAGAAAAACTCTTTCAGTACATAAAAGTGCATAAAAGACACGGTTTCTTTCACGCAAAACGTGAAAAAGTTGCAACTAACTCGTTTAAAGTTCGTTTCAACCAGAATTTAATATATAAAATTAAAAAAAAACTGAAGGCGGTAAAAGCAAGAAAGAAAGATGCTATAGATAACCAGTTATATATAGAACATGAGGTTTTACAAGGAATAAATTTTTTTCTTAACAATTTTCTTTTCTGATATTTATTACATTAACTGAATCTCATAAATCTTGAGTGACTTTACTTCAGTAAATGTGGAACGTTGTGAAATTTATAGGAGATGCGTGGTATGAATCAGTAGGTCTCCATTTGACTGCCGGAAGAAAGCTGATACGTTACTGCTGTTAAATAGTGAAAACATAATTAATTGTAATCCACCTTAGACACCACTATTTTTCCAGATGTAGAAAAACTCTAACCTCCAAATTTTTTGGTGGCTTGTTCATTAAAAATGCACTTAGGTAAACACCTGTAGTTTTTTAACAAAATCTGGTGTGAAACACTCACACAACTTTCTCTTGACAATGCAAATAATTAACAATAAACTTAACATTAATAATAAAACATTAGAAGTAAACAAAAAATAATCTCAATAAATATAACCTAATTTTAATCATGAGTGAAAGACGCAAAATGAAAATCAACTTCAGTTTAGGTTAAAAATACGGAAAATGACTCTTTCACGCTAAACTGAACTCTGTAGAGGAAAATAAACTAATTAAAAGTTGTAGATATTTTAATTTACTATAAATTTGATTATATAATTTTTTGTCGTAAAATGCATACTAAGGCCGAAATCTTAAAAAAAATCGATTTTTCATACGTTTTCGTGAGAAAAAAACAGAAAATCGCTAATTACTGCTAAACTAAGCGTTATACAAAAAAATGTTTAAATTAAAAGTTGTAGCAGTTTAAATTGTCTACAACTTTTATTAAATACATTTTTGGGCTAAATTCATATTAAAGCCGTAATCCTAAAAAAACAATTCTTTACGTGAAAACAGCCAAGAATTTCAGCAAACATGGCGCTTACCCTACCTTGTAGAACATAAAAAATTTAGTAAATGAGGCGATTTTAAGAAAAAATCGTAGAAGCCGGTTTTGAGGAAATCGCAAAGAAGTGAAAAATTACACGAATAAACTACTACTTCCGGTTGACCAATTTTGATGTTCGTGTCGCGTCCAATAGTGGTATGTAACTTAAGTTTCAAGTTTCAAGTTCGTACAATGTTCCATTCTTGAGATATTCTGTTCACACACACACACGCGTGCGCGCCCACACACGCACGCACACACACACACACACACACACACACACACACACACACACACACACACACACACACACACAAACCATCGCTAAAAACTTGTTTTTTGGGTTCAGGAGCTCTGAAAACTTATAGATTCGGTGAAAACTCGATTTCGAAAAATCGACATAAAAACAATACTTTCCTTCCTATATATACATACAAAAAGGTAATTAACTATGGTTTTCCATGTTCAAGGATAGATAAATTTAGTGCTTCTTTGTTTATTTGAATCAGTCATTTCAGAAAGTCCATAAGTCAAAATTTTACCTTTGTTTCTTTAGTGCTTTTTAGGACTAACTGTTAGGACTAATTGTGAACTTTAGTGTATTAATTATTTAATTACCTAGATCCCGAAACGAACCTTAGCGATAAGTGTCACAATATGAACATAGTTACAACATTGCATCACAGTATATTTTTTTGTAAAACAAATGCAACACAAAGAGATAATAACAAGGAAATCAGATATAAAATTTATGGAATCATTAAATTTGTAAGAAATAGTAGACCAATAAAGTTAACTCATTATTAGTTCAATTAGATCAGAAATAATGAAAGAAAGGTAGAATAAATTTGTAGAAAATCAGATAAAAAGTTTAGCAAAATGTTAGTTAGTAGCTAGAGGCTGATTAATGTACCGGACTCATAATGTAAGACTATCATAACCGAACAATGTAACAAGAATGTCTTATAAATTAATATCAGTAGAAAAAAGAAATTAAAGCAACGACAATTTCTATCATAAAAGATCGTAATATAAAATTCAAATAAACCGGGAAATCATAATGCTGAGTAAAAGATTAAAGATTAAAGTTACTATAAAAATACCAGACGACATTTATTTGCGATCTGTACTGAATTAATATTTCAAGATTTTTATAAAACTTTCTCACAGTTGATCTACTTAAGATAATCATCAAATTGTTAATGATTATTATTACAGATTAAACAATTCTGGTGTAAAAACACTAACACGACTTTCTCTTGCCAATGCAAATATAACCTACCAATATAACCTAAAATTTGTAATAAAGTATTATAAATAAACTAACCTCAATAAACATAACCTAATTTTAATCAAGAGTGAAAGACGCAAAATGAAAATCAACTTCAGTTTTGCTAAAAAATACGGAAAATCACTCTGTCACGCTAAACTAGGCTCTGTAGAGAAAAATGCTCCTAATAAAAGTTGTAGATCTTTTAACTTCCTATAATTTGAATATTACACTTTTGTCGTAAAATGCATCTACTAAGGCCGAAATCTTAAAAATTGATTTTTCACACGTTTTGTGAGAAAAAAATAGAAAATCGCTAATAACCGCTAAACTAAGCGTTACACAAAAAACATTTTAAATAAAATTTATAGGATTTTAAATTCTCTACAAATTTTATTGAATAAAGTTTTGCGCTAAAATGCGTACTAAAGCCGCAATCATAAAAAAACTATTTATTTACATGAAAACCGCCTCACCAAGAATTTCAGCAAACATGGTGCCTACCCTATCTTGTAGAGCGTAGAAAATATAGTAATCCAGGCGATTTTTAAAAAAATCGTAGGACCAGTTTTTGAGAAAATCGAAAAAAGTGAAAAATTACACGAATAAACTACTACTTCCGGTTGACTGATTTTGATGAAAAAGTTCGTGTCGGGTCAGGTAGTGGTATGTAACTTAAGTTTCAAGTTTCAAGTTTGTACGATGTTCCGTTCTTGAGATATTCTGTTCACACACACAGACCTATCGCTAAAAACATGTTTGTGTGGGTTCAGGAGGTCTGAAAACGTGTAGATCCGGTGAAAACTCGTTTTCAAAAAATCGACATGAAAACAATACTTTCCTTCCTATATATTCATATAGGCAAGAGAAAGTAATAAATGCATGATTATTCATTGTAATACTTGTTTTTTTTTTCATTATCACATAAAACTCTGTAAGGGGGGCTTGGGAAGTTCACTTCTAGAAAAAAGGAGGCGTGGTAAAATAAGTTTGGGAACCACTCCTCTAGAGGCTTTGCTAAGTAAAACGAGGAGTGTGGGGTTTTACCATTGCCTTCTTTACTGAGTGGAAAAGTATGCTCATCAGCATACCAGATCCTCTGAAAAGCACATATTTTCCACTCTGCAAATGATACCTTCACTTCATTCACCACAGGATCTGGTTGTAAAAATGATAAAATTCATTACTCTCAGAGGATATAATACTGACTAATGTCTTTTCCATCTGTACCTCTTCTTTTCTTAAATACTTCAGTCATATACATACGAATTTGAAATTTCGTACTCGCTGTAAGAATATAATTTCCTATGTTGTGTTAAAATTTCAAACTTGTCGGTCTAACAATTCTCAAGTTCTACGCCTCTAAATGCATGAAATTCTTTGCGGTAGTAATAAAACCGGGTCTTTTTGACTTCCATCTCTGATATGTTAATTTTCAAACAACATTAAAATTATCGTTTTATTATAGGTCGACCCACTGGGTTGGTGTAGAAGTAGGGTCGTCGCCTTGAGTCAGCTGTTTAACAGCTGATTTTCGGAGACGAAGGTTCCTGGTTCAAATCCTAGTAAAAGTAGTTACTTTTAAACGGATTTGAATACTAGACAGTGGTTACCGGTGTACTTTGATGGTTGGGGTTTAATTAACCATACATCTCAGGAATGGTCGGCCTGAGTCTGTACAAGACTACACCTCATTTACACGTCATACACATCATCCTCATCTCATTGGGTCATGGGGTTGCTTATTGTTCTAAATTGAACAGATTGCAACGTACACAAATAAGGAATAAAAAAAAATTATAGGTCAACGCAGAATAAAATTAGCTAAATGTTGATGTAAAGTACATTGAAATCCGACTCATCGTTTAAGAGATGCAAGGGTTCAAACTCGAGAGATTTTGAAACCGATAGTAGTAGAATAGTAGATAGATAGATAGATAGATAAATAGATAGATAGATAGATAGATAGATAGATAGATAGATAGATAGATAGATAGATTGGTAGATAGATAGATAGATAGGTAGATAGATTGGTAGATAAATAGATAGATAGGTAGATAGATAGATAGATAGATAGATAGATGATAGATAGATTATAGCAGAAACGCAAATGAAACCGATAGTAGATAGTGGTTACCGGTGTACTTTGATGGATAGGTTTCAATTAACCATCAAATATTCATATCATCTTCATTTTATTGGGTCATGGGGTTGCATATTGTTCTTAAATTGAACAGTTTGCAACATACATTAGGGATTAAAAAGAAAAAGAAAAAACATGATATTACTTTAAATATGTTTTATTAAACCCTCCAATTAACTGAATTAACATAAATTTCAATATAAAAAAAATCAATCAAATAATTCCTGGTTTGAAAAAATAATTAAATAAAAAATAATAATATATCAATTCTTTATTTCGAACAATAATTTAACCTTGATTGCATTAATCGAATTATAATTTAGTCAAAAAATAACCGGGTGATTTTTCAAATAATCACGACGTGGTAGAATCTAGTGTCTAGTAGAATAGAAAGACACTAGTCCAGTGTGGCCTGAACCGGGCGGGTGTCTGCAATCCATTTCCTACTTTCCAATTTGCCGTTGTAATGTCCTTGTGAATAAATAAACGAAGTGGGCAAGTATAACTTATTCGTAGGTTATGTTTATGATTTCGTGATTTTAGATTGTATAATTTATTTTTAACTAATTTAACTGACCATAGATTATATATCTTATTATACTATATAATAAGGTTCATATTCGTATGAAATTTCAGTTATATTTTCATTTTTTCTTATTATATACCGTAGTATCTATTTAAAAGGGTTAAATACTAGCATATTACTAATGCAATATTAACTGTTAATTAATACGTTTATTTCGTGAGGCGGCACTTATTTGGTCTTGAATATATAACATGAAACTGTTTATAAAATTATCATTGCAATAATACATGCGATTTTTTTATATAAAGTATTTAAAAATTTTCGTTTTAAAAATAGTTAACCCACCGGGTTGGTCTAGAGGTAAAGTCGTCGCCAAAATCAGCTGTTAAACAGCTGATTTTTTGAGACGAAGGTTCCTGGTTCAAATCCTAGTAAAGGTAGTTACTTTTATACAGATTTGAATGCTAGACAGTGGTTACCGGTGTACTTTGATGGTTGGGGTTCAATTAACCATACTCTCTCAGGAATGGTCGGCCTGAGTCTGTACAAGACTACACCTCATTTACACGTCATACATAATATCATCCTCATCTCATTGGGTCATGGGGTTGCTTATTGTTCTGAATTGAACAGATTGCAATGTACACATATTAGGAATTAAAAAAAGAAATAGTTATTAAATTCAATAATGGTGAGGGAAATGTAATTTTTTAGGCATCCATTCTCGTTCCGTTTCGAATTACTGTAGTAAAAATATTTTGGCTTATTTTTGTTAATACCTTCTCTTGTCTTATATATAAATACAGGGTGATTCACGAAGATATGCTGAAACTTTAGGAGCTCATTGTACATGTAAAAATAATGAAAAAAATTTGAATAACATTGGTCCAGAAATGCTTCGTTTCCGAGTTACGGCTAGCGAAAGTTTCGCTCGTATTTCAGCTCACCAGGTGAAATGAGGTCTTCCTGAAATTCTGGTAAGGTAGATTAAGGGGCGAATTCAATCATTTCTTATTGTTTTTTGATCTGATAAATTGAATAAAACAGGTCCCAGAACTGTAAGTTAAATAGTTTTTAAGAAAACCAGTGTAAAATGCAAAAAATGGAGTGAAAACACATTTTTTCATCTTTGGGCAAGAATAACTTTATTATTTCATCAAGAAACAGTTAAAATTTTTGAATAAAACATGTAGAAAATTTTATTCTGAACAAACCGGTGTAAATGAAGTACACAGAGAGCGAATAGATGTTTGATTAAATGAATTTTTATTCATAACAGTACAAAGTAAAATTAACCGGAAAACCGAAGATGAAAAATGTGTTTTTTCACTCCATTATTTGCATTTGACAATGGTTTTCTTAAAAAATATTTAACTTACAGTTCTGGGACATGTTTTATTCAATTAATCAGGTCAAAAACCATAAGAAACGATTGAATTCTTCCCTTACCAGAATTTCAGGAAGACCTCATTTCACCTGGTGAGCTGAAATCCTAGCAGAAATTTTGCTAGCCGTAACACGTTAACGAAATATTTCCGGACCCATGGTCATATAAACGTTTTTAATTAATTTTACATGTACAATGGGCTCCCAAAGTTTTTGTGATCACCCTGTATAAAAGTTTTTGCTTCGTGAATCACCCTGTATATAGAGAAAGAAAATTATTATTATTTTCATGGTAATTTTCCAAATAGAGTTTTCATCGGACTTGTTTTGAAGCCTTCTGAACAAAAAACACATGTTTTTAGCGATTGAACTGTGTGTGACCAAAATATCTCAAGAACGGATTATCGTAAAAAGTTGAAATTCGGAACTTAAGTTAGCCACTACAACAGGACCCGACACAAACATTTTCATCAAAATCAGTCGACCGGAAGTATTATAGTTTATTCATGCAATTTTTCACTTTTTTTTGAATTTTTAAAAAACGGTTCCTACGATTTTTTTTAAATCGCCTCATTTACTACATTTTTTATTCTCTACAAGACAGGTACCAAAATACTTTTTATATAAAATGTTATGCTGCCCATAACAGACAGGTGGAGTGTCAAAATTATTTACACTCAATCTGTTCGTTGCAGGGCTAAAATAAATAGTTCTGTTTCTTATCACATGGTCAGCCAATTAAATGACTGGACCATTTAAGAACAGAAGAGGTAGAGGTGTAAAAGACACTAATCAGAGTTATCTCCTCTGAAAGTAATGAATTTCATTATACAGCCAGACCCTGTAGTGAATGAAGTGAAGATGTCATTTGCAGAGTGAAAAATATGTGCTTTTCAGAGGGCCTGGCATGCTGATAAGTGTACTATTCCACTCAGTGAGGAAGGCAATGGTAAACCACCTCACTCCTCGTTTTACTTAGTAAAACCTCTACAGGTTCAAACCAGCCTACAGGCTGATGACCTAAACAACAACATATAAAATGAGATAATATTGTTAAAAGTAAAATGGAGAGATTTTAGTTAATTTTTTTGTCACATAATAATTTCTTTCTGGATCTTAATGTCTAATTCTGAACTCTACTACCACGAAATCGAGTCATTTACTGACATCGTGCGGAAGAAACGAATTTTTTTCTTTTGGCATTTACTTAGAATATCAAACAATCGAGTAACTAAACAACTAATTTCTAATAATTAACTCGTGGAAAAATTTTTCAAGGTTTTTTACCAGTTTTATCAATGTTGTTTTTACCAGTTATTTATCATGTACATGCACAAATACCGACATTTTAATAATCTCCTCAGATGCTCCAACAATTACTAATATGCAAAAAACGTATAAAGAAATTTTAAAATATGTTATGTTATTCGGTACCTTGTTTTTAATTTGATGGGCTCACAGATTAAATTAAAAAACTGTGAGTAGGTAGAGAAACCCGACAAATAAAAGTGTGTAAAGTTTCATTCATCTATATTCTACCAATCCTATTGAAAACTCCACCTAAAAAATTTTTTTTTGTAATCCCTAATTCGTGTACGTTGCAATCTGTTCAGTTCAGAACAATAAGCAACCCCATGACCCAATGAGATGAGGATGATGTGTATGACGTGTAAATGAGGTGTAGTCTTGTACAGACTCAGATCGACCATTCCTGAGAGAGTATGGTTAATTGAACCCCAACGATTAAAGTACACCGGTAACCATTGTCTAGTATTCAAATCCGTATAGTAACTACCTTTACTACGATTTGAACCAAGAACCTTTGTCTCCGAAAATCAGCTGTTAAACAGCTGATTATTGGCGACGACTTTACCTCTAGACCAACCCGGTGGGTTAATACCTAAAAATAGCAAATTTAACATTGGTGTGGTACAAAGTACAGTCTCCCCCTTAAATACATATTAAATTTATACGAGTGTAATATATTTCAATTACGTAACATAAATATTACTGTCTGATAACAATACTTCATTTTTTATACATAAAAAGTATTTTACTCAAATCATAAAATTTGTCACTTTTTCTTTTACACAATATTTTATGTATTTTTATTGAAGCCAGCTGGACAAAATAAACATCAGTTATATACAACACTATAATGTACTAACTTATTTTATGCAGTACACAGATAGTATACTATCGATTCGTGCTTATAAAGTCACGATCAGAATCGTGACGTAAGTGCAAGGTCGTCTTTCGATAGTTTTTCATACCGGGTGCCAGCAAAAAATAGATTCTTTTAAAAAATTTACATCTCTTTTTTTTAAATTCCTAATGCGTGTACGTTTCAATCTGTTCAATTCAGAACAGTAAGCAACCCCATGACCCAATAAGATGAAGATGATTTATGTATGACGTGTAAATGAGGTGTAGTCTTGTACAGGCTCAGGCCGACTATTCCTGAAAAAGTATGGTTAGTTAAACCCCAACCATCAAAGTACACCGGTAACTACCGTCTAGCACTCAAATCCGTATAAAAGTAACTACCTTTACTAGGATTTGAATTAGGAACGTTCGTCTCCAAAAATCAGCTGTTGAACAACTGATTCTGGCGACGACTTTACCTCTAGACCAACCGGTGGGTTAAATTTACATCTGATAAACAAAAAAGAATGAAATTTAGGATAATAATCAAATACATATTTACTGGTCAGTAACCCTAGGTAGGGACAGACATTGTAAAATTTATTTAGAAAATTTGTTGTTTAGATCATCAGCCGAAAGGCTAGTTTGAACCTTTACTGAGTAAAACGAGGAATTAGATTGTTTACAATTGCCTTCCTCGCTGAGTGGAAAAGTATGATTATCAGCATGCGAGGCACTCTGAAAAGCATCTATTTTCCACCTTGAAAATGACACCTTTACTTCATTCACCGCAAGGTCTGGTTATACAGGCATCGGCAGAAAAAGTGGATGGTTTTTGATCTGACTGTACATCGTAACAATGCAAATAGGGAGAACCGGGTCAATGACTTTCATTCCCTGGCTCAATGGCATTACAGTTGAAATGGAGTTATGGAACGCATAGAGACTTACTTTAGTAACGGTTACTCGGTAGTCAGAACCCAGCGTTTGTTCCGTACAAAGTTTGGAGTAAGTAGACACGGTAGTGTTTCTAGTCGCAATGCAATAATACATTGGGTTAGAAATTTTAGAGAAACGGCTTTATCTTTAAGACGGAAACCTATAGGCTGTCCACGTAGCGTTCGTACTCCCGAAAACACAGATGCTTTGCGATTGTCAGTAGCCAGAAGTCCACGTTGCCCTGCTGCACATCACACAGCTGTGATAGTAATATCAGATAGGAGTGTTTTACGAATTTTGCGTTTGGATCTTCATTTTCATCCGTATAAAATCGTAACTGTTTAAGAACAAAGCCAACATGATTTCCAAAACCGAAGAGAATGTGCACAATCAATTCAGAACATTTTAACTAACGATTCAATAATGATAATGTCAGATGAGGCCCATTTTTACCTGGCTGGTTATGTTAATAAACAAAATTTCCGGTACTGGGAGACAGAAAATCCTCGTAGCCTACACGAAAACCATTTCATTGTGAACGTGTGACAGTTTAATGCGCAGTGGCTAAATTCGGAGTGATAGGTCCATATTTTTACGAAGAGAACGGTCGAGCAGTTTCGATCACTTCAAGTCGATATGTCAAAATGCTAAATAATTTCCTTGCACCAGAGTTACAACGCCGTAAAGTTGACACTGCAAATGTTTGGTTTCTACAAGATGGGGCTACTGCTCACACTGCCAGAGTGTCAATAAATGTGTTACGACAAATGTTTCCAGAACACCTGATTTCAAGAAATGGTGAACGTTCATGGCCTGCTCGCTCCCCAGATCTTTCGGTATGTGACATTTTTCTTTGGGGGTATTTGAAATCGAAGTTGTATGTCGTAAAGCCTCGAATAACT
Source organism: Catonia carolina (assembly GCA_035578175.1). Classification (NCBI taxonomy): domain Eukaryota; kingdom Metazoa; phylum Arthropoda; class Insecta; order Hemiptera; family Achilidae; genus Catonia; species Catonia carolina. Next base: position 18,545,843 of record JAQMRL010000015.1, read on the forward strand.
AAAGATCTGAAGCTAGCGATTCGAAATGAAATAGCGACGATACCGAACGACATGATTGTGAAGCCAATGGATAATTTCCACGTACGATTTCATGAATGGGTGCAGAATGAGGGCCATCACTTGACTGACATAATTTTTAAAACAAAATAAGTGAATTTTAGAATTTAAGTGCTTTAATAACAAATAGCAAGAAATGATGTTTCAAATCTATTAATAATTTTTTTTTACATCTTATTTTTGATTTATTTTATTCATTTCAAAGCCATCACTTTTTCTGCCGGTCCTGTATAATGAAATTTATTACTGTCAGAGGAGATTACTGTGACTAGTGTCTTTTACACCTCTACTTCTTCTGTTATTAAATGCTTTAGTAATTTAATTGGCTGACCATGTGACAAGAACTAAAACTACGTTAGTAGCCCTGAAATTAGTAAATCGGGTGCAAATAATAATTTAACTCTCCACCTCTTATGCTCTTATGGGAAACTAATAAATTTAGTAAAAAATTTAGTTAATTGTATTTAGTAAGCCTAATTTTATTATAATTTACAAGTAGTTATACTAACACGTAATAATTTATTTACTTACTAATTTTTAATAAATGAATAATAATGTCAAATGAGACCCATTTTCACCTGTCTGGTTGTGTTAATAAATACTTACTACTTTAATCCTCCTCCTCCTCCTCCTCCTCCTCCTCCTCCTCCTCCTCCTCCTTCTTCTTCTTTCTCTCCTCTGCCTCCTCCTCCCCCTTTTCTTCTTCTCCTTCTTCTTCTTCTCCTTCTCCTCCTCCTCCTCCTCCTCCTTTTCTTCTTCTCCTTCTCCTCCTCCTCCTCCTTCTTTTTCTTCTTCTTCTTCTCGTTCTCCTTCTTCTCCACCATTATATATGTTAACAATATAATTATTGTTAATAAATAAATGTTATACTTTTATAGGAATGTTATTTATCACTTATAAATAATCATATTCCTAAAGAACCAGGCATAGCCGTTACAATATTTTAAATAAATAAAACAATGTACTTATGTAAAAGTTCCGATACTTTTTATACACCCGGTATAAGAGTGTTATTCTAGGAGATATACTATGTTCCATTTTTACAGCACAATAACAATGTACCGTTTATCTATAGAAATAATATCTATAGATTATTAAGCATTTTACTACACCGATCAAGTGAAATATTCGATTTACCGAAACATATTCTATTTGTGTACTATTATTTTTATTTACCTGTATTTTTAAGGTAATATCCAGCGGCTATTTAAAAATTTGTAAAGGAAATGTATCAAGTACATTACAGGTAACTTAAATTACCTGTAATTACAGTTAGTATCCTGTAAAGATTTATTAAACTATTAAAGTCAATTTTTTGTTATTTAGTTTCCTGTAACATATTTATGTTTTTAATTTTTTTAATTATTAAACGACTTCATTGTAAAGTGTTCTTAAATTCATATAAATACGTAAGAAGTAACACAAAATAAGTAAAGTTTTTAAATAAGTAATTGTGTTTACTGAAAGTTAAATTTTCAAACACAAATTCAAGATTGCTTGATTTACAGATATTGAACAGTCTTCTTACACTAATATGTACTCTAATATCAAGTGATGTCGCTTCATGACGCAGAAGAATTTAGTGGATGGCCAACCTGAGATTATGGTTTAACAACAGTTCAAAATAACTGTTTCGGATAGCTACTAATAAATTAAGCATCGCCAAAATGGTAACCAATCTTCAGAACGGAGAGGCACTCTGAGAAGAAGAAGAAGAAGAAGAAAAACAAGACAAAGAAGAAGAAGTAGGAGGAGAAGAAGGAGAAGCAGAAAAAGAAGAAGGAGGAGGAGGAGGAGGAGAAGAAGAAAGAGGAGGAGGAGGAGGAGGAGAAGGAGAAGAAGGAGAAGAAGGAGAAGAAGGAGAAGAAGGAAAGAAGGAGAAGAGGAAGAAGAAGAAGTAGGAGGAGGAGAAGGAGAAGAAGAAGGAGGAGGAGGAGAAGGAGAAGAAGAAGAAGAAGGAGGAGGAGGAGAAGAAGGACAAGAAAAATAAGAAGAAGGAGGAGGAGGAGGAGAAGGAGAAGAAAAAGAAGAAGGAGGAGGAGGATAAGGAGGAAAAGAAGAAGAAGGAGGAGGAGGAAGAGGAGGAGGAGGAGGAGGAGAAAAAGAAGAAGGAGGAGGAGGATAAGGAGGAAAAGAAGAAGAAGGAGAAGGAGGAGGAGGAGAGGAGAAGGCGGTGGAGAAGAAGGAGGAGGAGAAGGAGAAGAAGAAGAAGGAGAGGATTCCCTTTTTTGGCACTTGTAACTGAAATTTGTTATTTGTTATTATATTAATACAACAATTTCAAAATATGAAGCTAATGTTCCAAAACTTGATTTACTTGAAGGAGCGTGCAATCATCACCACAGTCCTACAATTGGCCAAAAAGATCGCTTGGCCAGAGGCGTTTTAAATATCTGTACTGAGTACCCGGTATCACCCTATTGTACATGTTTTGTATGAGAGGGTTGTCATGTAATTCAAATTTGTCATGAATCGTCTTATATAGTTGTTTCGAAACACCGATTACGTATGGTATTTGTAAGTCTTTGTGCAACATTGAGTTTGTAAACATTTTCTAAAAATTAAATAATTGGCAGAACTCTCGCGAAAATTTTATTTGGGTTTGCCGTGAAATTTATAGACAAATAAAATACATCAGACTAATCAATCGTGTTAATTACACTTAAGTAACTTTTACGTATTTTATTTCAGTCAGTGATTAATGAAAGCGTATTAAGGTTATAAAAGCAAACTGAATTTTATTGGCAGTAATAAAAGAAAAAAATAAACGAAATATTTAAATTACGTATGGGCAAATGTCCTTCTGAATAGAAAGTGAACGGACGGTGTTAATGAGTGCATGCGGTGGGCTATAACACATGTTAAATAAATACGAGCTTTTAGCTGTTAGTTTAACAGCATTAAATGTGTAATAAAATAGCAGTAGACGTCTGAAAAAGTTTAAACTCTATTTCGTTCTAGGCTATTAAGCCTAAGTTAAATTAAAATTACAACCTTAGTATGATTTTAGTCGGTACCGTTTTACATCTATGACATTGAAAGTCTCGAGTTACGATCTGAACATTTTTCACACCCTAACTCACATTTTTCATATTCTTTGACCAAATAGATATTCTGAACATTATACTTGGACGAACAAAGAAATTTAAAAAAAATAAAATTTTATGAACATCTGTAAAATAAATATCTTGTCTATATGAATATATAGGAAAGAAAGTATTGTTTTCATGTCGAGTTTTCACCGGATCTACACGTTTTCAGACCCCCTGAACCCAAAAACATGTTTTTAGCGATTGGTCTGTGTGTGTGTGTGTGTGTGTGTGTGTGTGTGTGTGTGTGTATACAAAATATCTTAAGAACGGAACATTGTACGAACTTGAAACTTGAAACTTAAGTTACATACCACTATCGGACCCGACACAAAGATTTTCATAAAAATTGGTCAACCGGAAGTAGTAGTTTATTCGTGTAATTTTTCACTTTTTTGCGATTTTCTCAAAAACTGGTCCTACGATTTTTTTAAAAATCGCCTGGTTTACAAACTTTCTAACAAGAAGCTTGTTTACAAACAAGCTTTCTAACGAGGAAAACAATCTCCCCAAGAATTTCAGCAAACATGGCGCCTACTCCATCTCGTAAAGCATAAAACATTAGTTAACCAGGTGATTTAAAAAAAATCGTTAGGATCCGTTTTTGAGAAAATCTCAAAAAAGTGAAAAATATTACACGAATAAACTACTAATTCCGGTTGACCGATTTTGATGAACATTTTTGTGTCGGGTTCGGTAGTTGTGTCTAACTTAAGTTTTAAGTTTCAAGTTCGTACGATGTTCCATTCTTGAGATATTCTATTCATACACACACACACCAATCGCTAAAAACATGTTTTTTGTATTCAGGAGTCTGAAAACGTGTAGATCCGGTTAAAACTCGATTTCAAAAAATCGACATGAAAACAATACTTTCCTTCGTAATATTCATATAGGCAAGAGAAAGTAAAAATAGTTAAATTGCTTGGTTAAGTAAGTAACAAAGTAATAGTAGGCCTTCGGGACAGCCCAGTCAGTCAGCTGGTAGAAAGTCGCTATTATTTGTTAAGTAACATCGGTTGGGCAAGCGACTTTGTATGGTGACCAGCTGACAGCCATCCATGAACAAACTCTACTGGGGGTCCCTGTTCAAACTCATGTCTAATCCACGTCAAAAAAAAAATACAGCAAAAAGCAGCGATCAAATTGGGTAGTTATTAAGAAAGTACAGTACCCAATAACAAATAAAAAGCTAAAAAACAAAAAAAAATCTGGTGTGAAACACTCACACAACTTTCTCTTGCCAGTGGAAATAATTAACAATAAACCTAACATTATTAATAAAATATTAGAAATAAACAAAAAACTAACCTCAAAAACATAACCTTATTTTAATCATGAGTGAATGACGCAAAATGACAATCTAACTCAGTTTGGCTTAAAAATACGGAAAATCACGCTTTCACGCTAAACTAGGCTCTGTAGAGAAAAATGCTTTAAATAAAAGTTGTAGATCTTTTAATTTTATATAAATTTAATTATATACACTTTTGTCGTAAAATGCATACTAAGGCCGAAATCTTAAAAAAATCAATTTTTCGCACATTTTCGTGAGAAAAAAAACAGAAAATCGCAAATTACCGCTAAACTAAGCGTTATACAAAAAAATTTTGGAAATAAAAGTTGTAGAATTTTTAATTCTCTACAACTTTTATTATATAAAGTTTTGCGTTACAATGCATATTAAAGCTGTAATCTTAAAAAAACAACGTTTTTACGTGAAAACAGCCTCACCCAGAATTTCAGCAAACATGACGCCTACCCTGTCTTGTAGAGAATAAAAAATTGAGTAAACCAGGCGATTTTAAAAAAAATCGTAGGACCAGTTTTTGAGAAAATCGCAAAAAAGTGAAAAATTACACGAATAAACTACCACTTCCGGTTGAACGATTTTGATAAAAATGTTCGTGTCGAGTCCGGTAGTGGTACGTAACTTAAGTTTCAAGTTTCAAGTTCGTACGATATTTCGTTCTTGAGATATTCTGTTCACACACGCACACACACACACACACACACGCACACACACGCGCGCGCGCACACACACACACAGACAGACAGAGACACACACAGACACACAGACCAATCGCTAAAAACATGTTTTTTGGGTTCAGGGGGTCTGAAAACGTATAGATCCGGTGAAAAACTCGATTTCGAAAAATCGACATGAAAACAATACTTTCCTTCCTATATATTCATTTAGGCAAGAGAAAGTAAAAACAAAAAAAGGAAGTAACTTGCAGCACTGCTTGAAGATCAGTAAGCGAGACAGGGCGATTTTCCGTACCATTGATTAAACATACTGAGAAAGATTACACAATGATATTACGAGTACTTATACCTTATTAAAAATAATGCGAACTTAGTAATCGCTTTAATAATTGATACAGATTACAAGTGAGCAAGTTTACGAAATTTACCCCACTAATTCATACGGATAAGCTTGCAGTTATAGACCTTTAATTAAAAAATAATATAAAAGCAAAACATAAATCGAAATCAACCTGTTTATATTATTTTATTACTTAATAACTAACTATTACATTATGGTATATTATTTTTAAAGAAAGATCAATACGCCTTTACCATAAAAATCATTCATATACCCATAAGATCTTTTGTTAGTAACTTAATTTGGGTCAGATATTTAATGCAGTAAATTACAATAGATTAAGTTAAAGAACACACGTAGCACCCTTCACATTTCCTCCTACGCTTAACATTAACTTTAGAATAATAAAGGTTAATTGTTAACTTTCCGTACATAACTGCCATTTAATTACTTTTTTATTATTTACTCATTTTTTTGTTGTTTCTATTGTATAGGGTAATCAAAAAAGTAAATATTTCCGGAATACTAAATTCACATCACTCTTTCACGCTAAACTAGGCTCTATAGAGTAAAATGTTCTACATAAAAGTTGTAGATCTTTTAATTTTCTATAAATTTGACTATATACACTTTTGTCGTTAAATGCATACTAAGCCCGAAATCTTAAAAAATCTATTTTTCACACGTTTTCGTGAGAAAAATACATAACACCGCTAATTACCGCTAAACTAAGTGTTATACAAAAAAATGTTTGAAATAAAAGTTGTAGGATTTTAAATTGTCTACAACTTTTATTATGTATATTTTTGCCGTAAAATGCATATTAAAGCTGTAATCTTAAAAAAAAAACAATTCTTTTTTTGCGTGAAAACAGCCTCACCGAGAATTTCAGCAAACATGGCACCTACCCTATCTTGTAAAGCATAAGAAATTAGTAAATTAGGCGATTTTTAAAAAAAATTGTAGGACCAGTTTTTGAGAAAATTGCAAAAAAGTGAAAAATTACACGAATAAACTACTACTTCCGGTTGACCGATTTTGATGAAAATGTTCTTGATGGGTCCGGTAGTGGTATGCAACTTAAGTTTCAAGTTTCAAGTTCGTACAATGTTCCATTCTTGAGATATTTCGTATGCACAAACAAACACACACACACACACACACACACACACAATCGCTAAAAACATGTTTTTTGGGTTCAGGGGGTCTAAAAACGTGTAGATCCGGTGAAAACTCGATTTCGAAAAAGCGACATGAAAACAATACTTTCCTTCCTATATATTCATATAGGCAAGAGAAAGTTTTTGTTGTCTATTGTATAGGGTAATCAAAAAAGTAAATATTTCCGGAATACTGAATTCATTTACCGTCATTCAAAATAACATAATATTAATAGTTCAGTCTCTGTATGGTGGTAACTTTTCTGAATAAAACGTCCCTTTTCGAAAGTCAAAATTTCCCTTTTAATAATTCTTACAAAATATTATAAAATTTTTGAGACGAAGGTTCCTGGTTCAAATCCTAGTAAAGGTAGTTACTTTTATACAGATTTGAGTGCTAGACAGTTGATAAACGGTGTACTTTGATGGTTGGGTTTCAATTAACTATACTCTCTCATACAATTCATAAGAATAAATTCTCATAAATAATAATAATAATAATAATAATGTCTGCCCATAACAGACAGGTGGAGTGTCAGATTATTTACACTCAATCTGTTCGTTGCAGGGCTAAAATAAATAGTTCTGTTTCTTATCGCATGGTCAGCCAATTAAATGACTGAATCATTTAAGAACAGAAGAGGTAGAGGTGTAAAAGACACTAATCAGAGTTATCTTCTCTGAAAGTAATGAATTTCATTGTACAGCCAGACCCTGTGGTGAATGAAGTGAAGGTGTCATTTACAGAGTGGAAAATATGTGCTTTTCAGAGGGCTTGGCATGCTGATAAGTGTACTTTTCCACTCAGTGAGGAAGGCAATGGTAAACCACCTCATTCCTCGTTTTACTTAGTAAAACCTCTAGAGGTTCAAACCAGCCTTTCGGCTGTTGACCTAAACAACAACAACAATAATAATAATAATGTAATGTAATAATGTATTACAATTCATTCACTAATGATAGTGCCATTAATATAATATAAATCAAATAATAACTTTAAAATAAATAAAATAGACTTTGTTTTACTATACTAATGTTTAATAGTGAAATTTGCAAAAAAAACTCATTTACCATCACCGAACGGATTGTGTCTTCATATAAGAGCACCTTTCTAGTAGGATGCAGCACCAGCCACACAAACATTTCAATTTTGATAATAATAAAACAGAACATGCCGGCCGCATTGGCGTAGTTGGTAACGTGCTCGCCTCTCATCATGCGGTCCTGGGTTCGAATCCCACTCAGGCACGGCATATTTTCATACGTTACAAAAAATCATTTCATTCTCCATTGTACAATAGTTACACCCCAACGTCGTCGCTAATGACCCCGTTGGAGTAGTTGATGCGATATTAAAAAATAAATTAAAAAAAAACAACAGAACATTCTTTTTTTCTTTATTCCTAATTGTGTACGTTGCAATCTGTTCAATTCAGAACAATAAGCAACCCCATGACCCAATGAGATGAGGATGATGTGTATGACGTGTAAATGAGGTCTAGTCTTGTACAGACCCAGGCCGACCATTCCTGAGAGAGTATGATTAATTAAACCCCAACCATCAAAGTACACCGGTAACCACTGTCTAGTATTCAAATCCGTATAAAAGTAACTACCTTTACTAGGATTTCAACCAGGAACCTTCGTCTCCGAGAATCAGCTGTTAAACAGCTGATTTTGGCGACGACGTTACCTCTAGACCAACCCGGTGGGTTAACAGAACATAAAATAGAACTCCAAGCGTTTACAATATACCTGGGCATTCCTCGTCGTGTAACGTTCAAATTTGTTCATTTACAACCCGTAAACTCAAGTGTCCTTATTTTCAACCACCATCCATTTACAAGGTTTTTATGAACATTAATTCGCCCTATAAAGGGTTAAGATTGTAGTGCTAAAACGTAATCACAGAATATGGTACTCAAAGTAATTTAATTTGATTTTATTGTAACCCCAAATTTTATTTTGTATTATTGGCTCTAGACTAGAATTTTTTAATCCAGAGGTAGGCTACAATTTATAAAAATAATTTGGTAAGGGGTACACAACTGAAAAATTTTTGAGAACTACTAAACTAGACTTAACTCGGTGGGTAATTAAAAAATGACAACATAATTATTTTGATTTCGAAAAATAATTAAAATTATTACACTTTTTTAAACAACCTGTGTTTGATATTTTCAGATAAAAATGATAACCATTTCTGTTGTACTTGTCATTAATAATTTTACTAGATATAAAAAACGGTTTGTATTTAATCGTGTTCGATGTAAAACAAATGGTTTGTTTATTTTTCTTTATAACCTTCATATTATACCATATTTAAGTAAATTATTTTATTGACTTTGCTATAACTATTCGTTTTCTAACCTAGAGAATTTTGTATTTATTTTATTATTGCTAATAATTACATAGTAAATTAAATGGTAAATACATGAGTAACAAAATGAGTATTATAAATTCAAACGCGAGAGGGACTTTCGGAAATTTGGCCAAGTAGGGTAGAATTTCAATAAGAATCCTCACTATGTAATTTAAGACAAATGGAAGATACTAAATGTGTTTCTACCGATTGATCAGTGCGCGCGCATGCGCGTATTTGTGTAATCAAAATATCTCAAAAATTAAATCGCTATAAAGTTAAAACATGAAACTTAAGTTAGGAGACCTGGCACAAACATTTTCACTAAACTCAACCGGAAGTAGTATTTTATTCATGAATTTTGTTTCATTTTTACTTTCTCTTGCCTATATGAATATATAGGAAGGAAAGTAGCCTATTGTTTTCATGTCGATTTTTCGAAATCGAGTTTTCACCGGATCTATACGTTTTCAGACCCCCTGAATCCAAAAAACATGTTTTTAGCGATTGTTCTGTGTGTAGGTGTGTGTGTGTGTGTGTGTGTGTGTGTGTGTGTGTGTGTGTGTGTGTGTGTGTGTGTGTGTGTGTGTGTGTGTGTGTGAACAGAATATCTCAAGAACGGAACATCGTACGAACTTGAAACTTGAAACTTAAGTTACATACCACTACCGGACCCGACACGAACATTTTCATCAAAATCGGTCAACCGGAAGTAGTAGTTTATTCGTATAATTTTTCAGTTTTTTGCGATTTTCTCAAAAACTGGTCCTACGATTTTTTTTAAAATCGCCTATTTTACTCAATTTTTTATTCTCTACAAGATAGGATAGGCGCCATGTTTGCTGAAATTCTGCGTGAGGCTGTTTTTACGTAAAAACATTTTCTTTTTAAGATTGCGGCTTTAATATACATTTTAGCGCAAAACGTTATATAATAAAAGTTGTAGAGAATGTAAAATTCTACAACTTTTATTTCAAACATTTTTTTGTGTAACGCTTACTTTAGCGGTAATTTGCGATTTTCTGTTTTTTTTTTAAAAACGTGTGAAAAAATGTTTTTTTAAAGATTTCGGCCTTAGTATTCATTTTATGACACAAGTGTATATAATAAAATTTATAGAAAATTAAAAGACCTACAACTTTTATTTAAAGCATTTTTCTCTACAGAGCCTAGTTTAGCGTGAAAGTGTGATTTTCCGTTTTTATTAAGCCAAATTGAGTTTGATTTTCATTTTGCGTCATTCACTCATGATTAAAATAAGGTTATGTTTTTGAGGTTAGTTTTTGTTTATTTCTAATATTTTATTAATAATGTTTTATTATTAATTATTTGCATTGGCAAGAGAAAGTTGTGTGAGTGTTTCACACCTGATTTTTTTAAATCGCTTCATTTACTACGTTTTTTATGCTCTACAATATTGGATATAAAGCATATCTACTCATTCAATTAATTCTTTTAAAAAGTTAACAATTTTCACAAATAATGGCAAATAATTAAAAAAACTTCAAAGAACTAAAGGAGGAAAATTTACGGCATGCTTCAATATTCAGTTTTATTTAAACAACCCGATTTTTCCACCGTAATCGACTTAAATACACTTTAGAATTATTCAGTATATTGCCACCTCTAATAAAAATATTCTGAGTACTCGGTACACATACAGATACGAGGTGGCTATTAAATAACGAGACTGATGTTGTAAAAAATTTTATTTTTATTTTATACATAATCACTTGTTGTCACCTTCAAAATACACTCCTTCACTAACCCTACAACGCTCCATAGGAATTTTCCATTGTTGAAAACAGTGCTGGAAGTCATCTTCTGTCAGCTCCTTCAGGACATGTACCGTTTTCTTTTTTAAAGATTCCACATACTCAAGTTTTGTCCCTTTTAATGCAAATTTCACCTTAGGGAACAGGTAGAAGATAATAACGTTGTGATGAAACGTGGGTTTTACTTATGACCTGGAAACTAAAAGCCAATCCATGCACTGAAAGAGCCGAACTTCTCCGAGAGCCAAAACAGCTTGAACGTTTTTAAAAGTCAAAATTCGTCAAAATTGAGTCAAGATTTAAACCAATGATGATTCGTTTTTTATATCCATGGGAGTGTGTACCTCCCCTGGGTTCCTGAAGGTCAAACAATTAATCAATATTACTACCTTGAGGTACTCTCTAAACTACATCAAAGAGTTGAGGAAAAAACACCCCGAAATGTGGAAGGACAAATCATGGGTTCTCCACCAAGACAATGCGCCACCTCATTCCGCGTTATCTGTCAAGAGGTTTCTAGCCAAGTACAGCATCTCAGTGTTAGAATATCCACCTTATTCACCAGATCTTGCACCAAGTGACTTCTATCTGTTCCCTAAAGTGAAATCTGCATTGATAGGGACAAGATTTGAGTCTGTGGAAGCTGTATAAGAAAAAGCGGCACGTGTTCTGAAGGAGCTGACAGAAGATGACTTTCAGCACTGTTTCCAACAGTGGAAAATTCGCATGGAGCGTTGTAGGGATAGAAAAAGAGTGTATATTGAAGATGACAATAAGTGATTATGTATAAAATTAAAATAATTTTTTTTACGTCAATCTCGTTATTTAATAGCCACACCTCATATCTTAAGGAAAGGATTAATTAACATAGATACGTGAAATTATCCTAAAATACTTTCAAGAAAAAAAAGCAACACACATAATTCTGTACTAACAACTATAATTTATACTTTCAAGATAAATATAGTTTTACTTCAACACTTTTATTGTTTTAAAAATGATATATTTTCTTTTCATACAGTTGGCCTACTACTACTACTACTAACTTAATTGAAAAGGAAACAATGAAATTGTACGCTACATTATTTCAAAAGAACTTACACATCCCACCTATATTAAAAATCTGGTGTGAAACACTCACACAACTTTCTCTTGCCAATGCAAATAATTTACAATATAATTTAACATTAGTAATAAAATATTAGAAATAAACAAAAAACTAACCTCAATAAACATAACCTTATTTTAATCATGAGTGAAACACTCAAAATGAAAATCAACCTCAGTCTGGCTTAAAAATACGGAAAATCACTATTTCACGCTAAACTAGGCTCTGTAGAGAAAAATACGTTAAATAAAAGTTGTAGATCTTTAAATTTACTATAAATTTGGTTATATACACTTTTGTCGTAAAATGCATACTAAGGCCAAAATCTTAAAAAAATCGATTTTTCACACGTTTTCGTGAGAAAAAATCAGAAAATCGCTAATTACTGCTAAACTAAGCGTCATACAAAAAAATGTTTGAAATAAAAGTTGTAGGTTTTTAAATTCTCTACAACTTTTATTATATAAGTTTTTGCGCTAAAATTTATATTAAAGCCGTAATCTTAAAAAAACAACATTTTTACGTGAAAACAGCCTCACCGAGAATTTCAGCAAACATGGCGCCTACCCTATCTTGTAGAGAATAAAAAATTGAGTAAAATAGGCGATTTTAAAAAAAATCGTAGGACCAGTTTTTGAGAAAATCGCAAAAAAACTGAAAAATTATACGAATAAACTACTACTTCCGGTTGACTGATTTTGATGAAAATGTTCGTGTCGCGTCCGGTAGTGGTATGTAACTTAAGTTTCAAGTTTCAAGTTCGTACGATGTTCCGTTCTTGAGATATTCTGTTCACACACAGACACACACACACACACACACACACACACACACAGACACACACACAGACCAATCGCTAAAAACATGTTTTTTGGGTTCAGGGGGTCTGAAAACGTATAGATCCGGTGAAAACTCGATTTCGAAACATCGACATGAAAACAATACTTTCCTTCCTATATATTCATATAGGCAAGAGAAAGTAAAAATATACCTATGAATACCTTTTTAATTAGCATACTATAAAAAAATAACAATCTTTCCAAGAGAAGATTCAATTCTAAAAAATTCACATTAAATTTCAATGTTGGGAGATTTTTTATCAATTAAATTTAACTTTTTCCTTATGTGTTGTATTTTCTAATTTCAATTAGAATTTTTTTCACTATCAATAATAATTTATAATAAATTTAAATGATGATATTAAATTGGAACAATAGCTTTTATAGTTTTAATAATATAATTATAGTTACATAGCTATTAATTAGTTTTGATAAATGAGGTTCGAGTCCAATTACATAAATAAATAATTTTTAAAGATCTTTTGTTCGTCTTCATCGTTTTTATCAATTAATGTATTTCTCACCTAAAATATTCACACTTAAAGTGTTATTATATTTTATATTTTCTCTCTCTGTGATCACATTTTATACGTTGTATAAAGAGAGAAAGTGATGGGATCATTATCCACGTCGCCTTGAAGCCAAAAAATGTTATTTTTCAAAAAAACATTTCGGCTTTATGTTTAGATTAGCCGTAAGCTTCGTTTCTGGGTCATAAGTAATAAACCACGTTTCATCACATGTTATTATCTTCTACCTGTTCCTTAAGGTGAAATCTGCATTAAAAGGGACATGATTTGAGTCTGTGGAAGCTGTAAAAGAGAAAGCGGCACATGTCCTGAAGGAACTGACAGAAGATGACTTCCAGCACTGTTTCCAACAATGGAAAATTCGCATAGAGCGTTGTAGGGATAGAGGAGTGTATATTGAAGGTGACAATAAGTGATTATGTATAAAATTTTTTTAAATTTTAATCCCTAATGCGTGTACGTTGCAATCTGTTCAATACAGAAAAATAAGCAACCCCATGACCCAATGAGATGAGGATGATATGTATGACGTGTAAATGAGGTGTAGTCTTGTACAGACTCAGGCCGACCATTCCTGAGAGAGTATGTTTAATTGAACCCCAACCATCAAAGTACACCGGTAACCACTGTCTAGCACTCAAATCCGTATAAAAGTAACTACTTTTACTAGGATTTGAACCAGGAACCTTCGTCTCCGAAAATCAGCTGTTAAACAGCTGATTTTGGCGACGACTTTACCTCTAGACCAACCCGATGGGTTATGTATAAAATTAAAGTAAATGTTTTACAACGTCAGTCTCGTTATTTAATAGCCACACCTTGTAGTTGATAGAATACTTGATCAAAACTCAAAAAGATGGAGTAGTGCACCAAACAGATGCAGATAGATTACCTTAAACCGCCTATTGAATATAACTTACAAGGACTTTGAGATTATTTGTAGCCTAAAGGTGTATGAGTAATAGCTTTGTTATTGTTATTCATAATGGAACAGTTACATTGCATTAACAATAACATTATTATGTACAGATTATATCATAAATCTACTACAACTACACACACATGTAACGGGGGTGGCCATTTTTCACGGTATGCTTTTGTAATAAGAAAATTATAATACTAGTTGAACCAAAAATTTATTAGTGATAAATAAATAAATTTTTATAAGTTAAATTTTAGAATATATTATTTAGTTATCTCAGAAATATTTCTGTACAAATATAAAAATTTGGTTGTACGGCGTTTGACTTTGGGTAACTACCAGCAGAAGTAACATAGAGGTAATTCAAAGGTTCCAGAATAAGGTTCTTCGGGCTATAATAAGGGCGCTATGGTTTGGAAGGTATGCAAAAATACATCATTATTCCAACCTTCCTGATTTAATAGACGAAGTCAGGCGTTTCAATAGAAAATATCAGGCGAGACTTTAAAGTCACGAAAATGAATTAGCCATAAATCTTATAAACAATGCAGAAGTTAGGCGCCTGAAACGTTAACATGTTTTGGACTTATCTGAAAGGGTTTAAATGTACAAAAAATTATAGTGAAAAGTATTCCATATTGTAAAATGTAAAATATCTTTGTACATAGTAATTTTCTCTTTTAACACATGAGTAATTGGTGTAATGAGAGGTACTTAGGGTAATGAGGCCTCAACTTGTGATTTGTAAATTCAAAAGATTTGTTTATAGTTTAATTTTAAAAAACTGATTGCAAATAATGTTATTTAAAAAAAATTTATATATTATAAAAATGACCGTCCAAAGGAAAAAGATCCTTATCTTTTCTATACAAAATGTTTAGGAGAGCGAAAAAAATGAAATTAGGTCAAAAAATAAAATTTTCTGTTTTTTGTTTGAAATATTACATATTCTTTTCTGTGTATGAAAATAATCTTATTTTATTTTATTTTGAATTTTAAAACTGATTAAATTTTTAAAAAAGATATGTCAAATATGGAAAACTTACCTCAGCTTCACCAATTTTTATTTCTTATTCGTGAAGATAAGATCCCTTTTCTGTTTGGTACATAAAAGAACAACTAAAATTTCTGGCTCAAAACATGAAAAAAGTAAAACAGCACTGGAGATGTTTACAACCACTACACAAGAAACAGAATAGATTATTATGTTGCTAATCACAACACTAAATTGTTTGAACAAAAACCAACTTATGCAGGTAGAAAATACATCAATAAATTGCCACAAGGTTTACAAAGTTGTGACAATTTAAGTCATTTTAAAAAAAAGCTAAAACAATACTTGATTGATGAAACATTTTACAGTGTGCACGAATTCCTTTCTAAATAGTTTTTGGTTGAAAAGTATGTAACTTTTAATTAAACAAATATTGTGTAATACTAATTTATACAAAGGGGTTCATGACAAGCCTACTGAGTTAAGCAGTAGCAGAAAAATGTTTTTGGTGGTAAGTGATGAATTTATCATTGTCATTAACTATTTGTTTATCAGTTTTATCTTGATATGTCCTATACTCCCTTTTGAATTCTCTTGGATGCAAAAAAAATTCCAAGAAAATATACAAGATTGGTGCCTCCATACTTAACAAGAAAATTAATTAAATTTTCAGAATTTAAATATTTTTTACTTTAGATCTCTTTACCGTATCGGTAGCCTACCTTTTAATGTTTTTAGTTTCCTTAGTACATACGCAGACCAAACACTTGAAAACATGTTTTTTGGGTTCAGGGGTCTGAAAACGTGTAGATCCGGTGAAAACTCGATTTCGAAAAATCGTCATAAAAACAATAATTTCCTTCCTATATAATCGTATGACGCCTGTCTGCCCAGAGCAGACAGGTGGAGTGTCAAATTATTTACACCCAATCTGTTCGTTGCAGGGCTAAAATAAATAGTTCTGTTTCTTATTACATGGTCAGCCAATTAAATGACTGAATCATTTAAGGACAGAAGAGGTAGAGGTGTAAAAGACACTAATCAGAGTTATCTCCTCTGACAGTAATGAATTTCATTATACAGCCAGACCCTGTGGTGAATGAAGTGAAGGTGTCATTTGCAGAGTGGAAAATATGTGCTTTTCAGAGGGCCCGGCATGCTGATAAGCGTACTTTTCCACTCAGTGAGGAAGGCATTGGTAAACCACCTCACTGCTCGTTTTACTTAGTAAAACCTTTGCAGGTTCAAACCAGCTTTTCGGCTGTTGACCTAAACAAATAATCGTATAGGCAAGAGAAAGTAAAAAGTTACAAAACTTTTAATACTTTATGTACACCCTATAGTGGAGTTATCCTGGTAACATTTTCAAGGTTTTAAAATTTCAAACAGTAGTAAAACAATCAGTATATAATATGTAAGTAACCATTTTAATTTTTACTATATAAAATTGCAATGTAACATAATAACAGTTATTTAAAATTCTTTTGTCTTGTATTTTACGATCGCAAATATGATTGTAAGTAATAAAATTATATAATTAAATAATAAAAAAATGAAAATCGGTCAAGTGTAAATATTTAGACCACGCGAATATTACATAAAGGTTGGGTGTACACTCTTGTTGATTTATTAATTCATTGATTTTCAAGTTTATCTTAACCTTTTATTTGTTATCAGGAGATTTGATAGTTGACAATCCCCAAATCTGTTTACTGTTGTGTTTTTCTTTAACTTGTTCAACGAACATTGCTCATGAATTTTTTTTACTTTCTCTTGCCTGTATGAATATACAGGAAGGAAAGTATTGTTTTCATGTCGATTTTAAGAAATCCACTCTTCTCCGGATCTACACGTTTTCAGACCCCCTGAACCCAAAAAAACATGTTTTTAGATATTGATCTGTGTGCGTGCATGCGTGTATGTGTGTGTGTGTGTGTGTGTGTGTGAACAGAATATCTCAAGAACGGAACATCGTACGAACTTGAAACTTGAAACTTAAGTTACATTACTCTTTTTTTGATTTTCTCAAAAACTAGTCCTACGATTTTTTTTAAAAATCGCTTGGTTTACTAAATATTTTATGCTCCACAAGATAGGGTAGGCGCCATGTTTGCTGAAATTCTTGGTGAGGCTGTTTTCACGTAAAAAAATTGTTTTCTTAAGATTACAGCTTTAATATTCATTTTAGCGCAAAAATTTATATAATAAAAGTTGTAGACAATTGAAAATCCTACAACTTTATTTCAAACATTTTTTTCTAACGCTTAGTTTAGCGGTAGTTAGCTATTTTCTGTTTTTTTCTCACGAAAACGTGTGAAAAATCGATTTTTTTTAGATTTCGGCTTTAGTATACATTTTACGACAAAAGTTTATATAATTAAATTTATAGAAAATTAAATGATCTACAACTTTTATTTAAAGCGTTTTTCTCTACAGAGCCTAGTTTATCGTGAAAGAGTGATTTTCCGTATTTTTAAGCCAAACAGGTCGATTTTCATTTTGCGTCTTTCACTCATGATTAAAATAAGGTTATGTTTTTGAGGTTAGTTTTTTGTTTATTTCTAATGTTTTATTACTAATGTTAGGTTATATTGTTTAAATTATTTGTATTTGCAAGAGAAAGTTGTGTGAGTGTTTCACACCAGATTTTTTTCTTGAACTTGTTCAACGAATCATTGTTCATAAATCATTTTTGTAGTTCCATTTAAGGTGAGACTGTATGATGATTTTACTGGAAATTTCGGTTTTTGGTTTTTTATATTTTTCAACAGTTCAGACTTAGATCTATCACAAAACCATTAAATTAGGTACGTCAAAAAATTATTTTAATGAAAAAATTAAGTTTTTAGTAGGTTTACTCAGAAAAATTATCATGTCACCAAGAACGAATATTTTTCATAATTTTTATACTGAGCGTTTTAGAGCAAAGGAAATTTTAGTTTTTTTTTAAATACCTGCGTTATTTTTTTAAATATTCTCAGCTCTTGGTTCAGATTTCTAACCAACTGTTGATGGAAAATTTACTTGTTTGTGTACACCTTGTTTTTGATTTGTGCCTTTTTGTTTTTGTCTGTTCTCGTAAACTTATATTTAAAAAATTAGGTACATTTTTCTCAAAAATTATTAAACCTAGAAGGCTGAAATTTTTACTAGTCCATTTATCTTGTACATGCACACATACCCGCAATTTTATGAGTTCTTCAGATGCTCCAAAAATTAGCAATATACAGGGTGATTCATGAAGTTCTCCCCCCACTTCTACAGCACATTGTACTAGTAAAAATAATGAAAAAATGTTATATAAACATAGGTCCGAAAACGCTTCGTTAGCGAGTTACAGCTAGCGAAAGATTTCGCCTGAATTCCTGGGCAAAGAGTAAAATAAAGCCATACTGAACTTTTGGAAAGGTTAATTAAGTAAGAAATGTCGTGGATTCTTATGTAATTTTACCTGATAAAGCTAATAAAATAGGTTTCAGAACTGTACCTGTAGTAGTTTTTGAGGGATTCACGGTTAAATGCAAAAAATTGGGGCACGAAACAATGTTTTTTTAAGTTTCATGTACAATAACTTTGTTAAATTGGTAATAAATACATAAAATCAACAAACATTAATTGTAGAGAATTTAATTCTGAGAAAATTGATATAATCAAAGTCTAAAATAAAACAGAAATAAGTATCAAAAAATCGATTTTATTCAGTATAATACATTACTATCTGTAAAGAAATACCGTACGGTATTTAGTTAAAATAAAACAAAAACAAAATGTTTGTTCCTTAATGATGAGATAAATTGAGAAAACAAGATGAACTGTTAAATAAATTTGTTTGTAAATAAAAATATCATGTTTTATTACGTTGTATTTTTTTTTTAAATAAAAATTTACATTAAATGTTCGAAAATAAATGAAGCAAACATTTTCCAATTATTGTTTACTAATAATCGAAATGCAGTTTTTTGTTTTATTAATTTCTAAGTTGGTAACGCACGAATAACAGCTGATCAACAATGGTATTCTGTACTGTTACGTTAGAACTGTGTATTAGTGGTGTTTTGCAAGCTACAGCAGGAGATCGGGTTCTGTGAATCGTGTTATTAAATGCAATTTTTTTGTGAGTTATAATTCGATTGTTTATTCAGCGAAAAAATGCCTTACTTATTTACATCAGAGGAATACGCTGATATGGTTTTTATTTTGGGTTACTGTAATGGTAATGCTAGAGCTGCTGTAGTAGAATATGAACTACGTTACCCTAATAGGAGGATTCCAGATACCAAAACAATTTCAGGAACTTTTCGTACTCTTCGGGAAACAGGATCACTACCAAGTACTAGAACCAATTATGAACGAGCTGTCCAACTTGATGATGATATTGTTATTAATGCTGTTCATCGCAGTCCAGGTGTAAGTACACGACGTATTTCTAGGCGGATAGGAGTTTCGCAGTCAACGGTGTGGAGGTCACTAAATCGAAACAAATTTTATCCGTTTCATAAACAAAAGGTTCAACATCTACAGCCAGGGGATGGTCCGCTTCGCTTGGAGTTTTGCAACTTTTTGAATATTAATAATCAACTCTACAAGCGTATTTTGTTTACGGATGAGGCACAATTCACTCGGGATGGTGTCAATAACTTGCACAATGAACACTCATGGGCAGAAGAAAATCCACATGAGGTAGTGGAACAGAACTTTCAACACCGATTTAGCGTCAATGTCTGGTGTGGCCTTTTGCACAATCGGCTGATTGGACCTTTCATATTACCTGGACGCCTAAATGCTGAGTTGTATTTGCATTTCCTTCAAGAAGAGTTGCCGCAGCTGTTATAGAATGTTCCTTTACGTCTCAGACAAAATTTGTACTTCCAGCATGACGGAGCACCTCCCCACTTTTCACGTGCCGTTTCTGCTTATTTAAATCATCAATTTCCTGGACACTGGATTGGTCGTGGAGGGCCTCACCCTTGGCCACCAAGATCCCCAGATCTATCTCCATTGGATTATTGCATCTGGGGATGGATGAAAGACATTGTATACAAGACAAAAGTGAATTCTCGTGATGAATTAATTGCCCGTATTATGGATTCGGCTGTGCAGATACAGGGAAGCCCTGAAAAATTAAGAAACGCAACAAAAGCAATACACAAACGTGCTGCAAAATGTATTGATAATGATGGCCTCATTTTCGAACATCTATTATAAAAAGGTGCGTACGGTTGGCCCAACCTGATTAATTTTGCTTAAAACTAGTAATGTATTATACTGAATAAAATCGATTTTTTGATACTTATTTCTGTTTTATTTTAGACTTTGATTATATCAATTTTCTCAGAATTAAATTCTCTACAATTAATGTTTGTTGATTTTATGTATTTATTACCAATTTAACAAAGTTATTGTACATGAAACTTAAAAAAACATTGTTTCGTGCCCCAATTTTTTGCATTTAACCGTGAATCCCTCAAAAACTACTACAGGTACAGTTCTGAAACCTATTTTATTAGCTTTATCAGGTAAAATTACATAAGAATCCACGACATTTCTTACTTAATTAACCTTTCCAAAAGTTCAGTATGGCTTTATTTTACTCTTTGCCCAGGAATTCAGGCGAAATCTTTCGCTAGCTGTAACTCGCTAACGAAGCGTTTTCGGACCTATGTTTATATAACATTTTTTCATTATTTTTACTAGTACAATGTGCTGTAGAAGTGGGGGGGGAACTTCATGAATCACCCTGTATACTATACAAAAAATCTGGTGTGAAACACTCACACAACTTTCTCTTGCCAATATAAATAATTAACAATAAACCTAACATTAGTAATAAAACATTAGAAATAAACAAACAACTAACCTCAAAAATATAACCATATTTCAATCATGAGTGAAACACGCAAAATGAAAATCGACCTCAGTTTGGCTTAAAAATACGGAAAATCACGCTTTCACGCTAAACTAGGCTCTGTAGAGAAAAATGCTCTAAACAAAAGTTGTAGATCTTTTAATTTTCTATAAATTTAATTATATACACTTTTGTCGTAAAATGCATACTAAGACCGAAATGTTAAAAAAATCAATTTTTCTCACGTTTTCGTGAGAAACAAAAACAGAAAATCGCAAATTACCGCTAAACTAAGCGTTATACAAAAAAATGTTTGAAATAAAAGTTGTAGAACTTTACATTTTCTACAACTTTTGTTATATAACGTTTTGCGCTAAAATGCATATTAAAGCCGTAATCTTAAAAAGAAAAAGTTTTTGCGTAAAAACAGCCTTACGCAGAATTTCAGCAAACATGGCGCCTATCCTATATTGTAGAGCATAAAAAATGTAGTAAACCAGGCGAGTTTTAAAAAAATCGTAGGACCAGTTTTTGAGAAAATCGCAAAAACTGAAAAATTATACGAATAAACTACTACTTCCGGTTGACCGATTTTGATGAAAATGTTCGTGTCGGGTTCGGTAGTGGTATGTAACTTAAGTTTCAAGTTTCAAGTCCGTACGATGTTCCGTTCTTGAGATATTCTGTTCACACACAGACACACAGACACACACACAGACCAATCGCTAAAAACATGTTTTTTGGGTTCAGGGGGTCTGAAAACGTATAGATCCGGTGAAAACTCGATTTCGAAAAATCGACATGAAAACAATAATTTCCTTCCTATATATTCATATAGGCAAGAGAAAGTAAAAAGTAGAAAAAAATGTGTAGTTTTAGGTTATTCATTATTTTGTTTTCAATTTTCTGCTTCAATAGATTAAATTGAAAACAATGTCAGTAGCTAATGAACCTTAACAACAATTGAGTGTGTAAAGTTTCATTTTCCTATCTTTTACCAATCCTATGAAAAATGTACCTGAATATAGCTAATTTAAACTGGCGGGATACAAGGAACAGTCTCCCCTTAAAGCGTAGGCTATGACAGTACATCACTTCCTAATCTTTGAAGAGCTTGAAATCTTTGAAGAAAACTTAAGTTGTTGAACAGTATTTGTTAAAATAAATAAAACATCTTTAACCTTTCGCGGACAATTGACGGATATAGATACTGAAGCTGCCCATAATAGACAGGTGGAGTGTCAAATTATTTACACTCAGTCTGTTCGTTGCAGGGCTAAAATAAATAGTTCTGTTTCTTATCAAATGGTCAGCCAATTAAATGACTGAATCATTTAAGAACAGAAGAGGTAGAGGTGTAAAAGACACTAATCAGAGATATCTCCTCTGAAAGTAATGGATTTCATTATACAGCCAGACCCTGTGGTGAATGAAGTGAAGATGTCATTTACAGAGTGGAAAATATGTGCTTTTCAGAGGGCCCGGCATGCTGATAAGCATACTTTTCCACTCAGTGAGGAAGGCAATGGTAAACCACCTCACTCCTCGTTTTACTTAGTAAAACCTCTAGAGGTTGAAACCAGCCTTTCGGCTGTTGACCTAAACAACAAACAGATACTGAAGTCACGAGATTGCCATTTTGCGTATGGATGGGCTGTGACGAAGGGAAGTGAAAATTTTATAGTGCTACCAACCTCAACAGTGAGACACAACTCGTACATTTCACTACCGTGCAGTTTCTGCATACATTTTGTAACCTGTGGTTTATTCCAAGAAAATTTTTTCTTCATAAATCTCATAAAAAATAAATTTTACTTGCAATATTGCCTATAGCTTAATTACATGACTAGAAATCTATGTTTTACTGTAATTACTGACTACTTTATTCATTGGAACAAAAATTTTTTCAGGCGTACCAAATGAACTACGGAGATTCTAAGAAAGCATTGAACGGAAAAAAGCAGAACATGGCTTACGCCCGTATTCCTTAGAGCTGCTCAATTTTGCTTCTGACTTGCTCTATCCCCCTGAAAGCCATTACCTTTGTCTAAGACAAACACAAAGACATTATACATACATATATATATATTTTTTTTATTCCTAAATTGTGTACGTTGCAATCTGTTAAATTTACAACAATAAGCAACCCCATGACCAAATGAGATGAGGACGATGTTTATGACGTGTAAATGAGGAGTAGTTTTGAACAAACCCAGGCCGACCATTCGTGAGAGAGTGTTGTTTAGGTCATCAGCCGAAAGGCTGGTTTGAACCTGTAGAGGTTTTACTAAGTAAATCGAGGAGTGAGGTGGTTTACAATTGCCTTCCTCACTGAGTGGAAAAGTACACTTATCAGCATTCCGGGCCCTCTGAAAAGCATATATTTTCCACTCTGCAAAAGACACTTTCACTTCATTCACCACAGGGTCTGGCTGTATAATGAAATCCATTACTTTCAGAGGAGATAACTCTGATTAGTGTCTTTTACACCTCTACCTCTTATGTTCTTAAATTATTCAGTCATTTAATTGGCTGACCATCTGATAAGAAACAGAACTATTTATTTTAGCCCTGTAACTAACAGATTGAGTGTAAATAATTTGACACTCCTACTGTCTGTTATGGGCGTGAGAGAGTATGGTTAATTAAATCCCAACCATAAAAGTACACCGGTAACCACTGTCTAGTATTGAAATCCGTATAAAAGTAACTACCTTTACTAGGATTTAAACCAGGAACCTTCGTTAACATTATATATTAAAAACAAAAAGTATATAGAACAAGAGAGTGTGAAAAAGTATTTTGTATTGTGTTTGTGAAAAATTGTGTTGAGGTTGCCGTTGATTTATAGGAACAACTTGTAGCGTTAGTCTACGTCTAGAGAATAGGCCTACCATAAGACAATTTGAACCGATTTGTCTTTTATCTATTACCTAACCTATTATTCTTACGGTTGATTTTATTACAGATTTCCTTTAACATTGTTATGTTGTTGCACCTGATATATGATCTCATAAAATTTATCTCAGCTAACATAAGAAGAAATTCTTGATTCAGTTCTAATGGAACTTTCTTAGTAGAGAGTAAAAACTAATTTTCAGTTATCTTCAGCTATTATTGTATCGGTTAGTACGCATAACAAAAGCTGTCTTGATCGTGAATTGAATAATCATGTTATCATTGACTCAAGTTGTGTTTCGTTTATTTATTTATTTATTTATTATGAATTTATTCTTTTTAACGTTATTTCCGTGATAGGATTTATTTACGTTTTATGGTGTTTTTTTCTTAGTTGTGTTCATTATCGATAATAAAATTATGTCTGAGTTTTGTCCATTTTTCTTCTACAATTTACTGCAATATCTAATAAATTGTAGAATTTTGTAATACCTAATGTGTATACCTGCCCATAACAGACAGGTGGAGTGACAAATTATTTACACTCAATCTGTTAGTTGCAGGGCTAAAATAAATAGTTCTGTTTCTTGTCACATGGTCAGCCAATTAAATGACTGAATAATTTAATAACAGAAGAGGTAAAGGTGTAAAAGACACTAATCAGAGTTATCTCCTCTGAAATTAATGAATTTCACTATACAGCCAGACCCTGTGGTGAATGAAGTGAAGGTGTTATTTTCAAAGTGGAAAATATGTGCTTTTCAGAGGGCCCGGCATGCTGATAAGTGTACTTTTCCATTCAGTGAGGAAGGCAATGGTAAACCACCTCACTTCTCGTTTTACTTAGTAAAACCTCTACAGGTTCAAACCAGCCTTTCGGCTGATGACCTAAACAACAAATGTGTATACGTTGCAATCTGTTCAATTGAGAACAATAAACAACTCCAAGATCCAATGAGATGAGGATGATGTGTATGACGTGTAAATGAGGTGTAGTCTTGTACAGACTCAGGTCGACCATTCCTGAGAGAGTATGGTTAATTGAACCCTAACCATCAAAGTACACCGGAAACTACTGTTTAGTCTTGAAATCCGTATAAAAGTAACTATTATGCGGTTCCAAGCTGTGTGTAGTTGCGGGGTGAAGGGTACGGGTGAGGTATATTGAATGAGTGACGCATGCTGTGAGAACGATTCTTCTATTACTCTGATACAAAACATTCGTTTTCAAACTTTCCGTATTTAACATATTTGTTTGTATTTACTATATTTATTTATTTACATATTTTAATAAATAAAATTCGGGCTATAACAAGGGCACCATGGTTTGCAAGGAATGCAGAAATACAACATTATTGCAACCTTCCTGATGTAATGGACGAGATCAGGCGTTTTAATAGAAAATATCAGGCAAGACTTGAAAGCCACGAAAACGAATTAGCCATAAATCTTCTAAATAATGCAGAAGAAGTTAGGCGCCTGAAACGTTACCATGTTTTGGACTCGTCTGAAAGAGTTTAAATGTATATAAAATTTTAGTGAAAAGTATTCTATATTGTAAAATGTAAATATCTTTGTACATAGTAATTTTCTCTTTGAACACATGAATAATTGATGTAATGAGAGGTACTCAGGGTAATGAGGCCTCAACTTGTGATTTGTACATTCAAAAGATTTGCTTATAGTTTATTTTTAAAAAACTGATTGCAAATAATGTTATTTTGAAGAAAAAAAAACATATTTTAATATGAATTGATAAGCTAAATATTACAAATCTGACCAAGTTAATAACCCGGTAGGTATTTGTTAAATTAATGCCCCGGATGATAATAATTTTTTTTTTAGTCTAGTTAGTACACGCTACCACTACAAATGCATCAGCTGGGAAACACTACTAACACTCATTCATTTTCCCACTACTATAACAATACTCTGCATTCCTTCCAACTACATGGAGCTGGGACTCAAGCAATATTTTTACTAGGATTTGAACCAGGAACCTTTGTCTCCAAAAATCAGGCGTTAAACAGCTGATTCGCGGTAACAACTTTGGCTCTACACCAACCCGGTGGGTTAAATAAATTGTAGAATTTTTTTTTTTTTTTTAAATCCCTAATGTGTGTACGTTGCAATCTGTTCAATTCAGAACAATAAGCAGCCCCATGACCCAATGAGATGAGGATGATGTGTATGATGTGTAAATGAGGTGTAGTCTTGTACAGACCCAGGCCGACCATTCCTGAGAGAGTATGGTTAATTGAACCCCAACCATCAAAGTACACCAGTAACCACTGTCTAGCATTCAAATCCGTATAAAAGTAACTACCTTTACTAGGATTTGAACCAGGGACCTTCGTCTCCGAAAATCAGCTGTTAAACAGCTGATTTTGGCGACGACTTTACCTCTAGACCAACCCGGTGGGTAAATTGTAGAATAAAATTAATTTTTCTGTTTCAGTTTTACCAATTTCATTTAGGTTGCTTTAACTCTTTCAATACCAACGTCCGGAAAACAGGACGTCGGTATCTTTTACGTAGTTATAATAACCGGAAATCCGTAAGTTATGCATAGAGTGCCAACGTCCGGATAATGGAACATTTCCAAAAACATTTTGAAAAAAATTAAGAAAATAATGTATTTTTAAACCGCCTTTGTGGCGTAGTGACTAGAACGCTTGCCTACAAAGCGACAGTTCCCCGGTTCGATTCCCCGCTAGGGTCTGAAAACTTTAACACGTTAAAACCACTGGTAAGATACCAAAAATCACAGTAGTTGCTAATAACTAAGCTGTGGATACGAATTTACATTAACTGAAAAAAAATACTTAGAATATATTTAGTGTTAAACGAATTTTTTTATGAACACAATAAAAATTAATTTTTAACTGGACATTTTATTTTTCTGTAACATCAAAATTTTGATCGGACGCCTGCAAGTTTTAGAAATAAGGGCTGGTACTTTTTATACACCCTTATTCAAATAAAATAACACTTTAGATCAAACTTTTAAATCCTGTTTCGGCACTGAAAGGGTAAAAACGCTACCTATAGAAGTCGACTTCAGGTCCATTTATACAGGGAACGTGCTGACGATGTGACGAGGACGAGCCTTTTGCGGGTAAACGGTTTTCTACGCGCTGTTTACCCTGGGGGGAGGGAGTAGTGCCCCTCTAGACTCCCGAACCTGTATTGCAGATACCCGAAATCTGGGAGTCCGAGGTCTGAGAAAGGGCTCTGCCTTGCAGGGGTGATGTGTGGTAGCAGTTCTCGTGAGAGGCTGCGGCGTTTACTCATCAAACGTGACAGGGGGAGCCTTGTCGAGATGAGTTCTTGGGGAGTTGGGAGCCCCACCGGCGTGGCTAGTCGGTGCCCAGCTATGGAGACGGATTCTGAGTGGTTGTGGTTTCGTGGCCGCGGTCACTTTAGCTATTTAGTATCCACCTTGAGGGGGTTGTGTAGTGTCTCTGTGTTGCGTTCACTGCGTGTGCATTAACACTTAAATAGTAGGGGAAGTATCACTCCTTTTTCCGAGGCTGGGGGAGTGTTGCTTCTATCCTGCCCTGGGTGTGTCGCGGGGATCCCACGTTGCTCCCTGGGCATACTTGGGCCGGTCCATCAGCGGTAACATCCTGGTGCAATGCGAGAGTAAGTTCGGTACCTGAGCTTCCTACGTCTGACACAGTCCGAATGATTCCCGGGAGTGCGATCGGCGATTGGGTCGGTGTGCTTTGTAACGGGGTCAACCCGCGGGTCGGCTGTGGATTCTAGCGTTATAAGGGTGCTTGGTACCGTGTCCGTCTCCCCGGAGGGCTTTGTGCTCCTGGGGGCCTAACCGGCCCCCCAGACCCCCCGGTGCGGTCGTAACTATGACTCTCTTAAGGTATCCATTTATACAGGGAACGTGCTGACGATGTGACGAGGACGAGCCGACAAGAAAAAAATATTCTTTAACGAAACCAGATGGAAATGTTTATACTGCGAACGTAACGTCAACGTGCCGACAACGGGCTTCGTCCGACAGTCGGTTTAGACTCGTTGCCGACGATATTTTGCAGACACTCGTTGAACACTCGTCCCGTTCACGGCTCGTCACAGTGCTATAAATACTCAACGAGTCGACAACGTGTTTTACTTCGTTCGTTCTTATATATTTTTTGGTTTTTCAATACTGTTTCGTTATTGTTTTGTGTATTGTTTTTCTTTAATCATGAATGACGAAAAATTAATAGAGTTTGTACGTCAACACAGTGTACTGTACTTTATTTTTGCCAAAAGCACGTTAAATGAATACTTCGTCATTCTAAAATATTCAATAAACTTGTCATATTCAATTAATTATTGAATATATATATTCATACAGAGCAGGTCGAAATACGCCGTGGGGTTAGGCAGGGCTGTATTCTCTCGCCAATACTTTTCAACCTCTATTCAGAGCACATCTTCAAGGAGGCCCTGCAGGATATAGAAGAGGGTATCTCAGGTTGAAAAGTGTGTTTCACGTAATGAGTTCGGCGTTTAGGAGTCATGATCTCACTATGGGCACTAAGTTGCGGCTCTTACGGTGTTACGTGTTTTCCGTGCTTCTGTATGGGGTGGAGACTTGGACGTTGACGAAGGCAACCACTGCTAAACTTGAAGCCTTCGAACTTTGGTTGTACAGAAGAATGTTGAAGATACCATGGACGGACAGGGTGACCAACACCGAGGTACTGCGCCGAATGAGCAAGGAACCGGAGGTAATAAACATCACAAAGTGTCGCAAGTTGGAATACCTTGGTCATATTATGAGGAACCACGGTAGATATGAACTGTTGCAGCGCATCCTGCAGGGTAGATTGGATGGTGGAAGACGGCCAGGCCGAAGAAGAATATCCTGGCTTGCTAACCTGAGAGACTGGTATGGACAGAGCTCAGCCCAACTTTTCCGCATTGCGGAGGACAGGACCAAGATAGCTATGATGGTAGCCAACGTTCGAACCGGACAGGCACGTTAAGAAGAAGAAAGAATGAATTCTCCTTCATTTTTTTCTCTCCTGCCATGTTGGATGTACACTCCATCTTTTTTTTCGCCTGTTTTCTTCTTCTTCCTGTAGCAGTAAAGTTATTGCTGCTAATTCATAATTTGAAAACGATAAACTCGACATTTTTAGAGACGACACAAAAGCAAATGAAAAACTACGTCGAATGCACGTTATGTGTATAAATAGTCCTTCGATTCGATCGTCTTTGTCACGTCGACGGCACGTTCCCTGTATAAATGTACCTTTATACGTACAACCACGGCTAACTCTCATTTTGTTAGTTTCGAGAAAAAACACAATAATTGAAAGTTTAACAAAATCGATAAAATCAGACTATACATTTTAAGTAAAAATGACTTACACAATACCTGAATATGTACCTACATAATCAATTGATGTTACTAAATTAAAAAAAATATTATTTTCTTTTTTTCATTCATATATAAATAATATCAATACAACCCAAAGACGAAAAGGAAAAGGAAGCGAACAACAGAAAAGAAAAGATGGCCAGTGCACTTCGAGGAATTCACTATTTTTTTAAGAAGAAAGCAAAACTAACAGATTGAGTGCAAATAATTTAACACTTCACCTGCCTGTTATGGGGAAACGTATATTAAATGACATTGCTTTTGTTAACTTAATTTTGTTAACTTGCTCAAAAATCTGTTCAAAATAATTATGAACAAACTGTGAACAAATTGAAACTGTTTAATTATTAAATCTGAAGACGTAATGACCAATATACATTTAATAAGAACATTTTTATAGTTAAAAATGAATAAAAACATCAAAACCGATTCATGTCTATTTTAATAAATTTTTGAAAAATGGAGTGGGTGTAAAATAAACATCGACCATCTGTCGAGTAATTTAAAAATCCGTGCATAACGAAAAATAATAAATTATTGTAAAAATAAAACACCGGGAGGCATAAATGGACTGTTGAATCTAAAAAGAAACTATTAGAGTAGTCTGCTATAAAAAATGAACTTAAATTATATTATTATATTATACTGTTTTATGTATTAAACCGTTATTAAATACAAAGTGATCAAATTAAAACCGAATCGCTTTATTGATGTTCTGTCAGGTGTAAAGCTACTACAGCACCTTTATCAACAACATCTCGCACTGATTTTCTCCGTTGTAGTCAGTTGTTTATATTTTTGCATCCCTAATGTGTGTACTTGCCCGTAACAGGCAGGTGGAGTGTTAAATTAATTGCACTCGATCTGTTGGTTCCAGGGCTACGACTGAGGGCTATGACTGAACTATTTAATAATAGAAAAGGTAGAGGTGTAAAAGAAACTAATCACAGTTATCTCCTCTGAGAGTAATAAATTACATTAAACAGCCAGACCCTATGGTGAATGAAGTGAAGGTGTCATTTACAGGGTGAAAAGTAGGTGCTTTTTGGAGGATCCTGGAATGCTGATAAGCGTACTTTTCAACTCAGTGAGGAAGGCAATAGTAAAACACCTCACTCCTCCTTTTTACTCAGTAAAACCTGTAGAGGTTCAATCCAGCGTTTTGGCTGTTGAGCTAAACAACAACAAAATGTGTGCAAGTCGCAATCAGTTTAATTTCACACAATGAGCAATCTTACGACCCAATGAAATGATAGAATTATAATTATTAATTATGTCGTACATATTTATGTACGACAGTAAATGTGGTGTATTCTTATTTAGACTCAGGCGGACCATTCCTGCGAGAGTATTATTAATTGAACCTTAACCACTAAAGTACACTGGTAACGACTTTATATTATTGTAATCCTTATAAAAGTAACTAACCTTAGTACGAAACCTTCGTCTCCGAAAATCAGCTGTTAAACAGCTGAAGATGACCTTACGACAGGTCGTCCCACAGCCCACAGGGAGGTCTAGAAAACCTCCCTGTGGGCTGTTTAATGATAATATTTATTTCATTACGTTCTGTATCGTTTTAAAAATCTGAAATACCCGTATTCAATTAACAAAAAAAAAAGAACACTATAACAAGTAGACTTTCATTGCGTTCAGTATTGTTTCAAATACTACAGTATTCCAGAAACTAATACCTTAAACACTAATCAGTTTAAAAAAATATATACATGTCAATGGTTAATTGTATTACTGTTCGTAGGTTCCATGTTAAACACTAAACACTCAGCTGAGTATGTATTTTTAGAACATGTTTCGTTATTTTAATGTGTTTTCATTTTAAAAAACACACTCAAGTGATCGCCGATTTTTGTCGAATTTTTAATCAAGATTTTGACTATAAATCCATTTAATAAATATTTATATTTATGCTAAGTGGCGTAAATTTGATAAAAGGTCTCTCAAACCGTTCTTGTGATACAAGTTGTTGGTATCTTGAATAAAGACTATCGTTCAAAGAAGTACTAGCTCGCACTTGTAGTTCTTCTCATACTTTCCTAACAAAAAATGTTTAAACAAAATTTTGGATAGAATGAAAAATGATGCGTTTTCATAAATTTGTTTATAGAAAAGTTTTCTTTATAATGTAAGTACGATTGAGTGGGGCACTTTTTGATACGTCATACATACTGAGTTTACTCAGAAGCCAAAAATGGTAACTCCTTATCCTGCGTTTTTTTCACGTTCTTCATGTCCTCCTTTTTCTTCCTCACCCCCTCCTACTCTACTTTATTGCTGACCTCCTTCTCATCTTTCTCCTTCTTCTCATCCTTCTCATTTTTCTTCTCTTTCCGTTACACCTCCTTTATTTTCTTCTTCTCCTTCTCCTTCTTTTTCTTCTTCTTCTCCTTTGTCTTCTTCTCCTCCTTCTCCTCCTCCTCCTTCTCCTTTACCTTCTTTTTCTTCTTCTCCTCCATCTTCTTCTTCTTCTCCTCCTCCTCCTCCTCCTCCTTCTCCATCTTTTTCTTCTTCTTCTCCATCTTCTTCTCCTCCTTCTCCTCCTCCTTCTTCTTTTCCTTCTTCTTCTTCTTTTTCTCCTTCTTCTTCTCCTTCTTCTCCTCCTACTTCTTTTTCTTCTCCTTCTCCTTCTTTTCCTTCTTCTTCTTCTCATTCTTCTTCTTCTTCTCCTCCTCCTCCTCCTACTCCTTTTTCTTCTCCTTCTCCTTCTTTTCCTTCTTCTTCTTCTCATTCTTCTTCTTCTTCTTCTCCCCCTCCTCCTCCTACTCCTTTTTCTTCTCCTTCTCCTTCTTTTCCTTCTTCTTCTTCTCATTCTCATTCTTCTTCTTCTCCCCCTCCTCCTCCTACTCCTTTTTCTTCTCCTTCTCATTCTTCTTCCTTCGTTTTTTTTCTTCTTCTTCTTCTTTATCCTTATCTACTTTTTCTTGCGCTTTTTTCTACACCAGGTTCCCCGTTCTTTGAAAACGTAGCCAACCAAACGTAGGCCATTTGAGTTCATTTGACTTCCTGTCAACAAACGAAAAATACAAGCTCACCTCACCATCCCCGAAGATTCCTAATCCACCAGATATTACGTTGAATTGGGACACGATTAACCGTTTTATTATTTATTTAGAAACACTTTATATTAATTTCCAATAAAATAGGGATAACATCTAAAATCTCTAAAATCTGAATCGATGATTTTAACCTGAACACTGTGTACACGAATATAAAGAATAATAATAAATAATATATAGAACAATAAATGATTGACTGTTGGTCAGTTACATTTGAACAATTGGCCGGCCGGTCGGTCGTCGTTCATTTAACTGAACAATAATAGTGATACCTATTTCAGGTGCAGTAGTTAAGGTCACAGTTCTTATCGAGGTCAAATCTAGTCGGTAACCACCTTCACTAAACCAAGGCTTTTAAAAATTCCTCTTTCCCTCTACCAGTTACCTCAACTCTCCTACACACACTATTATTATTATTATTATTATTACAAATATAACTACTCAACAATGTTACGCCTGTAATAATATCATAATTTTTCACCCGAGCTTTCATTTTATTTAATATTACACCACCTGTTCTGATGCTTTATCCTCTTGTTCTTCCATTTGTTTTGTTTTTGTCGAAGTGGTTTTCCATTACCGTGGTTTTTGATGTTATTGTTTAGGTAATCAGCTGAATTTCCCATAAAAGATACAGTTCAGCCGTTCTTATTTTGTTCCTACTGTCAACAAACCAAAGCCACCTACTACAGGATGCACGCTAGAGTCTACGACTTTACGGATCTCGTATTCCTATTAAGTTAACTATTTTTTAAATTATAAGTACTTAAAGTACTAAAACATCAGTCATAATATGATGTAGGCCTAATAATTTCATTTATAAAAATACTTTCAAAAGTATTTTGTATTTAAATACTTTTGAAAGTATTTTGTTGTTGCTTTTTAATCAGCGTGAACACATTTTGATATAATGCGCATGCTCGGTGACGTCATTATTTGTTTACATTGGGAGCAAACTAAGAGAGGCTGGACTATAGGTGGGTTTCAAATTATTTACACTCAATCTATTTGTTTCAGGGCTAAAATAAATAGTTCTGTTTCTTATCACATGGTCAGCCAATTAAATGACTGAATCAATTAAGAACAGAAGAGGTGGAGGTGTAAAAGACACCAATTAGAGTTTTATCCTCTGGAAGTAATGAATTTCATTATACAGCCAGACCTTGTGGTGAATGAAGTGAAGGTGTCATTTACAGAGTGGAAAATATATGCTTTTCAGAGGGCCCGGCATGCTGATAAGCGTACTTTTCCACTCAGTGAGGAAGGCAATGGTAAACCACCTCACTCCTCGTTTTTACTTAGTAAAACCTCTACAGGTTCAAACCAGCCTTTCGGCTGATGACCTAAAAAACAACAACAATCAGCTGAAAGGCTGGTTTGAACGTCTAGAGCAGTGATCTTCAACCCGCGGCCCGCAGAACGATTTCAGTTTTTGAACAAAGAGCTTAGAACATTGCATCAATTTGTTGATTGTTAAACGTTGATTTTTAAACTCGTAAAAAGTAAGAATGTCAAGTTTCCTATTGAGCTGAAAAATCACCATTTTGATGTTTTTAGTTTGGTTTTGAGTTTTGTAACATGTTTAAGTATAAGTATACGAGGGGGTACCCAAAAGAAACCGGAATTATTTTTTAAAACTATTTATTTTTAATTTTTTTACAAAAGAACCTTATCCCCTTCAAAATACTCTCCATTACAACTAATACATTTGTCCCACCGGTGCTTCCACTGTTCAAAACATTTTTTGTACTCCTCTTCAGTGATGGCTGCCAGCTCATCCGTCGTTTTTTTCTTGACATCATCAACGTTGTTAAATCGGAGACCTTTCATGCCCCTTTTATGCGTGGGAACAAGAAAAAATCACACGGAGCCAGATCGGGTGAGTACGGTGCGTGTGGTAGCAAAACCATGCCGTTTTTCGCCAAAAACTGGGTAACCGAGATTGCCGTGTGTGCAGGCGCGTTGTCGTGGTGGAAAAACCAGTCCCCTGTCTGCCACAAATTAGGTCTTTTACGACGAATGCTGTTTCGTAGTCTTCTTAACACTTAAAGATAAAAAGTCAATGGTCTGTCGTCGGTCTGTTCATACAATTTCTTTCACTTTCACAACATTTTCGTCTGTTCGGGAAGTCGACGGTCGTCCAGAACGAGGTTTGTTCTCAATCGACATGTCGCCATTTTTAAAGCGCAAAAACCACTCGTACACTTGGGTTTTTCCAATAGCGTCGCCTTTGTAAGCTGTGTTCAACATTACAACTGTTTCCGCGGCGTTTTTACCGAGCAAGAAGCAAAATTTCACAGCCGCACGTTGTTCATTAAAACTTGCCATCATGAAAAACGACACGAGCACAAAACAGCACTAGCGAGAACAATCACTGCACTAGAACAGAACAAGCTAGATCAACGAACAAAATGGCATTGAACTGGCAATGAGTAGCGCTACAAGCAGCCTAGTGGCGGGAATTTGTACTGCACAAGCTCCGCCCACAGCAGAGCTATTCCGGATACTTTTGGGTACCCCCTCGTATGTTTCAATATTGATATTTACTGTCATTTTTAACCGATATACGCTTTAAAAGAAAATCATGTTATTTCTTTTAACCTGACACAAAATATTCATATACGTTTATACTAACATATACAAATATACATACATAAGTAGATCAATGCGGCCCTTAAGCCCACCCATAATAAAAATTTGGCCCTTTATTAAGATAAGGTTGAAGACTACTGCTCTTGAGGCTTTACTAAGTAAAATGAGGAGTGAGTTGGTTTACCGTGCCTTCCTCACTGAACGGAAAAGTATGCTTATCAGCAATCCGGGCCCTCTGAAAAGTATCTAGGGTCTTTTCTGTTATTCCTTCCCCAGTATAATTTTTCACATTTTGTTGATATTTCGTGTGTAGGTATTCTTACAGTATTTTTAACGATAAAAACGGGAAAAATATTTAAAAAGAACTATATATCAATATTTTGTAAGTCAACGTTAATGTTTTTTTCCTTTTATGCACATTATACCAAGTTTGTCTGACTTTACTGTATTTTACTGTGTTTTTTATGTGTCAAGAAACGTTCATGACGTATCTTATTACTTTTGACTGCAACCTTTCAAATTTTATGAGACTGGACTTTCTTGATGTTTCCAAAATTTTTAAAATTCATTTTAACCCAACCACTTCAAGAAGGGGAACTGCACGCGAACTCCTAGCATGTATTTACAAATTTACATTGTAAAAAACCTTTGTATTACACAGTACTTAAAAACGTATTAATATATTTCTCTCTTGTGATGTATATATCTTGGTACGTTCCAGTTGAATACAAGACACGACTTGGTTTTGCATTGTATGCAAAATAAGTGCGTTTACATTACATTACAAAGAAATACAAACTGTATACATGAAAAAATGTAGTTTACCCTCATTGTCCATTTTACCTTGTTTTATGTGTGCAATATTTTCACTCGATTTCATGTCCATTGTGTTTTAAAAGTTGTTCTGTTATAGACAATCATCATTCTTATTTTTCTTGTGTTTAAAATTTCTTAACGGATTTTTAATTAAATGTTTTCTTAATATCTGCATATTTAATACAATTGTACATTTACTTTCTCGAGACTGTAAGCCTATTTGTTAAATAGAGAGAGAAAGTAGTCCAGTGGTGCAAAAAATTTGACACTCCAATAAATAAAAAAATTGTAAATAAAATTTTATTATCAGGAGAAGAATATACATTATATATGACATTTTAATTTTAAGATAAAGAATTTGAAAGTTTGTCCTACTAGACCAATAATAATGTAAAAATTCTTTATTCCTAATTTGTGTACGTTGCAATCTGTTCAATTCAGAACAATAAGCAACCCCATGACCCAATGAGATTAGGATGATGTGTATGACGTGTAAATGAGGTGTAGTCTTGTACAGACCCAGGCCGGTAATTCCTGAGAGAGTATGGTTCATTGAACCCAACCATCAAAGTACACCGGTGACCACTGACTAGCATTCAAATCCGAATAAAAGTAACTACCTTTACTAGGATTTGAACCAGGAACCTTCGTCTCCAAAAATCAGCTGTTAAACAGTTGATTTTGGCGAAGACTTTACCTCTAGACCAACCCGGTGGGTAATAATGTAAAAATGAAGCCTAATTTTGAATTCCCTAGGAGCGCTTATCGAGAATGTGCAAAAATATTTACCACAATAAAAAAATTTATTTTACTATCATTAAAGTGGTTGTTTTTCAACACGCGACCATCTACCGTAGCCTAAAACTCTTTTGATTTCAATTAAACACATTTTAGTCCCTTGGAACCTTCCTCGACTTAACTTTTTAAAACACCAACTGCCACACCTTCCTGGGTCACCCTCGTATCCTCCATTTAGCTAAAACTTCTGTGGCAAGCACAGTGTATTAACATTTTCGTTTTGTTATTATAAGTTTTATGTTTTATTTACATTTTTGTACTCTGTCTGTGTTTTTTTATTATTTTAATTTTTAATTTTAATACTTTTGTTTTTTAATTCCTAATATGTGTACGTTGGAATCTGTTCAATTCAAAATAATAAGCAACCCTATGACCCAATGAAATGAGGATGATATGAATGACGTGTAAATGAGGTGTAGTCTTGTACAGACCCAGGCCGACCATTCCTGAGAGAGTATGGTTAATAATTGAACCCCAATCATCAAAGTACACCGGTA
This sequence comes from Catonia carolina, assembly GCA_035578175.1. NCBI lineage: Eukaryota > Metazoa > Arthropoda > Insecta > Hemiptera > Achilidae > Catonia > Catonia carolina. Next base: position 18,582,920 of record JAQMRL010000015.1, read on the forward strand.
ACCACTGTCTAGTATCCAAATCCGAATAAAAGTAACTACCTTTACTAGGATTTAAACCAGGAACCTTCGTCTTCAAAAATCAGTTGTTGAACAGCTGACTCACGTCGATGTCTTTACATCTAGACCAACCGGTGGGTTGATTTTCATTATTGGTAAAAAAATAATCTGCTACACGGTGCCACGATCTCGGGGGTTACCCATCACCTTCCGCAAAGGTATCCGGTCGATAATAGGTACTACAAAGTTGGAGACACCGCACACACTCTAAATCTTCTTTTTTTTCCTTTTGAGACCTCATAGGATCACTCTAGTTCAAGTTTAGGTCTGTTCCAGTTTTGGGTTTCTTTGAAAAGCGCGCTCTCCTAAGCTTTGCTTACTTTTGTTTGGCCCACATTTTCTTAAAATGTTCCGATCTCTGTTTCTGGTTTTCGTCGATAAACACACTGTTGTACACTATTCTGGTTTTTGGTTTGAATGTTACCATATTAGTCTTGTCTAGTTGGTTGTAACTGATATACCTTGGACACATCATGAGGGGACCTAAATACGAGATTCTGCATCTTATAATTCAAGGGAAACTCGTTGGTTAACGCTCAGTGGGACGCAGACGAATATCCTGGTTAAGAAACCTGAGAGAAGCGTTTAACTGCTCGTTGCATGACCTTTCTAGAGCAGCAGTGGACAAGGTACGACTGACCATGATGATAGCCAACCTTCGTAATGGAGAAGGCACCTGAAGAAGTTGGTTGTACTTAGCTGATTTTGTTTGCAGGTCTCGCTTAGTGATTCCAAGTTCCTCCACATCCCGCTGTACCTCCTTCAGCCACCTAGGTCTCGACACCTTATTCCAAAAATTGTTGATCAGCCGGTTCACAAGTCTGGACTTTTCGGTTTTGAGTATGTGTCCTAGGAATGATATTCTTTTCTTTCTAAAGTTATCTGTTAGTGGGGGGATTAGTTTGTAGATTTCTTTGTTTAAGATTTTTAAATCTTTCTTTAATTAAAATAAATCAATTATTATTATTAATTTAAAATTTTGATTTTATTTCAGTTGATAAATACATACGTTAAAATAATAAAATAACCAATAAAATATAATTCTCTTTAAGGGCTTCAAATAAATGTAAAAGTAAAACGATGATAGATTTGAGTAAAAAGAAAATAATTAAGTCAAATAACATTGAGATTAAACCAATGTGTTACAAAAACATCTTTCAAATATGATTTTTTGACGTAAAAAAAATAATGAAATGTGTAAACATCAGTAGCAGAATATAAAATGATGAAATATTTGACTTTTTACAATCTATTAGTAAAATTCTTTAATAATTAATGATTGGTTATTAACTACTAATGACTTAACTAGGTTATTTTTTATTACAATAATTTAAAAAAAAATATGTACAGAGCTACATAGCGTGAATAACTACAGTAAACTATTACATTTGCGTTTTCTTTAATAATTTAAGAACTTAATTCTTACAGAATTTACAACATTATTGATTTTGCATGATCGAATGCAATAAGCGATACATTGATATGCATTTACTACGTAATAAATAATGCAATAACATTCTTGTTTATGACCTCCAATATCTGATTGTATTGCTGTTTATGTCTGCATTTAACTGCATCACGTATTAGTTTCAATATTCCATAGATAGTAAAAAGTAAAGTTTAGTTACAAAAGTTAAATTTATAGGTTTGATTGATATGTGAATTATAAAGTTATAAAGCATGTATTATACCTATATTTTAAACTTGTTTTTTATTATTCTATCTAATCTAGTTTTACGTTTTTATAGTTATTAATTTATAAAGCGATGATAAATAAATTTATGTGTAAATTATCATAAATAATTCATTATTATTCTTGAAATATTTGTAATAAATATTATATCTTGTGTTCGCATACAATTTACATGTGAAGAAACATTGTAAAATATTGTAATGTTTATTCAAGGTTTTTTCGGAATCTCGTTAATAACAACCTATGATAAAATTTATAACAAATATTTACTAACGAATTAATAAAATTGTTATTGTAAAAGTATCCGAGAATTACCGTTGCATTACTTAATTCTTGACGAAATTTATTAAGAAAAAGTTTTAAATTTAATTTTTAACTAAATTTAACTAATTAGAACAGGGGTCTCCAACCTACGGCCCGCGGGCCACATCCGGCCCGCGAACAGATTTTTTCCGGCCCGCGGAAAGCATACTAAAAAAAAAATTTATTTGATAATATATTTCCTTTTAAGCATTTTTACCATTAAATATGAGTACAGTACTCGTCTCTCACTTGCCACTTCTTTTCTCAATAAGTGAAAAACTAGCCGTAAACAAGTAGTGATCAACCATTGTTTGACCCTAAATGGGCTGAAATTTTAAGTGGCAAACAAATGCAATATTCTCACTAAAAAATAATTGTTCTTTTTAAGCTTTACACTTGTTGTAAACTCATGTATTGTCAAGTTTTCTTTAAAATTCAATGAAGTACATTTTGTAGTAAATTGAAAAGATTTGGTTTTGTATCATCCTGTGTTTTCATTAAGCCTACTTGAAAACTCCTTTTACAGAACAAATATTATTTTATAGCAAATATAATTATTTGTTTGGTCACAGCTTTTTTTTACAATCACCTAAAAAATTTTAGTTAGCCAATAACAAAGATATTATAAGGAAATATAGCAACTTAAAAAACTAAGCAAGAAAGTCTCAAAAACCACCTCTGAACTCTTAATTAGAAAAAACTTCGAGGTTGTATGGTGGGGGGCCTAGACTTTTTGCCCTGAAATATTGCTGGCCCGCCTTTCCTCCAAAAATTTACAATGTGGCCCTTGAGTAAAAAAGGTTGGAGACCCCTGAATTAGAATAATATGGCTGTTCATTAAATAAATTAATCAATGTTTTTGCCAATAACAAATAAGTTGGGTGTCAAATTATTTGCACTCGATCTGCTAGTTCCAGGGCTAAAAAAAATAGTTCCGTTTCTTATCACATGGTCAGCCAATTATATGACTGAAGAATTTAATAACAGGAGCGGTAGAGATGTAAAAGACAATAATTGTCAGAGTTATTACCTCTGAGAGTAATGAATTTTCATTATACAGCCAGACCATGTGGTGAATGAACTGAAGTTGTAATTTGCAGGGTGGAAAGTAGATGCTTTTTAAAGGGTCTGGCATGCTGATAAGCATACATTCCTACTCATTGATGAAGGCAATTGTAAACTACGTTACCCTCATTTTACTTATACAAGCCTCTAGAAATTCAAACCAGCCTTTCAGCTGATTACCTAAACAACAACAAGAAGAAACCACGTTAACCGTTTAGGCTATAGGTGTTTGGTAAGTATATTTACCACTGGCAATAAGGTCAATTTTTTTGAAAGAATATGCTATGCAGTTGTAACCTATTTGAATTTTATGGTTTTAAAGATATTCTCTGGTAAGTAGACGATCCACATTGTGAAATTAACGCGCAGAGACCATTTGCTTCATGAGTTACACGAATGTGGTAAGGATTCATTCCAGCGTATGCAACCATGTTGTTTTGTTGTTACTTTTGGACAGTGCTAATAATATAATTCGAGTTTTTTACGGGAAAGCAAAAATTCATGCTAATTTAAAGTTGAGATAAGTTATTCAACACATTTTTCTGTTATATAGGACTAAAAGTTGTTTTAATTAGCATTTTTACTACTAAACTTTATTTGATTCCCATTTCAATAAACGTTTTTTGGTAAGTATACGTACCAGGGCTTAACATAAAAAAATATCTTACTGTTCTGGCACTAGATATACATTATTCAAGTCCCTATTAAAAATTTTTTACATTTTACAACATGTATATTTTTACCCGTAGTACTGCCCTGTGTTGTTTAGGTCATCAGCCGAAAGGCTGGTTTGAACCTGTAGAGGTTTTACTAAGTAAAACGAGGAGTGAGGTGGTTTACCATTGCCTTCCTCACTGAGTGGAAAAGTACGCTTATCAGCATGCCGGGCCCTCTGAAAAGCACATATTTTCCACTCTGCAAATGACACCTTCACTTCATTCACCACAGGGTCTGGCTGTATAATGAAATTCATTACTTTCAGAGGAGATAACTCTGATTGGTGTCTTTTACACCTCTACCTCTTCTGTTCTTAAATGATTCAGTCATTTAATTGGCTGACCATGTGACAAGAAACAGAACTATTTATTTTAGCCCTGCAACTAACAGATTGAGTGTAAATAATTTGACACTCCACCTGTCTGTTATGGGCAGAGTACTGCCCTATAAAGGGTTAATAGAAAACGACTTAGACAAAAACGAGATAAATGGAAGAATGTTTGTAGGCGAATATGATACAATGCCACAATACAATCTAGTTTTACTGAACTATTAAAATTTACTTCCATTTAATAAAACAAACCGGACTGCCATAGATCACCAATTCTAAGCAAAAATGAAATAATTCAGTACTATTTTATTTAGCGTAATTTTTCATAGGCTTAATTATATGTCAGACTACCTTGAGAACACTTTTTTTTACTAGTAATTTATTTTCCAAAAATTACATACAATATTTATCTTTCAATGATTCAAGGCAATTTATCAAATTTAATGTTGAAATTTACACTTATAAAAGTAATAAATTGGGGAAAAAATTATAATGAGTTAATGCTCATTGACATTGGTTTTTGTGACTAAAAAATAAATACAGTACTTACAAAATTAATGTAATCTTTTACCATTGGTTATTATTTGTATGTATTACGTAAAGTTTTCCCGGTTAAAATGACATTGCGACTGATCTCTTATGGACCATAAAGAAATTTATTTACATAAATTTTTTTAACTATCCAAAACTAAATAAATCAAGGTGATAGAAATATTAGATAAATAAATGTTTTCACGTTACAGACTGGTGGAGTTTCTAATTAATTGAACTTGAGCATTGAGTTCATAATTAATTTCCGGCCGCATTGGCGTAGTTGGTAACTTGCTCGCCTTTCATCATGCGGTCTTGGTTTCGAACCCCACTCAGGCACGGCATATTTTCATTCGTTACAAAAAATCATTTCATTCTCCACTGTCAACAGTTACACCCCAAAGTCGTCTTCAATGACCGGTGCAGTTGATTCAACGTTAAATAAATAAATAAAAAAAAAACATATATAAGTTGTCGGATAAGTGGTTCAAGCAAGACAGAATATATATTGAGAAAACCGGAATAAACCGAGAAAACTTAATGAACCGAATAACATTCAGACAACTAATAAGAGACTTTAAGGGATTCCATGAAGAGCAAAAACACAACCCCAAGTTCGGAAGAAAGAAAAACCTATAGTGAACGAATGAAGCAAGCAAAATGGTATTCAGGAAGAGAGCATGACTCATGTCATGATTGATAAACAGATTTACAGTCTTTCGAAAGACTGTCAACATACACGCACACGTACAGGATTTGAAAAGCGTAGGAGTAATACTACGCCCTTGTCAAACATTTATTTATTTAAAGATTTATAACAATTTGCTTCTAATAAGTTGAATTGACAGGCAATTCGATAATAATCTTCATTGTAATTACAACCAATACATTACATATAAACTATTTCAAGAACTGAAACTATTTTTAATGACTCTTAACTACAATAAGTAAACTATTTATTTTAAAAAAAATAATAAATTACACGGAAGAATTACATTTCATTATTATTGTTATTGTCTTTATGATCATTTAAGTTAGAACAATAAATTATAACCTTGGTGATACAATATAAACTGAATTTATTTTAACGGTAAGAGTAGTAAAATCCGCTCTGTTTAGAGAAATCTATTAAAATAAGGAATGGAACGGTTTATCATCGCCTGATTAATATGTGAATGAGTTTGCAATAATCAATATTCGTTAAAGGTATGAAAATTTTAAACATTATTTTAAAAAAATTAACGGGGTAAAGTTTGTCGCATTGGGTGTAGCTCTCGTCGGTTGACTTAGGTGGCCGGAGCGGCAGGGCAATCAGCGGCGTAGTTGAGTTTGGAGGGGAGGAGGAGAACCTTGGCTGCTGCCTCGGAGAGGAGCGGCCGCTGGCTAGGCGAGTGCGTCTACTACGCTACCTACAGATAGGAGCGGTCGCCGACGCGGCGAACACCTTTACTACTGCTTCGAAGAGGAGCGACCGCTAGTGAAGCGTGAGGAGGGAAAGGGTCAGTGTGAGAGCAAAAATATTTACTCAATATTGAGCGTTTTAATCTTTCTCCTTCTCGAAGGTGGAGTGTCAAATTATTTACACTCAATCTGTTCATTGCAGGGCTAAAATAAATAGTTCTGTTTCTTATCACATGGTCAGCCAATTAAATGACTGAATCATTTAAGAACAGAAGAGGTAGAGGTGTAAAAGACACTAATCAGAGTTGTCTCCTCTGAAAGTAATGAATTTCATTATACAGCCAGACCCTGTGGTGAATGAAGTGAATGTGTCATTTACAGAGTGGAAAATATGTGCTTTTCAGAGAGCCCGGCATGCTGATAAGCGTACTTTTCCATTCAGTGAGGAAGGCAATGGTAAACCACCTCACTCCTCGTTTTACTTAGTAAAACCTCTAGAGGTTCAAACCAGCCTTTCGGCTGTTGACCTAAACAACAACAACAATATATTTCAGTTACGGTTGTCAATGCTTCATTGTAATTCTTTCCTATAACTGATTTAGGTCACGAACATTTTTTAATAGGCTACGTGTAAACAGAGTTTTTGATGTTCGCTCACAAGCAAAAGTGGCAAGGAGTCAGGTCTCGACTCCTTGGTGGCTAGGGTATAGATACTGAAGTCATGAGATTGCCTTTTGCGTATGAAAGGGCTGTGAGGAAGGGAAATAAAAATTTGAGATTGCTGCCAATCTCAACAGTGAGACACTACTCGTACATTTCACTACCATGCAGTTTCTAGATACATTTTTTAAGCTGTGGTTTTATTCCGAGAAAATGTTTTCTTTATAAACCTTATAATAAACAAACGTGACCTGTAATATTGCCTATAGCTTAATTACATAACTAAAAATGTTTGATTTACTGTAACTACCAGCTACCTTATTCCATTGGAACAAAATTTTCTACGAATGAATCGCATTCTTTACTACTGCTGTCACCGGCGTCTTCACTATCAGTCTCACTAGTATCTACCTAACCGTTTCCTCTCTTACCAGGTGTAAACAAAATTGTTGAAGAATAGCTACTTTACGTCTTTAATTTCCTTCTTTAATTTTAGAATTGTGGAAAGAGAAACATCACAGTAGTTTGCCATTCGCTCATGGCTTTTGTTAAGAGGCAGGGAAAGACATTTTTGTTTAGCTTCAACTTCACAGCATTTCATTACACTGCATATTAAGTAGATTTCGTTCAGCACTGTGAATAGTCTGCCCACGTTTTCGTGAAACTAACATTTCTGTTTACGGTAAAAAACAGTTATATTTGTACAGTTAACCTACAAAAGGTTCCGCGATATAGTATTTATGTTGTTATGATTGTTGGACTGAAATTAAAGCAGTCACGCATGCGCACTGATACTTTCCCCCTTTGACCCTCGTTGCAAACAAGGGCAAACTCGTGACTCAAGTAACTATAGGCCTAATGGTCCTTTTTTTTTCTTTTTTTTTTTTTTTTACTTGTGAGGCCACAATGGACCACTTCAGCCACAACATGAAAGACTCTACTTCGATCTCTGAGCCCTGATCTTTACCCAGTATTCCCTCATTCTTTGTGATCTCTGAGCCCGGAGTTCTTCCGTCACCCTCTGCACTCTTCTAGTCTTGGTTTCCGGTTCCAAAGCCAGATCCTTCAACCCTCTATAACTTTCAGACTTGAACCTCACATCCTCCAGCGTCAACCCAAACCTTTCCAAGTCCTCCTTGACCTCCTTCGTCCAGTTCAAACCGATTTTAAAATCCCAGACACTTTCAATAAGTCGTCTAAGTACTCTGTTCTCCGGTGTTCTAAGGATATGGCCCAAAAAGGAGATTCGTTTTTTCCTAATTGTGTCTAGTATTGGCTCCGAAATTTTATAGACTTCATTATTTGGTAGCAGTCTCCAACTATTATCTTTGCATATTCTCTTACCAATACAGGTTCTAAGGATTCTTCGTTCTAACGTCAGGATTCTGTGGGTTTTAGTTTTTTGTGACAGTTTTGTTAGGGTCTCTCCACAGTAAGTCACTGCAGGTTGTATTACCGTTTTGTAATGTCTTACCTTTGTATTTACCGACATTGACTTCTTGTTGTATGTGGTGTGGGTGATGAACTGAGCTCTCATTAACTTTTTGGTCCTTTCCGCCCATGCTTCCCTGTCATTGCAACTCATGTTCAATACCTCCCCCAAGTACTTGAAATTCCGTACCACTTCTATTACTTGACCTCCCACTGAAATCCTGGGGTCCATGTTAGTGTTCCCAATTATTTTCGTCTTCTCGAAGGAGATCTTGAGTCCAAACCTTCCCGCTAACCGTCCTAAGCTTGTTACTTGTTTCTTTAGTTCCTCTACAGACCCACTCAACAAGGCCAAGTCATCTGCAAACCCCAGACAGCCAAGGTGAACTTTTGGTCCTTTTTATTATACATCGATGTCCATTTCGTTATCATTGAACTTAGTATAAACAGACAAAAGAAACAATACAAAACATTTTTTCGAGCATTTGAGATTATTTACAATCAGTTTAAAAACAAAAACTATAAGTAAATAGCATGAACGGGTTCACATGCTGAAGACAATACCCAATGGTATTGCTTCGGAAAGGAAAAAAATTAAGTACAATTTTTAAAAACATTAACTAGAAAAAAGATGAATAACAGTAGTACAAAATAGAAATGCGTAGAGGAAGAAGATGATGTTGATGTTGATATGGACTTCAATTTTTTTTAATTTAGTCGGTAAATATGGAAGGTCAAGCAATTTTATTCGTTTCAGTCGTGTCACGTCTTCACTATTATCAACTAAATTGAGCGCCAAAGAATTCGGGTGAATTGCAAATTTTTCTTGATATTTAGATCTTAGCTGCGTAATTTCTTCTTTCACAGTGTTGACACATAAGTCCTTATGCAATGCATCATTTGTCGCATACCATGGAGCTTTGTTATTATCCGTAAGACTTCCGACTGGAATCGTTGGATGATAGCAAGATTCAATTTCACAGCTAATCCCCAAAGCGGTAACCCATAAGTCCACAGCGGTTTTAGTATGGCTTTGTACAGTAGGAGCTTGCTCTCTAATGCTAAAACTTTAGCTTGAGATTAGAAATGTTGTTACACAAAATATTGGGTTAGATGCTATCAAAATATTGGGTTAGATGCTAAACCCACCGGGTTAGTCTAGAGGTAAAGTCGTCGCCAAAATCAGCTGTTTAACAGCTGATTTTCGGAGACGAAGGTTCCTGGTTCAAATCCTAGTAAAGATAGTTACTTTTATACGGATTTGAATGCTAGACAGTGGTTACCGGTGTACTTTGATGGTTGGGGTTAATTAACCATACTTCTCAGGAATGGTCGGCCTGAGTTTGGACAAGACTACACCTCATTTACACGTCATACATATCATCCTCATCTCATTGGGTCATGGGGCTGCTTATTGTTCTGAATTGAACAGATTGCAACGTACACATATTAGGGATTAAAAAAAAAGATGCTATCAGAGCTACCAATAAAACATCTCAAAATTTCCCTACTGTGTTTCTTGGTCTGAAAAACTCCAACCCCACCATTCTTTTATGATGACCCTGTAAAATTAAATTGTTTAAAAAATTTGTGAAACAACCGTTAGTTTCAACCGAACTACCTAATTAAAATTTATATGTATTTCATAGGGTCATGATTGTGCACTTTATTAAATCTTTCACAGCCGTATATTACTTACAATTTTTAATTCCTTAATCAATAATATTTGACCTTCTTTTCTTAATTATTTAGTCAATTTCTAAAAAAAAAACACTTTATAGTGATTTATTAAACCAAAGAAGTCATGGCCAAGGTAATTTTTGTAATATCCTATTTATTTTATTCATAGAAATTCAACTAACATTTAATAAAAAATACTGGCTAAGTATAAAAATATTTTGTGAAGAAAATCTATTATTTATTTGTGTTGTTTAGGTCATCAGCCGAAAGGCTGGTTTGAACCTGTAAAGGTTTTACTAAGTAAAACGAGGAGTGAAGTGGATTACAATTGCCTTCCTCACTGAGTGGGAAAGTACGCTTATCAGCATGCCGGGCCCTCTGAAAAGCACTTATTTTCCACTCTGCAAATAACACTTTCACTTCATTCACCACAGGGTCTGGCTGTATAATGAAATTCATTACTTTCACAGGAGATAACTCTGATTAGTGTCTTTTACACCTCTACCTCTTCTGTTCTTAAATGATTCAGTCATTTAATTGGCTGACCATGTGATAAGAAACAGAACTATTTATTTTAGCCCTGCAACGAACAGACTGAGTGTAAAAAATTTGACACTCCACCTGTCTGTTATGGGCAGATTATTTATTTCTCAGGCTTACTAGAAATTCTCTTTAAAGAATCTTATTAAAAATTGTGTTTGAAACGTTATTATCCGACGTTTTATAATTTTATTGTTTAATGGAAAGTGGGTTGGTGATAAATATTTTACCTGAGTTAAATTTTGATACGAAATAGTCTCATATAGTCTTTATATGACTGAACTATTTAAGAACAGAAGAGGTAGAGGTGTAAAAGACACTAGTCAGAGTTATCTCTTCTAAGAGTAATGAATTTCATTATACAGGTAGACCCTGTGGTGAATAAAGTGAAAGTTTCATTTGCAGGGTGGAAAGTGGGTGCTTTTCGGAGGACCTGGTATGCTGATAAGCCTACTCTTTCAACTCTGTAAGGAAGGCAATGGTAAAGCACCTTACTCTTCGTTTTTACTTAGTAAAACCTCTAGAGGTTCAAACCAGCCTTTCGGTTGTTGACCTAAGCAACAACATATAACCTATGTCTTAACCGGTTTTAACAACAGACTAACATTTTAGAAATGCTAATAACCATTTTTACCTTCTTTTGCCATACATGAACTATTTTTTCATCGTTAGTCTATAGGTCTTATTTTATAGACCACGTGAGGTGACTAGACGTTTCTGGAAGCTCTTTTTGCAGCTCACTGTAGGTTTTATCCATTCTCCTGTCCACCCGGTGTTCAGTTTTTACTCTTCATGGAAGCCCTAAAAGTCCGTAAATAATTTCCTGAATTTGGTTTGGTTTATTAAGTTTTTCTCTTTATTCCGGTTTTCATCATTTCTATCTTCTTTGAAACATTAATTTGAAACCTTAGTTCTATTCGTGAGAGATTATGGATAATAATAAATACTTCTCTTCGAAATATTTTTTTAGTTCACGTTACTTACAGAAAAACTAGTGTTTAAGTAAGTAACCGAAATTTAAAGTAATTCTCAAGAACGTCACAGTCTTCTCACGACCGTCACATTTTGTGTTTGCGGAAGAAGTGATGGTCGTGAGAATTTACTAGTGAATCGTCTCTGTTTGATTCACAGTACTTTAACCTAAAACCGGGCGTTTATTTTCTGATATAATTTTAATAGTAAATATAACAAATTGACTTAAATATTTGGTTTTTAAATTACTTATAAATTTTTTAAGCGTGTCGGTCGAGAGAAAAATATGTAAACAAAGTGTTTATGCTTACCTATGAAAGGAAATTGTGATGAAAATAAGAGTGTATATTTTTTTATAATGTTCGATCGTACTAAAATACAAGCATATTACAACTGTATAAACATGGCCTGTATCATGCAAATGTTCCTTTTACATTCTAGTGGCTAAAAGTTAAAAAAAACCAGCTTGTGACGGTCGTGAGGTGGGAGTCAGTTACAGCCGTGGTACGTAAAATTTCGGAAAAGTTACTTTATTTAAAACTTACTCCCAATCGCATATTTTAATCAGTATTGTTGAGCATAACATAAAATGCGTCGCTTACTTTTTTTTTAATTTTACTGAAAAAACTATTACTGTTATCATTTATTTTTTGTTTTTTGGTCATTAATGGACGGGCTGGTTACGCGTAACGGTCGTGAGTATCGGTGTGTAAAATAATCCATAACTTTAAAAAAATATTGTATATATATTTTATTCTGCATGAATCAGAATAGTAACTACAGCAACATAATATAATTGAGAAGAGTTGAGTACAGTCAACTCCCGATTATCCGCGGGCGGATTATCCGCGCACGTCGAATGAAACTTTTTTTCATTCTTTTTTCTTAACGTTAACGTTAAGTCAATTTGTTGTAATGTGATAACATTAAAGATAAAATTTGTACAGCACAGGAAGTACGCGCTTTGTAAAGTAAAGCACACGCTTAAATTTGTAAATACGCGCTTTGTAAAGTAAAGCACATGCTTAAATTTGCAAAGCACACGCTTTGCTTTGTGACAAAATTATGTTGAGAAAACGTCTGTCCCAAATCAAGAAAAAGTGTTTTAACTAAAAAAAAAAAAATTTTTAAGAAACGCTATTATTTAACAATTAATCAAAAAAAAAAAATGAACTTAAAAGAAAAAAATAAAAGAATTTACAAAAAAAATCACAGACATTACAGTTAAAAATAAAAGCGTGGCGCATTAATATTATATAATATTTTACAACGAATATTTTACAATAAATATTATATATATTAATGCGCCACGCTTTTATTTTTAACTGTAATGTCTGTGATTTTTTTTTGTAATTTTTTTTCTTTTTTTCTTTTTAGTTCATTTTTTTTGATTAATTGTTAAATAATAGTGTTTCTTAAAATTTTTTTTTTAATTTTTTTATTTTTGATTTTTTTGTAATTTTTTTTTCTGTGATTTTTTTGTAAATTTTTTTTTGTAAATTTTTTTTATTTTTTATTTTTAGTTAATTTTTTTAAGTAATTGTTAAATAAAAGCGTTTTTTAAATTTTAAAATTTTTTTTACAAACACCTCCACAGCGTATTGTCATCGAAAATAAACAAGTGTGCAAAGTTTGATTCATATTGATACGGTAGAAGTATTAAAATTTTAAGTTGCAAGATTTGATGGATCCAAGAGTAAGTTAAATAAAAGCGTTTCAAAACAAACGTTTCAAAAAATAAAAGCACACAAACAAAAAGCAGATGACTGACTTTTTTAAAACGTTGTGACTTCTATTACAACATAGCTTCTGCACATCATTTGTAAGTAAACAATATTTTTATATTTTTTTTTAATACATTGTATGTACTAATTTAAAAAAATTATAGTAAACAAACATTTTTAGGGACAAAAAATAATTAACAACATTTAAAATTTTTATGTTGTATTTTGTAATTTAAGTTAGTGTTTTGATATTTCTACCGGTGCCGTTAGGTTGATCTTTGAATATTGTGTTGTGCTTGCTGATATATGTGTAAACAGTGTTTTATTAACATAAACTGTGTGTAAAAGTGAAATTAAAGGTATTTTTATCTTATTCTGTTTCGCAAATTAACTTCCATTTTATAATTTTGTTTTATTTTAATTTTAAAATAAGTTATATTCATTGTTAGGTTATTGTAAACAAACCGTCTGACATGGCGATTGCCGGTTCGTTAGTGAACGACTCAATTAGATCAGTTACATCTAATGAGGCAATCATGTCCGATTCTTATGCTAATTTACATGCGGGCTGGAAAGACGTCATTAATAACAGAAAACGGCAAAATGACGAAAGTTCTTTAGAATCTACATCGACCAGTAGTAAAAGATCTCCTAGAGACCCACGAAAAGAAACAGCTTCATATACTCGTACTTCCGCCAACAAGTTCGACGTGCTATTGTCTGTAAATAGCGAATCAGCGTCAAACGAATCATCTTCAAATGAAGCGAAACTAACTCGTCCACCTCCTATCTACCTAAAATCTGATGTTAAATTTATACCTTTTTATAAAATGCTTGAAAATGTAACTGGACCTGATGCCTTTAAATGTGTCTCTACCATAAATGGCTTAACAATTTACCCGACCACACCATTAGCATACCGTACTATTGTAAAAACTCTACGAGACAACGGTGCTGAGTTTTACACCTATCAGCTTGCTGATGACAAAGCATTTCGGGTCGTTATTCGAGGACTTCACCCATCAGTTGGTGAAGACCTAATATCTGCTGAACTGAAAAATAAAGGTTTTCCAGTTAGAAATGTAACTAACATTGTCTCCAAAGAAAAAATTAAATTACCGTTGTATTTCATCGATTTGGAACAAAATGCAACAACTAATTCTATCTTTGACCTTAAATTCCTACTTAATTCTAAAATACAAGTTGAAGAACCTCGCCACAAAAGACAAATTATACAATGCACTCGTTGCCAAAGATATGGGCATACAAAATCATATTGTAATTTACCACATAGATGTGTTCGCTGTGCGGGCCAGCATGATTCTAAAACATGCACTAAACCAAGAACCACTGAAGCCGTATGTGCTCTATGCAATGGTAAACATCCGGCGAACTATCGCGGTTGCACCGTTCACAAAGATCTACAAAACCGACGCTCCCCTGCTCTCGCAACAAAATCAAAAATTTCTTGTCCACCTCAACCTCCATCAACTGCATCTATAACAGCTTTCCCGCATCTACCAAGTCGGAACAGCAGCCGACAATTCTGCAACACCAATACATCTATTGATTCGACATCCCCTTCAAAAACAGAAGAAATATCCACCACTAACTTAAATCCACACCGACGCCCTTCTGTTTCGTACAGTCGAGCAGTGGCCGACGACTCTACGTCACCCTCTCTTAACGTCTCCGAACAAATTACGTCTTTTATTGCAGAAATGAAGTCCCTTTTTACTCCAATGATAACATTGATGTCACAACTAATTCAAGCCCTTCTACAACAAAATGGCAAATAATTATACATCTGGTTCTCTAACTATCCTATTGTGGAACGCTAACGGCATATTAAATCATTTTAATGAGCTTGAAATCATTTTACATAGCAATAGAATAGACGTATTGCTTGTTTCGGAAACGCATCTCACTTCAAGATCTAAATTTTATATTAAAGGTTACAAAATTTACAGGGCAGATAGACCAGATGATAGAGGATATGGAGGTGCTGCTGTTTTAATTCGGTCTTCTATTCAACACAACGAATATCCTCTTCAACATCCTACGGAATCGTTTCAGGCTGTAGCTGTCACTTTAATGTTAAAAAAATTTGACATAAACCTAGCGGCAGTGTATTGCCCTCCACGATTCTCTTTGAAATGTGAAAACTTCACTGAATTCTTCTCTTCCCTTGGTCAACGTTTCTTGTCTGGTGGAGATTACAACTCAAAGCATGTACAGTGGGGATCAAGGATTATCAATCCACGAGGCCGAGCACTACTAAAGGCTATCCTAGAGAACCACCTTGATATTCATTCCACTGGAACACCTACATACTGGCCTTCAGCAAATAGTAAATTACCTGACCTTCTCGACTTCTTTATTTCAAAAGGCGTTTCTCATCTCCACTCTTCAATTTCGCCCTTAGATGATTTGTCGTCCGATCACTCGCCGGTTTTACTTGTTCTTTCTGACCAACCTACGGAAATTCCCATTAAACCTTCTTTAACAGCTGGAGTTATGAACTGGGATATGTTTCGAGAATCACTTCAACCTTCACTCAACTTACATCTCCCGTTAAAAAATTCAGTTGACGTAGAATCTGCGGTTGAGCACTTCACGACGATGATACAAGTTGCAGCATGGAACTCCTCGACTCCCCTTCAACAAAAGGTGGAGAGAAAACATTGCTATCCACATTACATAAGAAAATTAATTGCTGAGAAGAGGCAAGCTAGAAGACAATGGCAAAACTCAAGACTACCTACTGATAAAACACGACTCAATCAACTTACGAATACCTTGAAATCTATCATACGTACAGTGAAAAATGAAAATCTAGAAAATCGTGTTAGGAACCTGAATACGAAAGATGGAAGTCTATGGAAAGAAACCGGTAAACTCCTACGCTATACTCCTCACTGCCCTCCTCTTCGGAAACTGGACAACACATGGGCAAAATCTGACAATGAAAAAGCCATCCTATTTGCTGAACACTTGGAAAAGACGTTCCAACCACATGGTGATACTTTACCAGCTTTTACAAAATTAATAGAAGATAAAGTATCTTCACCTTTACAGTTGTGTCTACCTCCACTCAATTTTACTGACCAAGAAATAAAGACTGCAATTACTCAATTGCCACTAAAAAAATCTCCTGGATATGATTTGATAACGGCTGAAGTACTACGTGAACTGCCACAAGCAGGAATAACTCTAATTACGCAAATTTTTAATGCTATTTTGCGGACCACCCACTTTCCTATACAGTGGAAATTTTCACAAGTTATCATGTTTCATAAAGAAAATAAACCAATCCACGAACCATCTTCTTACAGGCCCATCAGTTTACTTTCAACAGTTTCAAAATTATTCGAAAAACTTTTACTCCCAAGACTGCTTATATTTGTAGAAGACCAAGGTATAATCCCTAATCATCAATTTGGGTTCCGTCGACGGCACAGCACAATTCATCAACTACACAGAATCGTTGATCAAATTGCCTCTGGCTTTGAACAAAAAAAATATGTAAGTGCCGTCTTCTTTGATGTTTGCGCAGCGTTTGATAAAGTTTGGCATCAAGGTCTGCGATATAAATTAAGAAAATTCTTGCCAGATGCCTATTTCTTAATCATCAGCTCCTTTTTAACGGACAGATTTTTTTCAAGTAAAACATAACACGGCTCTGTCTGACTACAAACAAATCGTCGCTGGTGTTCCACAAGGATCAATCTTGTCGCCACTGCTTTACAGCATCTATACATCAGATCTACCTGCATCTGCTAACACCACCTTAGCGACTTATGCTGACGATACAGTCATCCTTTCTTCTGATGTAAAGCCAGAAGCAGCAAGTAATAATTTACAAAGTCACATTAACTTTTTAAATTATTGGTTAAAAATCTGGAGGATCCAATTCAATGCTTCAAAATCAGTGCATGTCACCTTTTCTCTCCGGAAAGGCGAATGTCCTCAACTATTCCTCGACAATAAACCGATACCACAACGACAAAAAGTTAAATACCTTGGACTTCACTTTGACAAGAGACTCACCTGGGCGACTCATATAAAAACCAAAAGACTGACTTTGAACTCCAAATTGAAAGAACTATTTCGACTTCTTGGACGCCGCTCTTCACTGACTCTAAAATCTAAACTATTACTATACAAAGTTTATCTCAAACCAATATGGACCTATGGACTACAAATTTATGGCACAGCTAAACCGAGCAATCTACAAAAATTACAAGCCTTTCAGTCAAAATGCCTACGTTTAATCACCTGCGCACCTTTTTATGTCAACAACAAAATTCTACATGACGACCTTAATATTCCGTTCATAAGTGAAGTAGTTAAGTCCAGCTACAGTGTTTTTCACAGAAAATTGCATGATCACCCCAACGAATTAATCACCAAACTATCGGATGCATCACTACCAGGAAATCCGCAGCGCAGGTTGAAACGTCAATGGGCCAGAGATCTTCTATAAAGTGATTTATTTTATTTTTCTTTCTTCTTTTTTTTCTCATGTTGTTATTTATCATTCATGTATCATGAACTTTATTTCATAGAACATATACCAATGGGTATCACTGTTCTTTTTCATTTATTTATTTTTATTTATTTTTTTTTTATTTTTTTTTCCTTGTCATCCTTTGTTTACTGTCATCTAATTTGCTCGTTGTATCGTAGTATATAGTTGCAAATAAAGTTATTAAAGTTAAAAAAAAAAAAAAAAAAAAAAAAAAAAAAAAAAGTTAGTGTTTTTATTATTGTACATATTTATGTAATTTTTTTGTTTTTTTTTTGTTTAAGCCACATAGGACTATATAAGTTCTTCAACCTTAAAAAAAACTCATTTCATTTTTTGCGGTTCAATTTTTCAGTTTTTGGAGTCCTTCCTGATGTTTCCCTCCTTGAACTTTCTCCAGTATTCCTTCAATCCATCCGATCTTCTCTGCAGTTCCTTGTCAGAATACACAACCTTCTGTCGTTTCGTTGGTTTCTGCTGTTCAAGTCTTGTGGTCTTCAGCCTGTGGTAATTTTCGGATTTTGTTTTAAAGTCATTAAGTGAGATTTGGAGTCCGTTCATGTCCTCCTTAACTTCCCTGATCCAGTGGGGCTGAGTCTTTGTGTTTAGGAAAAAGTTGATGATTTGTTTTGAGATTCTGGAAGAGTCGGTCCTCAAGAGATGTCCAAAGAAGGAAATTCTCTTTTTCCTCCTCTGGTCTGCTAGAGGTTCTGTATTTCTGTATACTTCTTCTTTCGAGACGGGCTTCCATATCCCATCAGAGAAACATCTTTTGTTCAGGCATCTCCTGATGATTTATGTACTTTAATTTAAAAAAAATTAATAAAGATTTTATACGTATACTACTGTATATGCCTACGCTTTTTTTCGTCATTTTGTGGATTATCCGCGGTACTCGTGCTACCCAATTTTGCGGATAATCGGGAGTTGACTGTATATACATCATCATACTTCACAAAATTGTTTACTTACAGAAAATTCCACTTTCGGTAGAAACACCCTGGTATAGCTTCTTAAGTGTTATAAAAATGGTAAATCAACTTATACTTATATTATTTTTTTAGTACATTACACCAATAATTATCTATGAATCATAAAAATATAATATGATATTATAAATAAAATACAATATTTAATCGGCGTAAATTATAGGTATGATTATATATTTATAAAATATTATCTACAGGATAACAGAATACAGTTTCTTAACAAAAAAAAACCAACAATAACTATTAGGAAATAATCATTGTTAAGGCCAATCGCACCCCCGTTAAGTAATTCATATTTCCCCGCTAATTATTATCGTCGTTAAATACACTGATTTTGTATTAATAACCTTTTTCCCGCCTCTGTCCGTATACTTGTCTTGATTTCCGATGGTGATCTCAGTGCATGACGTAATTATTCTCCCACTACTCACATTCCATTCTTCCCGGTCAACTCACTCACTGGTTGGATTCTGCGGCATGTAGACTGTTCGTGCCTTCTCTGCGCCGGCCATCTTATGGCGTCGCTTCTGCAATTGTCGTTATGCTTCGTTCGTTTCTGATGTACCATACATCATTTTCAAGTGTGCTTTTGCTTATGTGTGTAATTTATAATCATTTACAATTGTTCTTGTTTTCGTATCAAACATTAAAGTTACAGTGTGAATCGAACCCCGGACACGTGTCGCGTGGACGCCGTTTCTACACTTCAGGCCATTCAACAGGTAAGCGAATTAGTCTATTTTGTTGTACGCTTTCTAATTTTGTGTTTGAGTTGACCAGTGATGTCCTGCTGTTCCAGCAGCTACTTATCGTTTTACCTTTGTCTCCCTCAGTGTATTTTCCATCGTTGTATCTTGCTTATTCAGTCGTTCCGCCGTTGGTTTCTGGCGCCATTAAATGAAACTAGGTCCTCCGGAATAAGTCGTTTATGCTTCAGTTTACATTAATCTGCCATGTGTCGTGCATAGTGGGTTGATGTCCTACAGTTACAAGTCGGCTTACCGCTTAACTCGTCTTATCCAATATATTTTGGGTTTATTTCAAAACTCCTGCCATCAAGGCTCTAACATTTGGTCCGTTCCGGGCAGGATATTTATCAGTGCATATTTGGAAATACAGTCTATTGTCTTAATTTTTTCAATCGTCAACAATTTCAGTATTTTATTTAATTCGTTGTTACATGGTGTTACATTACATTCATCGTGTCATTTATTGTGTTTCGTGTCTTACATGTGTTCAATATATTAATAAAAACATTAATAAAAATATTAATATTAAAAACAATTTCATTTATTCAGTTAAAAAATACGGGGTTAAGTTGCATAACAAATGCAACGCATTATCAGTGTGGTGACGCGTTCATTCAATACAAGTTGCAACCAACGCTATGTTGACGTCACAGTAGATCGGTTCAGTGCTATATCTTTCGACACGGCCAGAATTTGGCTAGAGTCGCCATTTTTTCCTTCGTTCTTGTTAACTGGTTCACGCAGCTTACAGCGCATGCGTGCCCTCTCTCTCATTCGCTCTCTCTCGTGCTGTCCGTCGTTACTGCTAGCGCTGAGAGAATCACTTCACTTGCGTCGTCTGCAACGTATACATCATAGTTGCAACTAACCTAGATTCAATAAACAGCTGTGTTTTGTTTACATTCTATTATTTATTTTTCGCTCGCTGTCTTCGTTCATTATTTTCAACATGGACGATTTACAATCTTTAATCAAAAAACGCAACGTTGTTAATAATCATCTTTCTCGTTTTAATAATTTTCTTCAATCTGACGTTGAAGTTAACCAAGTCAAATTACGACTTGACAAATTCAGTAGACCTACTGCTTGGTGCTGACTACTTTTCCGAAATTCTCGATTTTAGTAAAACGCCTTTAATTAAAGGCGCTCCATCCGCTTTGTCAACCGTCTTCGGTTATGTAGTATTCGGCAAATTGCCCGAACTACAACCACTTAGTTCTGCTTCAAGTAACGATTCGCTCTTAACATCTGTTTTCGCTAACAACGCTCAAGTCTCGTCGCCTGCTACTGATGTTAATCTCACATCGCCTGCTGTTCAAAATCACTCGTCAAATAAAAATTCATCTTCGCTTCAAATTATCGTCGCTGACCAACAAACTATCGTTCCTGCTAAGTCATCAATCAACCTCGATGTCACCTCAAACCCTGTAATCAGTGAATCTATCGCTTCTATCGTCCAGCCGCCTAGCTGCCTACTCGCTTCGCCTGTATTCAACAATAATTCGAATCACGCCGCTGTTTCAACTAATCGCCCTTCTGCTTCAACTAATCGTCTTCACCATACTTCTGTCTCTTCGCCTTCAAATCGTTTCACCGCTTCGTCCGAGATCATCGCTGTTGATCCTCGTCTCGCTTCGTCTACTGACTCCGCCAGTATCTCGACCGATCTTGCTGCTGGTACTACGCCAATTCGTCGCTTCAACTCTGCGCCTCGCTTCAAGTCAACGCCTCGATTCAAGTCTGTACTGAAGGCCTCCACCGAGTCGTCTTCAGTCAATTCTTCGCCAAACCGCTTCGCATCTCGCTGCATCATCGCTAATTCGCCAATAAAACCTACTACGTTCGCCTCAGTCGATTCTACGGCTAACCAACTCATCTCAAATCATCGCTTCTCGTCGTCTCTCGCAAACACTCTCGATCAACCGCTGCAAATCGCTTCGCCAAAGGGCAACCGGCCCTCCTCAGTCGTTTCATGTTCTGCTAGCTCTCTTCGCACGCCTTTAGCCCCTCTTGGCGGGCGGGGCCCCAATCGTCGTACACATTATTCACAACCGGTGAATAATTGTAATCTCAACTCTCTTCGCTCGTTCAATGCTTGGTGTGATCTTCGCAACTCTCGCTCGTCGTCTCAACCTCAATCACGGATTCACTCACAACTGGTTAGTGAAGTTCGCCGTACCGCAACTCTCGATTCTCGCCAACATTGTTCGCCTGCTCGTCAATTCGTTTCGCAACCCGCTTATCAGTTAGCTCTGCCTTTGGGCAACTAACTTCTCCGCCGTTCTCACTTCGTTCCACGCTCAACTCATCTCCATTCGTTTTGTTCTTCGTTCATTTTTTTTGTTCTTCGCTTGTTTTCTTCGTTCGCCGTCTTCTTTCTTCGTTTCTTCTTCTGCGTCGCTTCTGGTTGTCAACCCTCGTTGACAATCACATCAAGATCGTTCCGTTACTCGTTGGCTTCCGCGCAAGCCGTGGAAGATGTTCCGTTCGTCGTTGGCCGGGCAAACCCGTGCGTTTGTCACGCCACCTCAAGATGCTCCGTTCTTCTCTTCATTCGATTCTTCTTCGTCGTCTTCTTTGCTTCGTACTCTTCGTTTGCTACGTTTTCCGCTCCCTGTTGCTTCAGGGCGGGCGGCTTCATTCTTCGTCTTCTTCCTGCGTTTACCGCTCCCTGGTTGTTTCAGGGCGGGCGGCTTCGTTCTTCGATCTTCTCTGCTAGTTTTGTTTCTGTAAATCGCTTTCATCGATTTAGGCGGGCGGTATGTTAAGGCCAATCGCACCCCCGTTAAGTAATTCATATTTCCCCGCTAATTATTATCGTCGTTAAATACACTGATTTTGTATTAATAACCTTTTTCCCGCCTCTGTCCGTATACTTGTCTTGATTTCCGATGGTGATCTCAGTGCATGACGTAATTATTCTCCCACTACTCACATTCCATTCTTCCCGGTCAACTCACTCACTGGTTGGATTCTGCGGCATGTAGACTGTTCGTGCCTTCTCTGCGCCGGCCATCTTATGGCGTCGCTTCTGCAATTGTCGTTATGCTTCGTTCGTTTCTGATGTACCATACATCATTTTCAAGTGTGCTTTTGCTTATGTGTGTAATTTATAATCATTTACAATTGTTCTTGTTTTCGTATCAAACATTAAAGTTACAGTGTGAATCGAACCCCGGACACGTGTCGCGTGGACGCCGTTTCTACACTTCAGGCCATTCAACAGGTAAGCGAATTAGTCTATTTTGTTGTACGCTTTCTAATTTTGTGTTTGAGTTGACCAGTGATGTCCTGCTGTTCCAGCAGCTACTTATCGTTTTACCTTTGTCTCCCTCAGTGTATTTTCCATCGTTGTATCTTGCTTATTCAGTCGTTCCGCCGTTGGTTTCTGGCGCCATTAAATGAAACTAGGTCCTCCGGAATAAGTCGTTTATGCTTCAGTTTACATTAATCTGCCATGTGTCGTGCATAGTGGGTTGATGTCCTACAGTTACAAGTCGGCTTACCGCTTAACTCGTCTTATCCAATATATTTTGGGTTTATTTCAAAACTCCTGCCATCAAGGCTCTAACAATCATGGTATAATTAAAGTTTATTCATGTGTAATTATACAGTATAAAATTCACCCACAATTATAACAGAAATTACTGTAAATTTTTTATTACTCTTTTATTATTATATATTAGGCCTACATGATAAATACGTCATTTTCATGGTTAACTTATGGAAGTTGGTACACCTGTGACATTTCATATTAAAGAAAAGATAATGATCGTGTTCAATAGTTAAGTTAATTATTGAAGTTAGGTTTTACTTCAGGGTTGTGTGTGTGAATGAAATTGTACAGAGTAATTCTGCTGATCGTTTGAATAAATGCCGCAATTTTTTTCTTGATAATTTTTTGTAGTGATCAGTTGGTGTAATGATCAGTGCAGCTTGATTTCTATGACCGGTTTAATTTTTGGTGAGATCTTAATGATATTATCGTTACTATTTTTTAACTGAAGGTACACAATCCCACGGATATAAAAAAACAATCATCATTGCTTTAAATTTTGACTTGCTGATTTGAGCTTTTTTGGCTCTCAGTGTTTCACGTTTCATTCCATGTTATTATCTTCTACCTGTTCCGTAACGTAAAATCTGCATTAAAAGGGACAAAATTTGAGTCTGTGGGAGCTGTAAAAGAGAAAGTGGCACGTGTCCTGAAGGAGCTGACAGGAGATGACTTCCAGCACTGTTTCCAACAATGGAAAATTCGCATGGAGCGTTGTAGGGATAGAGAAGGAATGTATATGAAAGGTGACAATAAGTGATTATGTTTAAATTAAAATTACTGGCTCAAATAATGACTTTTCTTCACTCCAAATTATGCAGAATAAAGCAACCACAGTACCGTTATGTAGAAAGCAATAAAAACAGACTGGAGAACTTTTTTAATCCTCCTGAAATATTTTCAGTTTGTACTAAAGTTGATTTTACTAAAACCTCTTCAATTTGTTCGGTTAACTGATACTCTACTAGATAGACTGCAAAAACCGCAAAAATGGGCAACAAGTAATACATTATAAAATAAAAACATTTTTTCTTAATGTATAATAAAATAAAAATCAGATTCATTAAATAACAGATACAACAATAAAAATAACAAGACAGTGTGTACATAACATAGAAAACTATTTTGAATAACATTCACCTTTTGTTGAACAAAGTTTTATGCAATAGTTTTATTGAATCGAAGGAGTAGAAATAATAGTTAGCCCTTTCTCTCTTTATCATTTACGGTGAATGGATTTACAATTCACTATTCACTATTCATTGCTTTGGTCCAGAGTCACGATTTTACCCTCAACAGTGGGTGGACATCTACTTATTATGCGACAATAGTTTTCTGTCACATGACCTGTATTAAAGCATCAACTAGAAAAAAATACTGTTCTATGTATATTTATGTATGTATCTATCTAGTAAATTTATTTCTGTACACCATGTTCCATAAGTTATGAATTAATTCATTCACTAATTCAATCAGTCGTTCATGTCAAATCCTTTAAGGTGAAACTGTATGATGGTTTTGACTTAAAATTTTGATTTTCGGTTGTTTATGTTTTTCAATAGTTTAGTTAAATCTACCACAAAAACATTAAGTTACGATAAAAAATTATTTTAATGAAAAAAATTTAAGTTTTATCAGGTTTATCCTAAAAAATTAACATGTCACCAAAAAGAAGTATTTTTCATATTGTATAGCTTGTTTTAGCGCAAACAGAATTTTAGTTTTTTTTAAATACCTGTTTCACTATTTTTAATATCATCCGCTGTTAGTGCAGCTTTCTAACCAATTGTTGATGAGAAATTAAACTTGTTTGAGTAAATTTTGTTTTTTATTTGTTCCTTTCCCCGTAAATTTAGATTTTTAAAAGTTAGGTACGTTTTTCTCAGAAACCATATAACCTACCAGGCTGAAATTTTTACCAGTTAATTATCATGCACATGCACATTCACCGACATTGTCTTTACTTTCTCAGGTGCTCAAAAAACTAATAATTTATGTAAAAAACGTAGAAAAAAATTGTAAAAGTTTTATGCTATACGTTATTCTTTTAAAAATTTATGGTCCAACTGATTAAATTGAAAAAAATATCAGTAGCTGAAACCACCCTACAGCTGTAAGTGTGTTTTTTTATTTTTCTATCTTTCACCAATCCTATGAAATATGTACCTAAAAATAGCAAATTTAACATTGGCGGGGTAAAAAGTACAGTCTCACTTTAACTTCTCGATCATATTGTAGTCTGGATATCAGCCAAAGGCTGGTTTGAATATCTAGAGGCTTTATTAAGTAAAATTAAGAGCGAGGTAAATTTTCATAAATATATGTACGTTTTGTCATAAATCTGTAGAAGAACAAATAGTTTTAAGAACATCCTGTACCATCGATGTACGTGGTGTAGATACCGTCGACGTATGCACATTGACCTCGCTGACTTAATACATTACAATATACATTTTAATAAATTCAACAAGATAAATAGTTCCATTTTATAATGTTTTACATTATTAATGTATTTTCTGAAATGTTTGATATAGTGTTTGCTAGACACATTCTTACATATTTTGTAGACTGTAGATCTCTGGTATGGTAAAATACATTAATTTTTATTTTGTTACGCTCTTTCTACTTCTTAGAACAAATCATTGAAATTTAAATAAAACTGTAACGATTATTTCAGGTTATTTTGTGATCTGGGTGATAATAATAATTGATACAACTTCCTTTCTAACTTACAACAAGTATAATTCATTAACAAATTAATTAATTAAAATAAATTATTACATACGGTTATAACCATTAGTAAATTACTCGAGGCCTATTTAATAATGTATTAAATATATTGAAAACATTATTAAAGTCTTAAAATTTAAAATAAACAGGAAATAAGGTCATTTACTTGTTGTTCTTTAGGTCAACAGCGGAAAGGCTGGTTTGAACGTCTAGAGGTTTTACCAAGTAAAAACGAGGAGTAAGGTGGTTTACCATTGCCTTTCTCACTGAGTTGAAAGAGTATGCTTATCAGCATGCCAGGCCCTCCGAAAAGCACTCACTTTCCACCCTGCAAATGACACCTTCACTTCATTCACCACAGGGTCTGGCTGTATAATGAAATTCATTACTTTCAGAGGAGATAACTCTGATTAGTGTATTTTACACCTCTACCTCTTCTGTTCTTAAATAGTTCAGTCATATAAGTGGCTGACTATGTGATAAGAAACAGAACTATTTTTTTAAGTTCTGGACCAAACAGATAGAGTGCAATTAAAATAACACTCCAACTGCCCGTTTTGGGCATGGTCATTTGCTATCAAATAAGAAATTAATTTCTTAGTTGTACAGTTATACAAATTGTACTCTATTAGCCCGTACAACAAATTCTATTTCAAAACTGTTCACATAACCAAATTCTACCTAAAAGCTCAAGTACTGATTGTTTACGTATCAACTCACTTAACTATCTGGTTTCTACTACTAAACTGTCCTACAAAAGAGCCGGGCGATCTTATAAACCCTACCTTAGAATTTCTAGAAAAATAAAGTAAACAACGAAATAACAAATATGATAATCCTCTCTTGACCACAGACTCCTTCAATCCATTTTCTCGTTGTTCGCCGACTTGAATTGAAGATTAAAAGGTGATCTCTCCTTTTCTATTCTACGAAGGTGTCCTTACCACTTTAAAATTTTCCTTTCAATACCCTCCATAATAGTTTCGGTTTTACCTAATCTCTTCAGCATCTCACACTTCGTACATGATCTAGGCTTAAAACTCTAAAATTCCTCCTTAGAGAGTTAATTTCTGTAGCTAATACCTCTTTTTCTCAGTCGATCCTATATTTAAGCATACTCTAATTACATCTCTAATTCTTCCTTTTTTCTTTTCAAAATATCATTTTTGATCAAGCACTGGATTCAACAGCTGGGTAACGTTTTTGTATTGCATAATTCTGTTTGCTATTTCTCCCTGACAATCGTTCTTATTTTTAAATTATTCAACATAGCAGAAATTAACTTCTAATGTCTCTAAAAATTATGTTAACTAGTAAATGCTACAATAAAGGTCATCATCAGAACAAATAAAATGAGAGCCGCCAGATAAAAAAATATGAAACGGATATTGGGGTGAACCTGGAACGAAATGGAATGACATAAGTGCTACTATTGGGGTGAAAACTAAGCAAAATGGACAACTACTCTAAAATGCAAAATGGAACATCCATTGTTCAATTTCCAGACAATTCTAGAAAAAAAAAACAACATTAAGCTACAAAACTACATAAGTGCTAATGACTAAGCTTCCGATCCAACTTATTTTTTTTAACAAAGTGTAATTACTTTGCCATTGGTTTTGCAAAAATTAGTTTTTTAGTTTCTAAAAATGAAAACCCACATATTTAACTTCTTCTTTTTGCGGGGTTGAATGTCCATTGAATATATTGGTATCTTTAATATAAAAGTTACATGTGTTGACCTACCCTCGTTAATCTACTTTCCCCATTTTTAACAACTTTCGTGAATTTTTTCAAGAATTTAATTACAAACTTTAAGCAAAGAAGATAAAAATTTGAGCAATAACATTTTTAAAAATGATATTGAACATATTGGTATCTTTAATATAAAAGTTACATGTGTTGACCTACCCTCGTTAATCTACTTTCCCCATTTTTAACAACTTTCGTGAATTTTTTCAAGAATTTAATTACAAACTTTAAGCAAAGAAGATAAAAATTTGAACAATAACATTCTTAAAATGATATAAAAATTACACTCAGTAGTGCGTTAAAAAACTAAACTTCTTGACTCTTATCTGTGCATATCTTGAAACATGAAATAGTTGAAGCTGAAGTTGACGATGACCATGATGATAATGATAATGATTCTGATTATGAAATGCAAATGATTAGTATTATAACTAAAAAAAAAGATTAAATCATTAACAAAATCGTAAAAGTAAGTTAAATAATTTTAAAACGTTTCAGTTTGTGAGTATCTTCGCTGTTGTAGAGGAAGTTAATTGCGAAAGAATTTTGATGCTCTTCCAGTTTTTATAAATGTTTCTCACTACTTTATTAATAAAGCAGTTTTAGAACGTTGCACAATATTTCATTGGTCACGTACTTTGTGATCAGTTTCAAACATTTTGATTAAAAGCGCTGCAGTATTTCTATAATACTGATGAACCCACTAGCTCTAACCCGTGAATCCAAACTGGTTTGAGTATTGCTTTATTTAAGAGGATGTTACTTTCAAAAGAAGTTGAGATTTTACTGTCTAAGAACTAACACAATTGACGTAACTTTTGTCTTCAATCTAAAAATGTAAACCCAGATATTTAACTTCTTTTTGCGGGGTTAAATATCCATTGTTATATCCATATTGGAATGTCCATATTGGTATCTTTAATGTAAAAGTTACATGTGCTAATCTACACTCTCGAATCCCATTCAGGCAAGTCATATTTTCATACGTTACAATAAAATCATTTCATCCTTCACCGTCTGCATTAGCAGTAATTGCAGAACAGTCAGACGTTAACCCTTTATAGGGCAGTACTATGGGGAAAAATCTACATGTAGTAAAATGTTAAATTTTGTTTTATAGAGACTTGAATAATGTATTTCTACGGCCAGAACAGTAAGATATTTCTGGTTTTTGTCCAGCCCTGGTAAGTATACTTTACCAAGGAATGTTTATTGAAATGGGAATCACACAATGTTTAGTGGTAAGAATGCTTATTAAAACAACTTGTAGCCCTATACAACAGAAAAATGTGGCGAATAACTTATATTAACTTTATATGAGCATGAATGCTTGCTTTCCCGTAAAAAACTGAAATTTTCTAAGCACTGTACAAAAGTAACAACAAATAACATGGTAGTGTACGCTGGTATGAATCCTTACAACATTCATGTAACTCATGAAGCAAATGGTCACTGCGCACTAATTTTAAAATGTTGATAGCCTATTTACCAGAAAACATCTGTAAAATCATAAAATGCCAATAAGGTTCAACTGCATAGCTTATTCTTTTAAAAAGTCGACCTTATTGCCAGTGGTAAGTATACCTACCACAGACCTATAAAAGGGTTAAACCAAAAAAAAATTCTTTCGCCATTTCTTACAACTTTCGTGAATTTTTTCAAGATGGGTTTGAATTCTTATAGGCACAAGTCGGTGAAACGTCCGCCACTATAACTTAAATTTAAATAAATAAAATTTTTATTATAAAGCAATTGATTCAAAATTAACATCAAAATTAACTGCCTTGGTTTTGCTGATGATCTTGCCCTATTTGGAGACAGCATTGCGGAGGCAAGAAATCAAATTACTTCCCTCAGCAAACTTGCGGGGAAGATTGGCCTGAAAATTTCCTACGAAAAAACAAAAATCTTGCTTCGCGACCCTGTCTGCATTTCCAGGGTAAAAATTTGTGATCGGGAAATCGATCTAGTCAAGGACTTCAAATATCTGGGTGAAAACATCACAGGAAATAACAATGAGAAACTTAACTGGACAGAAAGATTCAACAAACTCGCAAAATCCGCAAAACACACACAAAATTTTTACAATAAAAAGTGTCTTTCAATAAATTCAAAACTCCGGCATTACAACACCGTAATTCTTCCGGAGATCACATACAGCAGCGAAACAATCTTCAGTCTCAGGAAGATAAACACGGAGCACAGAATCTCAAAATTGGAGCGTCGGATCATCAGGAGATGCCTGAACAAAAGATGTTTCTCTGATGGGATATGGGAACCCGTCTCGAAAGAAGAAGTATACAGAAATACAGAATCTTTAGCAGACCAGATGAGGAAAAAGAGAATTTTCTTCTTTGGACATTTCTTAAGGACCAACTCTTCCAGAATCTCAAAACAAATCATCAACTTTTTTCTAAACAGAAAAACTCAGCTCCACTGGATCAGGGAAATTAAGGAGGACATGAATGGACTCTAAATCTCACTTGAGGACCTCAAAACAAAATCCGGAAATTACCATAGGCTGAAGACCACAAGACTTGAACAGCAGAAACCGACGAAACGACAAAAAGTTGTGTATGCTGACAAGGAACGGCACAGAAAATCGGATGGATTGAAGGAATACTAGAGAAAGTTCAAGGAGGGAAACATCAGGAAAGGACTCCAAAAACTGAAAACTTGAACCGCAAAAATTGAAATGAGTTGTTTTTAATTTGATGAACTTATGTAGTACTACGTGGCTTTAAAAAAAAACAATTAATTCAGTTTGACTCCTGACTCGTAAACCACCAGATGAGGAAAAAGAGAATTTTCTTCTTTGGACATTTCTTAAGGACCAGCTCTTCCAGAATCTCAAAACAAATCATCAACTTTTTTCTAAACAAAAAAAGAGAAACTTAACTTCCTCATACCTTAACCCTTTATAAACGAAATGAATAAAAAAAGAATAACTAAAAAATAAAAGAATAACAGAAAAAACAACCGGATTTAAATCCATATACAAGGACACTTAAAAAAAATATATAAAACAAAGAATTTATCTACAATATAACTTATAAATATAACAATAGTAACAATTAGCACGCCTTTCTTAACCAAATTTAATAGATTTGCTATATTTGTATTATCTTTAAATCTGAAACTAAATTCTTTATTATGCTATTTAAAATAACACAGTAATAATTATCCAGTAATATTTTCCACTTATTTATTTTATGACAGTTATAAAAAATTTGTATAATTTAACAACGGTACTTTAAATAATAATTCTAAATTCTATGTGTACGTACCAAGTTTTATTTTTATTATGAAAAAATTATAAACTAAATTAATATGTTGTACACGTGTTTTGTAATTTTTATAACTATAATAAATTTATTGAGTTATTTTATTTAAAAATCATGACCTCTTCACCTGTGGACAATTGTTAAAAAACTTTTCAGTTTAATTATTATTTCCTACAGTATAATAACTTTAAATAATAAAGTTTTATAAGCACAAGTAATATATTAACCTGATAGTTTTATTTAAGTTTCTTAAATTAGTTGTATTATTTGTTTCAGTCACTATAGCCTACACTATAATTAAATATAATTTTTTTGGTACAATTATGCATTTTTATGGTACATAATTACTATTGTTTTTAGTTTGAAATATATTTAGTTTTTAGTTATGTTTGGACGTATAATACTATGTAATAGTAGGCATTAATAATGTATATTTTACGGTATAACCTTACATTCTTATCCCGGAATTTCACTCATTAATACGGAAAATATTAAATTGATCTAGGTAATTTGAAGTAGTTTTCTTAAATTCTTTTGTCAGTATTATTCTTTAAAAATTTTTTGAAAGGCATAATTTAACACAATGCTTTTTCGTGACGGGTTGTTATATAAATGATGAAGAGTTTAAAACAATTTTTGTGTCTGGTCAGATACGAAAGGATATCTTGATTTTTCAAAAATACATGCTCACACTTCTTCAAAAATAATTCACTCACATAATTTAAATGAATGAAAACATTGTTATGCTATCTAATTCTTTTAAAAAAATTAATCGTTTTCTCTTGAAATTTTTTTTTTTGACAGTGCGGCCAGGAGACTCCCAACATAATTACTTATAACTTATCACATATAATAATTGTACATTAAATTACACATAATCTGCTACTGCAGGCTCAATTGCTACTATAAGTGTGTCGTTTTCTAATATTTACACAGTTTTATTAGCATTCACTTCAATTTTTTGGGAGTTAATTTATTTTGAGTCATTCTTTTTTTATTTAAATAAAATATATTTTAAAAGAAATTATTTTACACTACAAAAAATCTTATCAATCAAGTACTTTTGCAGATTCTTATGAATGAATGTAATTTAGCATATTTAAAAAATTGTAATAATTTATTGATGTATTTTCTTTCTGCATAAAAAATAGTTCTGTTTTTAATTAAATAGTCAGCCAATTATATGACTAAAGCATTTAAGAACAGAAGAGGTAGAGGTGTAAAAGATACTAGTCATAGTTAACTGCTCTGAGAGTAATGAATTTCATTTTACAGCCAGAACTTGTGGTGAGTGAAGTGAAGGTGTCATTTGCAGGTTGAAAAGTAGATACACCTGCTCATAATAGGCAGGTGGAGTGTTATTAATTGCACTCGATCTGTTGGTCCCAGGACTACAAAAAAATAGTTCGGTTTCATATCACATGGTCAGCCAATTATGTGACTGAAGCATTTAACAACAGAAGTGGGGGAGGTGTAAAAGACACTAAACACAGTTATCTCCTCTGAGATAAATGAATTTCATTATACAGCCAGACCCTGTGACGAATGACGTGACAGTGTTTTTTGAAGGTTGGAAAGTAGATACGTTTCAGAGGTCCTGGTATGCTGATGATCATACTTCTTCACTTAGTGAGGAAGACAATAATAAACCACCTCACTTCTCGTTTTACTTAGTAAAGCCTCTAGAGGTTCAAACCAGTCTTTTGGCTGAAGAACTAAACAACATAAGTTTTAATAAAGTTTTATCATTAATAATAACCAGATCCCGAAAGAACTTTATATAATCGTTATATAATAAATAGAAAGAGATGAAATGACAATAAACATAGATAAAGCTGTAACATAAAACAATTTCAAAAATCAGGAATCAAATTGTAGAACATAAAGTTTTCCAAAAGAAAATTTAAGAAAAACATACTACAGAAGTGAAACGATGAAAAAAAGGAAAAATTAACAGAAAAAATGGGAAGAAACAAGATTTAAGAAAATTAAATGACAGCACATGCATGTTCATCGCATTCTTAAGCTGAATGAAACGAAAAAGATACAAAACCAGAATAAAATTCTTACACATGTATTTCAAAGCAAATTACAATAACAACGTGTTATATCTTTCGTAGCATAAAGTAATTGGTGTTGAAAGGTCACGCTGTTTGAATTCAAGCATAAAATTTTTATGTTATAAACTTAAATTTACATCACAATGCACACTGTTGTATATTTTAATCAAAAATGATTTATTTTAAATGGACATTAAAAGTGAAGTGGTTGTTCTATTATATAATTCGTTTATGATAGAAAAGTATGTGTTCTGTTAGTTAAAAAAAATAATAAAGTTATTAAAAAAGGTAAAGGAATTTAAGTTTTATTAGTCAAGTTCATAATATAATTTTTACTCGAGTTATTTAATTCAAGAATAATTAAATTCGATTGGAATTTGGCTCGTATAAGTTTCACTTTTATTACATGCATTGTGTACTAAAAGTGAAATTATAATATTATTTAATATGTGTAGTTTCTGAAATAGGCCAAAGTCGTAAAAATAATTCCGTAATAAAGAAATAGATCAATTTCAACATAAAAAGTGATTTTACATTAAAGGTGATTAAACAGGTTAAAAAGTGATTGTTTTTAACTCAGCACTTAACACTACTTGGCTATTTCGCTCAACAATTCTGAATAGGCTTTAACCTTTTATAGGTGTTTGATAAGTATACTTACCACTTGCAATAAGGTCAAATTTTTTAAGAATAAGCTATGCAGTTGAATCTTATGAGCATTTTATGGTTTTATAGATGTTCTCTGGTAAGTTGGCTATCCACATTTTGAAATTAGTGTGCAGCGACCATTTGCTTCGTAAGTTGCACGAATGTGGTAAGGATTCATACCAATGTACGCAACTGTATTGTTACTTTTGTACAGTGCTTAGAAAATTCGAGTTTTTTAATGGAAAATTAGCATTCTTGCTAATATAAAGTTAAGATAAGTTATTCTACAGATTTTTCTGTTATTTAGAACTACAAGTTGTTTTATTTATTATTTATATTTTTAATTGTTTGCAACAGGCCGACTGCGGCCCAATTACAGAAACGATATTTCATTACACAGCAAAAGACAATACAAAAGTAAAAAGAAAAGAAAAGGAGAAAAAAATACAAACAAAAATAGTCAATAATGCAAACAGAATTAAATATGCCTAAAATAGTATTATAGACTACACTAAGATTTTACAAATAATTTACTGATTAATAATCATGATAGAGGTCCAAAACAAAACAAAATTAACATACACATAATGTGGAATTGCTTGGAAACTTACACCTTGAAAGGCTTAAGAATGGCTGACCTATACGATGCTCGGCTCTGACAAAATGGATCTATTGCCGCAATTCTGTCCATGATAATCATAATTAACTATCATGCAGTTAACCGGCGAATAAGCTGCATAAATAGTTTAAGAAGATTTGTGATAAAACTTATTTTTTGAACGGTTACAAAAACTTGGGACACAAAAAGGAATTTTTCTAAGCGCATAAGGATTATTTATTTCACCACACAATAATTGTTTCAAATACATTAATGAAGCTAATTCACGCCTATTTTCCAGTGTTTGCATTTGAAAGGTGTCTAGTAAAGTATTTTATGGAATTGTAAAGGAGTAGATACGGTTCTGCTTATAGTACAGACAAAGGAGGAATTTAATCTGAAGTTGCTCTATGGCATAAATGTGGACAGCATAATATGGACTCCAAATAACTGAATTAAATTCTAAAACTGACACGACAAAAGAAAAATAAAGGATTTTTAGAGCAGACATGTTATTTAAATTTTCACAACTTCTTTTAATAAAATCCAACAACCGACTAACTTTCTTAATAATGCTAATTATGTGGTTATTAAAAGATAAAACTGAGTCGAAGATTACTCCCAACGCTTTAATAAGCATTCTTACCACTAAACATTACGTGATTCCCATTTCAATAAATGTTCTTTGGTAAGTATACTTACCAGGGTTTATCATAAAAACAAGTGGCTAGGCGGCGGTTTTTTGGTTAGTTTAGTTGGCAGTTGCGGCCTCCTTGAGAATGGACGAGAACGCTTCAGTTTAGCCCAAAACTACTTCCTCATTGTTGGTAATGAACAAGAGTATTTTATATTCATCTCGGATACAAAAAAGTAACAAATAGCTAATTTTAACAATATTGACTCTAGCTGTAATTTAGGAATTTGCTGAGGAGTAAATACACTTTAATCTGTCGTGGTAACTTATCAATATGCGGATTGGGTAAATTCCAAATCTTTTTGTAAGTTGAATTCGGTATATTGGTGACATTAATATCAATTAAATACCCAACCGATTAAGTTATTCAACTAAGAAAAATATATACATTTTACACCTCAATTGAGCCCAACACTACTCCTCATTGCGGGGGAGTGAACATGAGTATTTCTCTCCGCCTCGGATACAAAATAAATAACAAATACATAATTTTAACAACAGTGACCCTAGCTGTAATGTAGGAATTTTCTGAAGTAAAGAATACATTTTTATCCAGTAAATGGATGGTTTATACTCCAAATCCTTTCTGTAAGTTTAATTCGGGATATTTTATGACATAATAACAATTAAATACGTAACCGATTAAGTTAATAAGTTATTCAAAAAAAAAAGAAAAACATATAAACTTTAAAATGGAATAAATTTTGTAATGTATTATTAAATAGAAAAATAAATAACAATATGCAGAATAATAATACAGATAAATTATTTATACCTTGATAGAATTTATAGATGAATAGATAACGTTATTATAGGTATTTTAAAATAAAATAGAGCGTAGGTGTATTGCTTTTATATTCTATTAAATAGCCGTTAAAGTTTAAGGACGGTGCATAAAATGCACCGTTTAAATTATTTCCAATCATTTACTATAGAATAATCATTTTCGTTCTACTATATTAGTCTCTACAAACAATAAACATAACGTATTATTCTATTTTATCAATACGACTATTATTAAAGAATAAAAATAACAAGAAGAAGAAGAAGAAGAATAATTTAACCAAAATCAAGGTCTTAACACCTTTATAAATCACGTACTTAAATTTTAACTGTTGCTTGAAAAGTAGGTACAATCGGAGGTTACATATTAATAAAAAGTGGAAAAATAAATGCAACAACAGGGTTACAATTAACAAAAAATCTGCTGTGAAAAACTCACACGACTTTCTTTTGGCAATGTGGATCAGTGGCGTAGACAAGGGAGCTCCAGGGTATCCAGAAAAAAGAAGAAAAAAATTTCATAAAGATTAGTAATGCCCAAAACGGGCAGGTGGAGTGTTATTTTAATTGCACTCTATCTGTTTGGTCCAGGGCTAAAAAAAATAGATCTGTTTCTTATCACATAGTCAACCACTTATATGACTGAACTATTTAAGAACAGAAGAGGTAGAAGTGTAAAAGACACCAGTTATCTCCTCTGAGAGTAATGAATTTCACTATGCAGCCAGACCCTGTGGTGAATGAAGTGAAGGTGTCATTTGCAGGGTGGAAAGTGAGCGCTTTTTGGAGGGCCTGGCATGCTGATAAGCATAATTTCCCACTCAGTGAGGAAGGCAATGGTAAACCACCTTACTCCTCGTTTTACTTAGTAAAACCTCTACAGGTTCAAACTAGCTTTTTGGCTGATGACCTAAACAACAAAAGATTAGTAAATTTTAACAATACCAGGAAACCGTTACAAAGGCAAATTAAACAACTTTTTTTCTCTCTATTTAGGAAATTCACAATCTGTTGGAAACAATCAGTTAATGTGATAACACAAAATTTGGAAAAAATTAACATGGTAAAATATAAACGTGAGTGGAGACACAGTCCAGTGACAGAACTGCAACGTGAATAGATAAGTGTACCATTAAGTGCAGCATTTAGAACACTGTAATGGATAGTCAATTACAGTACACTACGTTAATTGATGAGGTCCCGGCTCCATCGACGTTTTAGATGTCTTATTGGATTGTTTCGGAGAGTCTGCGTAGCCAGATTTGAGATCAATGGGTTCACGAGTTTCTTCCTAAATTTTGTATAGAGTTTTAAGAAAACTCTATTTAAATTTGAATTTAAATTTAAACTAATGGCGCTTAACCACTTCTTTAATATTAGTTATTTATTCAGATCATTGTAAAATCACTCTTTGTTTTAAGTTCGTTTTGGTCCGGCTGCGCTTGACTTTTTACCGTATGTCATGTTTAAAAAAAACCTCTGTATATTGGGTGGAAGGGGCTAGAAGGGGCCTAGTTTAGCGTGAAAGAGTGATTTTTCGTATTTTTAAGCCAAAATGAGGTAGATTTTCATTTTGTATCATTTATTCATGATTAAAATAAAGTTATGTAATTGAGATTAGTTTTTTTGTTTATTTCTAATGTTTTGATCAGATTAAGCACTCTTATGAGACCACATATCTAAGATGACTTTACCCTAAACTATTACTTCCGGTTGACCAATTTTGAAGAAAATGTTTGTGTTGGGTCCCTTAGTGGTACTTAACTGAAGTTAGATGTATCAATTTTGCACAATATTCTTCAGATATTATGTTAACATGTAAGGGCGAAAGAAAGTGTAAAGTTTTTGACTTTACTATTCCAAATTTTCGACTTTTGTTGGAAATCTCCTTAGACCCTTGGAGTTGATCAAAATTTTGTCTTTTTAAAATAATTAAAATGGTGTTTTTTTTTTTCTTTATTCGTTAAAGAAGAAAAATATTATTTTATTATGAATAAAAGTTTGTAATTTTACATAACGTATTTCTTTTCAATAATTTTTATTATTTCATAAAGAAATCACGTTTTATTAGTTCATTCTAGTTGGTTTTATTACACATGTTTTTACATCGCGTTTTCTCGTGGGAAATAAGAAAGCCTAAAGGCCTATTTTCAGTTCTCACTGTTTAAAGCCCTTACTTTGCAATTCCAGAGCCTGGGAACAGTTTTTAGTTCCACCTCTACGTACTTTTTGTAGAGGGGCCTACAGTTACTTCAGCACTTTTTGCAGCCAATTAACGTGTTTGTTTTAAGTCGGTTTGCCAACGCCTTTCATAACGGCTAGTTTGATTGGTTTTCCCCCTCCGTACGCCGGTAATTAGCGCCCCGGTCAGCCGTGTGTGTGCAGAAGATCGTCAGAGTGTTTTTCCTATTGTGTACGCGTAAAAGTTCGTACTTCTAAGGTGCTGTGATTGGATACTCACTAAAAAAGGTAATTTTCTTTTAATTTTCTTTTGTACAACTAAATAAAAAAAAAAAAATGAAGAAAAGAAAAAAATAACCTTTTTTTTTTAGAACCATTTTAAATGGAAAATATAAAACAAAAATATAGTTAAATAATAGTAAATAAAAAAAAATTCATGTAGAATTAGTGAAATCATTTAGTTTTTTTGATTAAATAATAATAATAATAATAATAATAATAATAATAATAATAATAATAATAATAATAATAATATTAAAAATAATAATAATGGGCTAATAATAAAAACACCATTTTAATTATAAAATGTTAAAAACTTTAAATTAAATACCTACTTTAAATACGTTAAAAATATATAAAAATAAAAATAATTAACAAAAATAATTTAATTCTGTTCAAATTTAAAAAAAAGAAGAAATATTATTTAAAATTTTAATTATAAAATGTTAAAAACTTTAAATTAAATACCAAAAAAAAACGTTTAAAAAAAAAAAATTTATAAAAATAAATCTAAAATGTTAAACTGAAATTCGTCTCTTGTTTTTTATTTTAAAAGAATATCTTCCTGTTTTGTTAGTCTAGTCTTAGAAATAAGTTTTTCAGATGGATGTACTCCAACATTGAATTGTATTCATAATGGGTGATACTTGAATGAACGTTATTCAGTACAGTTATAACGCTTCTGGGTACTGTTTTAGAGATACTGTACCTACAAATTTATTTTTGAACCTCCATATTAAACACTGCACCGTGTTTGATTATTTATAAACACAAAAAGGTATATGTCTTGGCGAATTTACTGAAATTTCTTGTTTCTCCAAGATTTATTCACCAATGGCCTTGTATGGTGATTTTTATTAAGTTGCAATATGTTTTGGTTACAAAATTTATGTTCACTGTCTGAAAGGATTCCGTAATCTGAAAACAGCCGTACTTTCTCGCAAACCACAAAGCGAGAACAGTGGCTCTCTAGAGAAATCTGAGCTGATATTTCACAGTATCAACTGGAAACATGGTTTTGATTCTCCTATCAAAACTTCCCCCAAATTTTCCTTTTTTTTTTAATTCCTTCATAGGAAATTTCAGGGTCTTGGACGTTGGGCCGTTCTACGACGTCCTGGTGGAGGCAACCTTTAATATAGATTATTTTAAAACAGGTAAGTGGTTGAGTGAAATTTACAGGTTATTATTGCTGAATGGAGTAGAAGAATGGAGACATCTACTTGGAATACGTTTTAATCACTCACACTACCTCACGAACAACAAAATCATACCTTAAATAAAATTAAAGAATTTTTTTTTTTAAAAATTAAATCCTGTTCAAAGGAAACACTAAATCACGTGTTTTAAAACACGGTACATTTTAATAATAATCTTCCCTACTTTTATTACAGGCACAATACAAGTTTCAAATTATTACATATGACATGTATTTTAAAATCAACAACAATTTTCAATATTTTTATAGGATACCTGTCATGTTTTTATTTTTGTAGGATATCTGACATGGTGGAAGCGCCAAGGTTGATTTTAGACAGTGATCTTTTTTCTTTTTAAATAAATTTCTTTTCTAGAAATTATGGAGTTATATTTTATGTTAATGTAGGTTTTTTTTCAGGGTTATGTACAAGATATGCGGCTTTGGAATGTGTATAATTGTATTGTTTTCTTTTAGCGTCGTTATGAGATGAAAATATTGTGGATTTATATTACCATTATGAGATCTTGGTGAATAATTCTGTTTTCTTTCAGCAGTTACATTACATTTATAA
Organism: Catonia carolina; assembly: GCA_035578175.1. NCBI lineage: Eukaryota > Metazoa > Arthropoda > Insecta > Hemiptera > Achilidae > Catonia > Catonia carolina. Next base: position 18,622,628 of record JAQMRL010000015.1, read on the forward strand.
TTATTCAATGTAAATAAGTTTTATAAGTTAATTTTTTTTTACAGTGTAGACATGGCAACATTGTGTTATCGTGCCATATCAGAGTTACATGTAGGAATTTATAATTTTTTTTTATTGTATGTGTTTAACAATGCATAGTATTTAATAAGTTTATATCGAAATATTGCGAATGTTACTATGAAAGATAATATTACTTTGTTTGTCTACGTGACATATGCGACGTCACGATGCATTTAACAAACATATGTGATTTCACGGTCAAATACCGCCTTTCTGTGACTTTCTAAACAATTTTTTTTTATTAAAAAGAAATATATTTCTGCTTCAAATTTTTCTTCGTTGGACATGAATACTTTTGGCAAATACTAAATGCCATACTTTTCGCTATGTTTTTGCGAGAAACATGAGTATAATGACAAAGGATTTGTATAGTGCAGTGGTATGAACTTGGCATCATGAGTTCAATGTTCTTTAGTACGAATTAATTCTGTTTCCTATGAATGTTAAATGGACTGTGTCTTTCAATCATTATTATTGGCATTTGGTATAATACGAATTAGTGTTCTTCTGTACATATATTTATTTATATGTACATTTCTTTTTAATTACCCAATTTTTAATATTGATTAAGGATAATTTATTTACCTTAAGTGTGGATCTTTACTAATCTTAATTTTGTATTTTTTTTTTCTAAAAAAGTATTCTGGTGACCTGTACGAGTGATCGCATTTACTAATCTGACTTTGGAGCAATTTCTTGGGACTTTCCTTGAGACATAGTGAGCTGCAATCCTACTGCGATTAGGTGAGAGACCTGATCGCACGCTGCGGCGCATTGCAACATTCCTGCTCGGAGGATCCCACATTAAAGACCTCATTTCTGTATTATATAAGTTCGAGAATGATCATTTTAATCTAATGGCCGAGAATCTAATGAAGTCTTACTAAAGTTCGCATATCAGATGAGCTTAACACGCAGCTACACCTGTAATCAGCATACTTTAACATCTCTGGAAAATCCAGCATTTCCTGCCATAAGGATTCTGCTTTTTCGATCTTCCTGGTATGTAAAGATATATGTATTTAATCCTTAGCATAAGTCGTAGCCCTCGACTACAGTGCACTGCCGTCCTCAATCTCAATTTTGGAGCTCAAGCACCTTCAAGGATTCGTCTTCAGTAAAGGTCGACAGAGATCAAATTTTTTTTTCTTTCTTCAACTTTTATTGTATAGTAAAATTGCGCTCGTTGTCATAGTCACACACCCAATAGTACAAGTAGAATTTTTTTTCATAGTATTTTTGTTTCAGTTTGTAGCTACTTCTATTTTTTTTTATCCTATATTTCTATAATGTTTTGTTACATTTTGTGCTTCGTTTTTTTTTCCATTAACAGTTTTACCCCGTAATGTTTTCAATAAAAATTTCGTTGGAATTTTCATGTTATGGCTTAATCAAATGAACTACAATGAGATTTTCAACTAGGTCATCCCAGTTTCTGGCCAAATAACGTCCAATCTATAATAGGGGTTTCGTTTGATTTAGGTTCTGGTTCCCTAAGATCCAAAGCAATTAATTTTTAATTCTCGTTCGTCACAATGCGTCAAATTTTCCAGACCCTTAGCCACTTTGATATCAGCGGCAAGTTGTTCGCAGTTTTATTTACGCTTCTGTTTAGTTATAGTTTTTTCGATTCAGTCCCTTGAAATGTATTTTTAATTTAATCTTTGTTTTTCATTTTTGTACACTTACACTTTCAATTTATTTTTGTGTTTACTATCACAAATATCTTTTCCGTTTTCTGAATATTTTATTTTGGGTGTTGTGTGGTATTACATTTTGGCTTTACAACTTTATCATTTACAATCTGTATTGATAGCGTAAGTATTCAGTTTATCTTTCAAAACAGGTGCCGATGGTGGTTTTTTACCACCAAAATTTTTAATTTTATAGTGTTTACGCCGATGGATTCTGTTTCTTCATCATCGACTAACTGTAATTTATTTTCATGTTAGGGACAACACACTCAAGTCTCTTTCTGCTTAATATTTCATTTGGTATTAACACGACTTTTCACAATATCAGGGTTCTATTTTGTTCTATTTAGCTAAAAGCGATTTCCTTAATTCTGTAATTAGTGTTTTTAAATTTTTCCGTAGTTTTTCTTAACTGTGTTTCATCTATTCAAGCTTTTTTTCCAATCAAAATCTTCACATCTGTTTACAGTCTCTTTGTACTTCGGTGATACTTTAGATGTTTTTTTTAGGCGTGTCATTTTTTTTTAGCAGCCATTCTTTTTGTATTTTTATTTTCTATTACTTCAGGGCGATTTTTTTTTTCATTTTAGTACTAGTGTTTGTTTGAATTGTGTTTTTCGTTTCTTTATCTGCTATATTTCCTGTTAAATTCCTTTTTTTTTAACAAAATTTTGTTACCACTCTTAATCATATTTCTGTTTACTTACTTTTTTTTGACCAATTTTGGATTCCAGTTTTGCTAACAGTCTTTCTTCCTACCTGCGCTGTTTTTAAGAAGCTTTTCTAATGCTTGTAACATTTGACTATTGGCCTATTTTAGTCGCATTCTCGTTGATTTTTTTTTTATTATTTACAGCTTTGTCTCTGCAATTTTTTTTTTAATTTATAATAGCATTTTGTGTATCACGTTTTTTTTGTGTAAATCTATGTCAAATTGCAGGTCCTCTGCTGAGTTTGTTAACAAAGCGTTGTTTTTAACTATAGTATTGGTTTTATTTTTAATTTTTAAATATTTTAAACTAACACCATAGAACGATATTTGGTTCCCGTCCTCGATATTTTAAATGTGTTTATTTTGGGACTTATAACATTTTTTTTTATATAAAGGAATTAACGTGTTTAATAGGGATAATGTCCGTGTATTGGATCACATTACGTGATTTGATGGATGGGTTTTGGTTTAAATATATTGTACTAGAAACATTTGGTTGTATTTTGCGTTTGGACTGTCAGAATCACGAAAGTCATTGCTTAAATCTTTTTATAGTCAATATTTTTCTTTTTTTTTTTCTTTCCTTACGTCTCATAACAATTATATAAATGTTTCAAGGCCCGTATAATGTACAAGGATGGTTTATTTATTCACTATTTTTTTTGCCTCGTATCTTAACGTAGGCCTACTGCATGTTGTATTGTGGACTGTCGAATACTTTATTGTTTTTTTTTTGGGGTAAGTTTGCTTTCAGTTAGCTACAAGTTGTTCACATTTTATTTTCTCTTAACCGTCAGTATGATTTTTTTTATATATTTTTTTTATATTTATATAGCCTTGCCAATTAATAGCTAATGAAAATCGATGTTTTGGAATGTTTTAAGTTGTTGTTTTACAGAGGTTTAAGTATTGGAGTGTTCACGTGATTGCTAGAGTTAGGATATAGGGTATTTTTTTATTGTCAATTTTATTATAGGAGTGTCTTAGCCGGTCAGTGCAATACAGTGTAACTCACAATAAAGTTCTTTTACACCAATTACTCACGTGTGAGAAGGTTTTTTTTTTATTTTGGAGTTAATACAGGTTTAATTTTAGGGTCGCGCTAGATATAACGTGCTGCCCTACACTTTGGAGTTAAGGAGGTTGGTTAGTTAGTTTCTTTGAGTAGCGCTATAGATAACGTGCTGCTTTCTGAACTTCATGGAATACGATTTTTTTTTCTTTTTGTGTGCAAACTTTATTGTGAGGTTCTGAAGATTATATGATTATTATAATGAGGATTTTTTGCGAGGATATTGAAGTGAATGGAGTTTTATTGATGATTATTGAAGTTGATGAAGAGTTATTGATGTTTAATGGAGTTATATGATGATTAATGATGTTATTGAGTTGTTTTGAAGTTGATGGAGATTATTTGATGATTATTGGAGTTTATGATGAGTTTTTGATGTTGATTTTTGGAGTTATTGAGGATTTTATGAGAGAAGAGTTACATTTCGTCCGCCCAAACCGTCTTTCAGTTACTAAATTTCACTACTGGTTGTTAGCTTAACCGGCCTCATTTTTCTTTACCACTTTGACTGGTTATCGGAGTTTGCGGTGGTGTATGGTGGTACCCTTCGTACAGTTCCGGTAACTCAGTCACAGTTTTGTTTTGGTTGTGATCCGTTAGAGGGACCCGTTATCTTTTCTGGACCAGATTTTTGGTAAGAATGGGCTCGAATGGTTTGAATGAATGTAGTGAGTGAATGGAGCCTTTGAATGTTGGTTGAGAGTGGAAAGATCGATGTCTTGATAAGTGATCGTGGACAACCATCGACGAATTTCAACCATCTCAGAATCTCAAAATTTCGTTTCCCCCTTGATTTTCGTACGGGGCTGATCTGCGGTTTGTTGCGTACAGCTAGCAGGCAGTCACTGTTTTAGTCGGATAGTACCTGGCCGGTATGCATGGTCGCTTTCCAGGAAAAGTTCGACAGAAAATCTCCCGTTAGGTCGACGGCTGGATAGTGGGATATTTTTGTTTATGGCCCTGTGTTTTTGTTTTATTCATTAACTACACTTTTTTTTCTTTCATTGTTTCACTTATTACTAGGACGACCCCCCCCCCCCCCAATTCGATTTTGGTTATCACACGAAGGGTTCTTTCCGCTCTAACCCTTTGTCTAGTTTTGATATTTTGTGTTATCACTGTTTCCTTGCTAAGACATCCCATTTGATTTTTTTTGTTTACTTTATTTAACCCTACAATGTAAATGGATTTTGGATTGTGAAGGATTTTGTTTTCAAAGAGCTGGTCTTTGTATGTTGTAAATTTGTTTGTGTTGGATTTCAAGTACAGGAGTTTTAGTTTTGCAGCAAGTTTTTAGATTGAGTTTTCTTCAGCAGGTTTTGAACTGGACAGTATGTTAAATTTTAGATGGTTTCGCATCGATAGGTTTCGGCATAAGGTTACATTTTGTTCAATTATAAAATTATCTTGAGCATACGTTTTAATACTATTTTATTTTCGTACTTTGAGATTACGTTGAAGTATTGCTTAATTAATCACTACTGATACTTCGTTGTGAACAATTTAGTAGAGAGGTACAGTGATTTGCTGAGTGGAAAGTTTGTTTGTGTTTCTTACTCAGATCATCTGGTATTCGTAATTTCATATTTCATAATTTGCTATACTGTAACAAATATATTTTTCTTAATCTACTAAGGATATTGAAGTTTTGTAGCGGTAGGAATTTGACCGTTTTAATATTTGCAGTATTGCATGAAAAGTAGGCTTATATTTGAGTCATATACCGTACAACAGTAAGTTTGGTAGTTATTGCTAATGAAAAGTAGGCTAGGCTACCCCGTTTTGGTTGGTGACTTGCCTTTTTCGAGTGGTGGTAGTTTTCTAGTTTCGGTTATTCAACTTTTTTTTCTCGTATTTTGACAGTACCACAATGCAACCAAAGGTTTAATTGAAATATGAATTAATGATTTTTTTTTTATAATTTCAACGGACAGACAAATAACAATTCTGAGTTGTATCCGAATGTTGGTATATAATAGTGCTATGACAACTCATTTGAACTTAGAATTACAGTATAATTACAGTATACTACTATTCGGCAGATTCTGTTTGTCTCCCGTTCTTCGCATAAACGGCATGAAGGACGATTCTGTGTTTCAACACCCCTATTTAAAATTACTTTAGTTTAAGAGTAAAACTCACTATTGTTCATTTCCTCTGTTTATAGATTTAAATAAAACTTTGTTTATGTACGCATCATATAATATTGTCCATATCCCGGTGGCTAAGCGATTGATAAACCAGTGAGATAGAGAATCAAATCAGCACTTCGTTTAAGACAAGATAAGGCTTCATCCACTTAACATCTAAGTTAACCGTATGAAGATAAGATCAACGAAGTCTCAGTAATAAACAAGATAATATAATATACAAATAAGCTAATTAATTTTATTATATAGTAATTGTATCTTGAACACGCTTTAACTAATTTAAATTGTATTCTCTTCCACGAGCAGTTTTAAAATTATATCAATCTTTAACAACTACCAAAGTAAATTCTTTCACTGTGTGAGATCCAAGAATAATGTCCCCCGTGCTAAAGCAATTGTTGATCTTGTCCGCGTTTCTATTTCTCTTCGAGAAAAATGTAGCTTGCGCAAATAATGTTATTAAACTGTTCTCTGGTTTCCATATCAGAAATATTTCCGATGTGTACCTTTACGACTCTTCTATTCCGATAACCTACCTTATCCCATTTAACTCACAGCCTGATTTACCGAAAACCTCAAATCTATTCCAAAATTTATCCTGCCCATTTCCAGATTTAACACTATTCATTAATAGCTCACAATCCCAAAACACCGACTACTCTAAACTAAATTCCTTTCCTAGCAAAACCTTAAAAACCCCGCTGGATTTCAAACAACACTTCGCTACTGCAATTAAGGATAACAACAACTCGTCTCCAGCATGTCAACTTTTCCAACGTATAACTACACTATCAAAGGAAACCTTCGATATTCTCCTCACGACAGGACTGCCAATTTCAAATTTGAATCCTTCACGCACACGCAGAGCCCTAGACTTTGTGGGCGAATTTTTAAACTTTTGCTGTGGAACTGCGACACAAAATCAACTACAAGAAACGTTCCATAACGAAAAATATCTAATGCAACATTATAACCACCTCACCCAAACAGTACACTCCGACCACCAAAATTTAGTAAAATCTACACAAAACATAGACATGGAAACACACCGAGTTCAATCCATCCTTCAAGAAACGGAAGAAGAATTAAATCTATACGCTAAAATGATTCAAGACACTGAAAACACCGAACTAATACAATTATATCATCTACTGACTATTTTGCATAGTGTACATTGGCAATCGTTCCTAAACACGTATTATTCGCACATGACTTCAGTGCAAATGTCTTGCAAACAGAAGACGCTACCTAGGGAACTAGTAACACCTGATATGCTACAGGCTGATCTACGAAATTTGTCTTTACAACTTCACAAAGGCAATCAACAATTAGTATTGCCTATACAAGAAGCTCACCTCTATTATGAAAAACCAATAACAACTTGCGTTTTTTCAAAAACGAAAATTCTATTAAAACTACAAGTACCCATCATCACCACATCGGTATATCATACACTGTTTCAAGTTGCTCCAATACCACTACTATGGGAAAACCAGATCTGTTCACTGGAAACACCACATATTTACGTAATCAGGAGTGGACCACGAGTGCGAACTCTATCACCATCATCTTCTTGCGACTTGAATAATAATGGCTTATGTTTCATTCCAAGGTTCCAACAGCATTCCAGCATTAACACAGATTGCATCAAGCAAATGTTAACAGACAGTTCACTGCAACAATTAATGCATAAATGCCATTTCGTCTGCCATAAGCGAACGACAGAAGTTTACATAACAGAAGTGCAAATATCAAGGTACTACATCACCAATGCACAACACAATACTCGTCTAGTTTGTCCTACAACAACAGTCGAACTTCCTGTCAATGTTGCCGGTGCTTTGGAAATTCAAGTGCCCTGCGAATGTGAAGTCATGGAAGGAGAGTTACCGATCATCAACAGGGTTGTGCCGTGTGATTCCAGGACTCCGAAGTCGCCGGGGGTAACTCATTTGCTACCCGTTTCCTGGTCAACCTTCGACCATTATAAGTTTTCCTTTCACACAGATTTCCATCCTTCCATCTCGTCACTCCCTGACCTTGTGAACCACAAGTGGAACTTATCATTCCCTCAAATTTCCATTCATGATGAAACCCCTGATTATGTTTTCCAAGAGAGCAGCCTACCTAAGTCATGGAAAGACATTATTCTTGCCGATCATATATCAAAATTTATAGTATACACAGCCTTAATTATCATTTTTATCATACAATTATACTTATATATCAAAATTAAAATACTAACCGCAAAGGTAAACAAGCCAACTCATATTGAATTGCGTAGGTTAGATTGAGTTTAAGAAACTACTTAATTTCTACCTTTATCATCTGAATTCAGAGAAATGGGCATAAGAGATTTGAATAGTAATTGGGAAATAGTAAATATTAATAAGAATAGTAATAAACAATAATAATAAGGAAAACATATTTTCGTTCATTCATCATACTTTTACGTCTCGGAAAGCTAGTTGTTTTAAATTCCGAATTTATTAATTAATTACTTAATTCAAAAAAAAAAACATACAGCACAATACAATGTACAATCTGCAATGCAAATCTACAAAATTTTCGGAGACATTTTTTTATATTACAGTTTTTTTGTTTATAGTTCATGAAATTATTCATGATATTTTTTTTTTTAGACCCCAACTCTAGTTGAGATACTGTAATTGAAATTTCTTCATATTACCATTTAAGGGGGGGATCACATACGATGGTTTACCTCTAATAAATATTTTTAAATATTGATGATTTTGTTAGTTACCATAGGTTAGTCAGATAAGAACTACACACAAATTTTACTAATCACAATTTTATTTTAAATTCCACAATATATACTACATACAATTTATATTTTTTACTTCAAAATTCTAAAATTTTAATAAAATAGTGTACAAAAAAATGACTGGTACACTCAATCTTGTTTATTTTCCGTCTTCATCTTCACCTGGAAATTCCATAGTATTGTTAGAATGTGGCAAATTCTTATAAAAATCATGAAAACATGACGGTACCCATCTCAATGAAGTTTGCAGGTCTCGATATTTCAAAGAATTTATAGTTCTTAGATTCTTATTTACCATAGGTAATTCTGTAACCCAAGTACCAGCTCTTCTAGAAGATCTAGTTATGTTAACAGATTTAAAATTATCATCAAAATTAGTTTTATAAAACAAAGTTCCCAAGTCTGATGCCCTTAATTGTATATGAACAGCTTCACTGATCAAAAATTGTTCATTATCATTATTTTTTTTCCTATAAATTAGTGGAGCATTAGTACTGTCAAACAAAATCTTAAAATTTTTGAAATCTTGAAGTGTCATGTTGTAAACTTCAATCATTTCTTTAAATCTACACTGCCTTACAAACTGTTGCCAGTCCCAAGGTACCATCATGGAACAGTTACCAATTTTTTTTTTAGCCTTTTCAATAACTGAATGGACACCATCAACTTCCATATGCGTGTGCCCCTTCAGAAGGAACTTATGATTGATGACTTTTAATGTTGGAATTGTGCGCAGTAGCCAGACATAACAAGCAATCATAGTAAAATTACGGTTTTGCCCAGCACAATTGTCTGTCCAAATTGTCAATTCTTCAATTTTACTGCTTAGTAAATTGTCCAAACTCCACTTTAAAATGCATGACGAAATTTCACAGGCTCCACGAGCTCCAATTGTTTCATCCCACATAGCACAGTGACTTTTACCAGAAGTGGAATTAAAAATAGTTAAATTTAGTGTCCACAATTTCCGTAGATAAAAGGACTGTGAGTTTGTGAGATGTGGAGTTGGCAAACACTTTTGCAAATCTACCATCAATGTGATTTTCTTTGAATTAGTTTCACGAGAAATAGTTTTGTCAAGTTTTTTTAAATCATATCTCTTCTTGGCTTCTGCAAGATGAGCATCGTGGTGTTCTTGTAGTTTTTCTTGTTCATAATGAACAATAACTAATTCAAAGAAAATCACATTGATGGTAGATTTGCAAAAGTGTTTGCCAACTCCACATCTCACAAACTCACAGTCCTTTTATCTACGGAAATTGTGGACACTAAATTTAACTATTTTTAATTCCACTTCTGGTAAAAGTCACTGTGCTATGTGGGATGAAACAATTGGAGCTCGTGGAGCCTGTGAAATTTCGTCATGCATTTTAAAGTGGAGTTTGGACAATTTACTAAGCAGTAAAATTGAAGAATTGACAATTTGGACAGACAATTGTGCTGGGCAAAACCGTAATTTTACTATGATTGCTTGTTATGTCTGGCTACTGCGCACAATTCCAACATTAAAAGTCATCAATCATAAGTTCCTTCTGAAGGGGCACACGCATATGGAAGTTGATGGTGTCCATTCAGTTATTGAAAAGGCTAAAAAAAAAATTGGTAACTGTTCCATGATGGTACCTTGGGACTGGCAACAGTTTGTAAGGCAGTGTAGATTTAAAGAAATGATTGAAGTTTACAACATGACACTTCAAGATTTCAAAAATTTTAAGATTTTGTTTGACAGTACTAATGCTCCACTAATTTATAGGAAAAAAAATAATGATAATGAACAATTTTTGATCAGTGAAGCTGTTCATATACAATTAAGGGCATCAGACTTGGGAACTTTGTTTTATAAAACTAATTTTGATGATAATTTTAAATCTGTTAACATAACTAGATCTTCTAGAAGAGCTGGTACTTGGGTTACAGAATTACCTATGGTAAATAAGAATCTAAGAACTATAAATTCTTTGAAATATCGAGACCTGCAAACTTCATTGAGATGGGTACCGTCATGTTTTCATGATTTTTATAAGAATTTGCCACATTCTAACAATACTATGGAATTTCCAGGTGAAGATGAAGACGGAAAATAAACAAGATTGAGTGTACCAGTCATTTTTTTGTACACTATTTTATTAAAATTTTAGAATTTTGAAGTAAAAAATATAAATTGTATGTAGTATATATTGTGGAATTTAAAATAAAATTGTGATTAGTAAAATTTGTGTGTAGTTCTTATCTGACTAACCTATGGTAACTAACAAAATCATCAATATTTAAAAATATTTATTAGAGGTAAACCATCGTATGTGATCCCCCCCCTTAAATGGTAATATGAAGAAATTTCAATTACAGTATCTCAACTAGAGTTGGGGTCTAAAAAAAAAAATATCATGAATAATTTCATGAACTATAAATAAAAAAACTGTAATATAAAAAAATGTCTCCGAAAATTTTTTAAAAACTTTTTTAAAGAACTTTTTTTACTTTTTTAAAATTTTTTAAAGAACTTCAACACACAAAACCTTCGTTAACAAAACTGGATAGAATATGGAATGAAACAAACAGCTGATTTTAGACACGTGTCTAAAATCAGCTGTTGGTTTTATATGAAACCAACAGCTGTGTTGCTAGGGGTAAACTATCGTATATGCTTTAACACTGTTAGAATTCTTAGAGGTAAATTATTGTAAAATCACTTACGATAGCATACCTCTATTCAACAAAGTCACATACGATGTTATAACACTGGGTTTCTCAGCTGTGGTACTAGATACAGATACGATACTTTACCCCTATAAAATATGACCCTCAATAATGATAAATCTGCAATAACCAGGAAATCACAAATTTTGCACTTACGATAGTTTACCTCTGGGGTACAGCAATAAACAGACCTTTGAATTAGCTAACAGTTTTTTTTCAGTCTTTTAACCCTAAAAATGGGAATTGCACTTTATTATTTTTGTCTTATTTTTTTTTTGTCTTATTAACTTAAGATTCAAGGATAGTAGTTGGACCTATTCGTCTTTCAACAGTGGTCTGTTTGTCTCGATGGACATTGCAGGTTCCAGCAATTTAAAGTTTACTAATGTTAGGCAACTTCTCAGCACACACACTGCCAAACGATTCGTTTATCTTTCAGTTTTTTTTACACACCCCCCTCCAAGGGAGATGATTGCATAGAAATCTTTGTTTCTACACAATCAAATTAGTGTTCCCGAATTCCTGTAAATTTTTTTTTCTAGTTTTCCCCCTTTCAACCTATCTTTGGGTTTTCCATATACCGGAGTGGGGGAATGTAAAGTTTTTGACTTTACTATTCCAAATTTTCGACTTTTGTTGGAAATCTCCTTAGACCCTTGGAGTTGATCAAAATTTTGTCTTTTTAAAATAATTAAAATGGTGTTTTTTTTTTCTTTATTCGTTAAAGAAGAAAAATATTATTTTATTATGAATAAAAGTTTGTAATTTTACATAACGTATTTCTTTTCAATAATTTTTATTATTTCATAAAGAAATCACGTTTTATTAGTTCATTCTAGTTGGTTTTATTACACATGTTTTTACATCGCGTTTTCTCGTGGGAAATAAGAAAGCCTAAAGGCCTATTTTCAGTTCTCACTGTTTAAAGCCCTTACTTTGCAATTCCAGAGCCTGGGAACAGTTTTTAGTTCCACCTCTACGTACTTTTTGTAGAGGGGCCTACAGTTACTTCAGCACTTTTTGCAGCCAATTAACGTGTTTGTTTTAAGTCGGTTTGCCAACGCCTTTCATAACGGCTAGTTTGATTGGTTTTCCCCCTCCGTACGCCGGTAATTAGCGCCCCGGTCAGCCGTGTGTGTGCAGAAGATCGTCAGAGTGTTTTTCCTATTGTGTACGCGTAAAAGTTCGTACTTCTAAGGTGCTGTGATTGGATACTCACTAAAAAAGGTAATTTTCTTTTAATTTTCTTTTGTACAACTAAATAAAAAAAAAAAAATGAAGAAAAGAAAAAAATAACCTTTTTTTTTAGAACCATTTTAAATGGAAAATATAAAACAAAAATATAGTTAAATAATAGTAAATAAAAAAAAATTCATGTAGAATTAGTGAAATCATTTAGTTTTTTTGATTAAATAATAATAATAATAATAATAATAATAATAATAATAATAATAATAATAATAATAATATTAAAAATAATAATAATGGGCTAATAATAAAAACACCATTTTAATTATAAAATGTTAAAAACTTTAAATTAAATACCTACTTTAAATACGTTAAAAATATATAAAAATAAAAATAATTAACAAAAATAATTTAATTCTGTTCAAATTTAAAAAAAGAAGAAATATTATTTAAAATTTTAATTATAAAATGTTAAAAACTTTAAATTAAATACCAAAAAAAAACGTTTAAAAAAAAAAATTTATAAAAATAAATCTAAAATGTTAAACTGAAATTCGTCTCTTGTTTTTTATTTTAAAAGAATATATTCCTGTTTTGTTAGTCTAGTCTTAGAAATAAGTTTTTCAGATGGATGTACTCCAACATTGAATTGTATTCATAATGGGTGATACTTGAATGAACGTTATTCAGTACAGTTATAACGCTTCTGGGTACTGTTTTAGAGATACTGTACCTACAAATTTATTTTTGAACCTCCATATTAAACACTGCACCGTGTTTGATTATTTATAAACACAAAAAGGTATATGTCTTGGCGAATTTACTGAAATTTCTTGTTTCTCCAAGATTTATTCACCAATGGCCTTGTATGGTGATTTTTATTAAGTTGCAATATGTTTTGGTTACAAAATTTATGTTCACTGTCTGAAAGGATTCCGTAATCTGAAAACAGCCGTACTTTCTCGCAAACCACAAAGCGAGAACAGTGGCTCTCTAGAGAAATCTGAGCTGATATTTCACAGTATCAACTGGAAACATGGTTTTGATTCTCCTATCAAAACTTCCCCCAAATTTTCCTTTTTTTTTTAATTCCTTCATAGGAAATTTCAGGGTCTTGGACGTTGGGCCGTTCTACGACGTCCTGGTGGAGGCAACCTTTAATATAGATTATTTTAAAACAGGTAAGTGGTTGAGTGAAATTTACAGGTTATTATTGCTGAATGGAGTAGAAGAATGGAGACATCTACTTGGAATACGTTTTAATCACTCACACTACCTCACGAACAACAAAATCATACCTTAAATAAAATTAAAGAATTTTTTTTTTTAAAAATTAAATCCTGTTCAAAGGAAACACTAAATCACGTGTTTTAAAACACGGTACATTTTAATAATAATCTTCCCTACTTTTATTACAGGCACAATACAAGTTTCAAATTATTACATATGACATGTATTTTAAAATCAACAACAATTTTCAATATTTTTATAGGATACCTGTCATGTTTTTATTTTTGTAGGATATCTGACAAGTAAACGGTAATGATGAAAAATTATTAACTTACTATTACAAGCTAACACGTTGTAGGAGAAATAAAATTAATAAAAAATATTTTTTACTATTTTTGATTTTCTTAATTCAAAACATTTCATCGCAGTTCAATATACTCCACTCCATACAATACACAATTCTTTTGATAAACAATTTTTCCCATAAATCATTTCTAGTATAATGTTACAATATTTTTTAGACGCTAAACAATGTACCTTCAGTTTCAGATGAATGGTTTAAGAAGGGGTCATAACGGATATTCGGTCAAAATTTCGGTTGTTTGTCTCTCGCGCCTGAACTTGTAACTATAAAAAAAAATTATAGCGATATGTACGAAGTTGTAGGCTACAAACCGTAAAACACAAGATATGTTACAGCAAATTAAAATATGTGATAGAAGGACCAATTCCAAGGAGGGAAGACGTATACCTTGGACAATTATTCGAATTGGCATATTAAGCAGTTTCGGTGTTTATCTACTCTACTGTTTGCCCCTTGACATGCAACGACGGTACAGTCACAAAAGTATCCAATCGGTACTGTAATGTACGACTCATGCACGGTCACTACGCTTTGTTTTCACTGTTGTTATTAATAATCTGTCCGACATAATTATGTGACTAATTTGTTTTCATATATTATTTTCTGTTCATTAGTTATATTCACTCTCAGTTATAATCAACATTAGTTGATTACTCTACTGAGATCAAAATCCGCATAGAGAGAGCCCGGGCCGCATTTGTGAAAATGAAGAGGATGCTGTGCAACCACAATCTGAGTCTGGACTTGAGAATTCGTGTGCTGAGGTGTTACATCTTTCCGGTGCTGTACTATGGTGCAGAGGCCTGGACTACCAATAGGCAATGTGAACGAAGACTTGAGGCCTTTGAGATGTGGGTTTACAGAAGGATGCACAAAATATCTTGGACAGAGAGAGTCACAAACATGGAAGTCCTAAGGAGGATGCAGAAGGGAATGGAAGTGATGATCGAAATCAAGAAGAGAAAGCTGGTGTACCTCGGCCATGTCTTGAGAGGTCCAAAATATGAAATCCTTCATCTTGTCATCCAGGGAAAGATTATGGGCAAACGATCGGTTGGAAGAAGAAGAACCTCCTGGCTACGGAACCTGCGAGAGTGGTTTAATTTGTCATCCATCGACCTATTTAGAGCTACAGTTTCCAAGGTCAGGATTGCCATGATGCTAGCACACCTTCGTAATGGAGATGCTACATGAAAAAAAAAGTTATATTCAGACCAATTTGTTTAGTTAGTTGCATGCGTCTGCAGAGTATATTTTAGTGAGTTTTTGAAGTTTAGTTCTTGTTATTTATAATTTAAATTATACTGGGACGAATTAAATACGTATTTTAAAATGAGATAATTATTTGTATGTTTGTAAATTGAAATAAGGTTTTAGGCATTTGCGTACATTTAAATTTGTAGACCTTGTTGAAAAAATTAAGTTTGGATATACTTTATGTAGAACTATGTGTACACGTAGAGCAAGAGTTGTGCCAGTTCGAATTGTTCACAGTATACTAAGTTTTTGTCTTATTCTGTAGAGAAGAAGTCGAAGTAGTAAAAATGAAGAAGGTGAAGTAAGAGAAGTAAAAGAAGATGAAGAAGAAGAAGAAATTCTGTTTAATTGTTGTTGTTTAGGTCATCAGACAAAAAGCTAGTTTGAACCTGTAGAGGTTTTACTAAGTAAAACGAGGAGTGAGGTACAATTGCCTTCCTCACTGAGTGGAAAAGTACGCTTATCAGCATGCCGGGCCCTCTGAAAAGCACATATTTTCCACTCTGCAAATGACACCTTCACTTCATTCACCACAGGGTCTGGCTGTATAATGAAATTCATTACTTTCAAAGGAGATAACTCTGATTACTGTCTTTTATACCTCTACCTCTTCTGTTCTTAAATGGTCCAGTCATTTAATTGGCTGACCATGTGATAAGAAACAGAACTATTTATTTTAGCCCTGCAACGAACAGATTGAGTGTAAATAGTTTGACACTCCACCTGTCTGTTACGGGCAGTCTGTTTAATTGTAAAGTATTAAAAGTCTACAATTTAATAATCCAAAAGAAAATTCGATCAGATTTTGAGCTTAATAAATAATCTGGTAAAGTTATTAGCCTACTCACTTTTATACACGATGAAAGAAAATGTTTTTAGAAAAGTGTATAATAGTTATATTACCCGATATAAGATTATTTGCCAGTTATTTCATAATGTCATTTATAGCCTATATAGTAAAAAATAAATAAAACGAAAAATTCTTTAAAGAAAGGTACTAATCAGAAATTTAACGACATAAAAATTAGCCATAAAACAAAACGTGTGTTTACGTTAACGTAAGAGACCCATGGAAAAATAAATAGTTAAAAATGATAAATGTAATAGAATTTAAATTGTGCATTATTTTCTGACAATTTGTAAATTACGTATCTTATTAAAAGGTCACTAGAATCAAGAAATCAATAAATCAGAGTAAAATAGTTCATTATGGTTGTCTAGTAACAAGTATTTTACTTAGACTAGAATAAACTAAGTACGGTATGACCCAAAACAAACATGGCTAAATAAATAAAGCTTAGTAATTCGTATCGATTAACGAGTTCAGTTGGTAAGTAAAAATTTTCAGTTTTTATGTTCAGTTATTCTAAAAAGTGTTGTAGTTTAGGTCATCATAAGGATAAAGGGTGGTTTGAAACTCTAGAGGAGTTACGTGGTTTACAGTTGCCTTCCTCACTGAATAGAAAAGTATGCTTATCAGCAGACCAGGCCCTTCAAAAAGCAACTACTTTCCGTTTTACGTTTTATAGTTTCTAGACCTAGAGAATGTACTCGTTTATAGGGTACATTGTAATTGTAAAAATAAGGAAATAAAATATTTATTTACTTGTAAATAAATATTTACAACTTCAATATTTATTTACTTGTTTATTTAATTGTAAAAATAAGAAAATAGAGTATTTATTTATTACGCCTTACAGCAAAAGCACCTCTTTACGTTAGCAACAAAACCATACATATAGATTTGAAAACACCGCTTGTACAAAATTCCATCGAATACCTACACAAACGCTTTCACGACAAGTCACACGAACAAGAGAACCCACTGGGGCGTTCACTTTTCACCTTCCATTTTCCTGATAATCCCCCTAGATGCCTTAAAAGACGCTGGAGTAGAGACCTGTTAATTTGATATACAAATTTTATTCTTGGGGAGGCACCAATGGGGGCTCTACCCCTCTCATGCCTATCATTTCATTTACATTATTATCATAATCATCACATTTGCTTGTTGTAAAATTTTACAGTTGCAAATAAAGAATTAAAGAGAAAAAACAAAATTATTTTACTACTGCGTACAACTTCCAGAAATGGCAGATTATAATATAACAAATAATTTTTATTTTGTTTAATAAGATTTCAGAAACAATTTTTCTCTGAGTAGTAATGATATATTATCTGGTCCACCAAAGGCACCATCATTATCTTTCTCTTCAAAAATATGAAGTTAAATACGTAAGTGTGTGTTTGGATTGAAGGCTCACCTGGTGAAACCACATATGAACAAAAAGAAAATTTGGACTGAAATTACGACGATTACCATGGATCTTAGGCAGTAGATCCTATCTTTCTTTGGAAAATAAGATTTTATTATAAAAAGTTGTATTAATTTTTTTGTGTTTTAGGTTTGACTGTTTTACAATTATTGTTAAACAGAGGGTGAGAAATATGATAAATTAATATCAGTGTTGAAAAAATACCACAACTGATCGGGAATCGAATCTGGGATCCCGGTGTAAAAGCCAGCTGCGCTAACCACTACGCCAACTGACCGTAGTGTATTACAACGGTTGTGGAGATACAGGTTGCAGCTGAGAGTACAACTGGAACAACGAACCTTGAAATGATACAAAGATTTCAGTCAAAATTACTGCGCTGACAACTGGACCTCCATGGGATATTACCAACGAAATCATATATAAAGACTTAAAAATACCTTTTCTAAAAGACAAAATTAAAACCCTTATTACCAAACATTTGGAAAAATTGAAAATACATAATTACGACGACATTTACTGACTAACGTTTCAAAATATTGGATTTACCGCGATTTATACAACTGATATTCATCACAGTGATCATGAAAATTGTCTCTTCATTTTATTAAGATCAAAATTTAATAAAATACTTAATATTTAATTTTTATCTTGTTAATGCACACTCTTGAGTGTTATATTTGTGTACTTTCGATGTTAAATTCACACATTATTATAATTTTTGCTTAAATTTTTTCTGTTTAATATTTAACTGATTCCAAAAGAAAATGAACTGTTAAAAAAAATTTTCTTGTCCACAAAATAATTTTATAAACCTAACGATCCTAATATAGTTACTTGAGTCACGAGTTTGCCTTTGTTTGCAACGAGGGGTAAAGAGGAAACATCAGTGCGCATGCGCAACTGCTTTAATTTCAGTACAACAAACACAACGTATACTGTTTGTTCCCATAAAAAAAAATGTTAGTCACTTGAAAACGTGGCAGACTAATCACATAACCTTATTTTAATCATGAGTGAATGACGCAAAATGACAATCGAACTCAGTTTGGCTTAAAAATACGGAAAATCACGCTTTCACGCTAAACTAGGCTCTGTAGAGAAAAATGCTCTAAACAAAAGTTGTAGATCTTTTAATTTTCTATAACTTTTATTATATACACTTTTGTCGTAAAATGCATACTAAGACCGAAATGTTAAAAAAATCGATTTTTCTCACGTTTTCGTGAGAAAAAAACAGAAAATCGCAAATTACCGCTAAACTAAGCGTTATACAAAAAAATATTTGAAATAAAAGTTGTAGGTTTTTAAATTTTCTACAACTTTTATTATATAAGTTTTTGCGCTAAAATTTATATTTAAGCCGTAATCTTAAAAAAACAACGTTTTTACGTGAAAACAGCCTCACCGAGAATTTCAGCAAACATGGCGCCTACCCTATCTTGTAGAGAATAGAAAATTGAGTAAAATAGGCGATTTTAAAAACAATCGTAGGACCAGTTTTTGAGAAAATCGCAAAAAACTGAAAAATTATACGAATAAACTACTACTTCCGGTTGACCGATTTTGATGAAAATGTTCGTGTCGCGTCCGGTAGTGGTATGTAACTTAAGTTTCAAGTTTCAAGTTCGTACGATGTTCCGTTCTTGAGATATTCTGTTCACACACAGACACACACACACACACACACACACACACACACACACACACACACGCACACACACACACGCGCGCACACACACACACAGAAACACACACAGACCAATCGCTAAAAACATGTTTTTTGGGTTCAGGGGGTCTGAAAACGTATAGATCCGGTGAAAACTCGATTTCGAAAAATCGACATGAAAACAATACTTTCCTTCCTATATATTCATATAGGCAAGAGAAAGTAAAAAAAAAACATGTACGTAATTAATAACAACTGTGAAATTAATTTGTTTAATTGAAATAAATGCTTACTTAAAATCACTACAAGGTACATGTACATCAAAAAAGATAACCTTGAACACAACTCAATGTTTTTCTACATAGTTCACAAAATATTCGGTAGATGTCGCTGCAAGCATAGAAACAATGTTTTTCTACATAGTTCACAAAATATTCGATAGATTTCGCTGCAAGAATTTTTTATCTAACCTCATAAAATCCTTAATGTAGGATATAAACATTATTTTCAACCTTTAGGGCTAACTTTTTAAGGGTTTCAATAGCCTAAAACCTGCACCGGCATCATAGTTACAACATAAGAAAACTGCATGAAAATCTGTTCAGTAATTTATGAAATAAAGGGGAACATCCACACATACATCGAATTTTATAAATTTATATAAACAAAATTTGTATTGAAAATCAATACATTACTTTTGGTGCATACTGTATTGTCCACATATTTTATACATAATAAAATACTGTTCTATTTTCACGTTACATTACAAATGCTGGACATTTCAAAGGGCAATTTTATTTATTTTATTAGAGTAGTTGTATCAATTAGTCGCTGCAGTTCTAAAGTTCTGAAGTCTGACGTGATTTATGAGAGGTGAACACGAATGCACTGTTATGTTCTAAGTGCCGCTACACTTTCCATGTTTTAACTACAGTAGACTATTATGTTGTACGGTGCTTGTTAAAATAATAATGACAACAATAAGGTCCGGTTGGAAACTGACCAGAACTATTGTACAGTTACTCTTACTTTTGACATGTAAAATGAACAAAAATAAATAAAATGTTAGTTTATATTTATTAATTTAATTAATGTTACAACTATGTAATCGTGATAATTAGTTTTTTTTAAATTTAGAAACGTACTGTTAGGTAGCATGTCTATTGTATTATTATGAATTAAATTCATAAAATATTTAATATTTTTATTTCTAATTTGTGTACGTTGCAATCTGTTCAATTGAGAACAATAAGCAACCCCATGACCCAATGAGATGAGGATGATGTGTATGACGTGTAAATGAGGTGTAGTCTTGTACAGACTCAGGTTGACCATTCCTGAGAGAGTATGGTTAATTGAACCCTAACCATCAAAGTACACCGGTAACCACTGTCTAATATTCAGATCCGTATAAAAGTAACTACCTTTACTAGGATTTGAACCAGGAACCTTCGTCTCCGAAAATCAGCTGTTAAACAGCTGATTTTGGCGACGACTTTACCTCTAGACCAACCCGGTGGGTTAAAATTCATAAAATGGCATTTAATAAAAATATACTACCACCGGATTGGTCTAGAAGTAAAGTCGTCGCCAAAATCAGCTGTTTAACAGCTGATTATCGGAGACGAAGGTTCCTGGTTCAAATCCTAGTAAAGGTAGTTACTTTTATACGAATTTGAATACTAGATAGTGGTTACCGGTGCACTTTGATGGTTGGGGTTTAATTAACCATACTCTCTCAGGAATGGTCGGCCTGGGTCTGTACAAGACTACACCTCATTTACACGTCATACACATCATCCTCATCTCATTGGGTCATGGGGTTGCTTTTTGTTCTAAATTGAACAGATTGCAACGTACACAAATTAGGAATTAAAAAAAAATATATAAATAAAAAAATCTTTTCGCGGCAATAATGGGAATGTTATGCGAATCTCTTAAACGTTCGTTTTATGACATAAAATCGTGTTATTTTTTTAAAAACTGTGAGTTTACTTACACGATTTTCTCTTGGGAGTGTAAATAATTAAATATACAACCTGTATTTAATCATGAGTAAACAAGGTAAAATGAAATGTATAACTTGATTTTAATCGTTAGTGATTGACGGTAAGCTAAAATCAATCTTTGGTCTATTTAAAAATGTACGTAAATTACCAGTTTACGGTAAACTAAGCACGGTAGAAAAAAGTTTGAAATAAAAGTTGTAGGTTTCTTAAATTTTCTATAACTTCAGTTCTTTACGCTTTAGTCGTAAAATATAAAGTGTAGGTTAGAAGGTAAGATCGCAGTCTTCAAAAACCCCATTTTATACCGATTTCAAAAAGAAAATACAGAAAATTACGTAGGCTATTGACGCTAAACTAAGCGCAGCAGAAAAAAATTAAATAAAAGTTGTAGATTGTTTAATCTTTTTACAACTTGGATTATTTACACCATTGCCCTAAAATATACCGGCATATTAAAGCCGCAAACTTAAAAAAACAAAAGTTTTTGCAATGTGCGTGTGTATAATCGTTTTTGCAATGTGCGTGTAAAAAAATCGATAGAAACATGTTTTTTGGGGGTTTAAGAGACCTGAAATTGGGTATTAGGTCTACCGGTGGAAACTACATTTCAAGAAATCGAAAAATCTACATGAAAACAATCTTTTCTTCTCTTTTCTTTTAGGGCAGGAGAAAGTAAAAATTAACTATAATAAAAATTGGAAATAATATTTTGAAGTTCGCGCACCTTTATGTTTCAATTTAGTCCCTGGAAATTTTGAACAGTAAATTAGGAGTAAGAATTCAAAATAAATCTTAAAAAGATTACTTACTCTGGGACAAAAAGCTTACATGGACTTGGTGTTTGTTTGAGCTGCTAAATTTATTGCACTGGGTTGAAAGGCTTTTTATTTTTGTACCTAACGGATGTTTCTTTTAAATGTATTTATTATTATAATAATAATTAAAATTGACCCTAACAGGTAAGTGGAGTGTTAAAATATTTGCCCTCGATCAGCTAGTTCCAGGGCTACAAAAAATAGTTTTGTTTCTTATAACATGACCAGCCAATTATATGACTGAAGCTTAAGAACTGAAGAGATAGAGGTGTAAAAGACACTAATCAGAGTTATCTCCTCTGAGAGTAACAAATTAATTATGTAGCCAGACTCTGTGGTGAATAAAGTGTAGATGTTATTTGCAGAGTGGAAAGAAGGTCGCTTTACGGAGGGCTCGACATGCTAATAAGCCTATTTATCCACTTCGTGAGGAAGACGTGCGCAAACCAACTTACTATAGATACTGATGTCAGGAGATTGCCTTTTGGGTATGGATGGGCTGTGAGGAAGGAACTGAAAATTTGACAGTGCTGCCAACCTCAACAGTCAGACACTACTCGTACATTTCACTACCATGCAGTTTCTACATACATTTTGTAAGCTATAGTTAATTCCGATAAAATGTTTTCTTCATAAACCTTATAAGAATTAAATGTGACCTGTAATATTGCCTCAAGCTTAAAATTACATGAGTAAAAATGTTTGATTTACTGTAAATTTAAGATACCTGATTTTGGCCTAATTGGAAGAAAGTTTTCTACGAATGAATCGCCATCTTTACTATCAGTCTCAGTAGTATCTTCCGAACCGTTTTCTTTTTTTTACCAGGTGTCAACACTTTATTTTACTTCTTTATTTTTCGAATTGTAGAAAGAGAAACATCACAGTAGGTAGCCACTCGCTCATGGCTTTTGTTAAGAGGCAGGGAAAGGCATTTTTGTTTAGCTTCAACTTCGCAGCATTTCTGCATATTAGATTTCGTGAATAGTCAGCCCACGTTTGCGACAAACTAACATTTCTGTTTACGGTAAAAAACAGTTATATTCATATAGTAAACCTACAAAAGGTTCCACGATATACTGTATATGTCGTACAGTATAAGTTCTGTACAGTATATTAGTATAGATTTTAAAGTCATCTAGCATTGTATGTTTTTAGATTCTAGTTTGATCTGTTTTTATTTATTTGGTTCTTTCTTTGACTTTCTAGAAATTCTAAAGTAGGTAGGTCTTATATTAACATCAAACTATTTTGTACTGAAGCTTATCAGTAATTCAGACCTCGAACCAAAGTGATTAATACAGTAGGCCTAATGGTTACTTAGTTAATACCAGTGCACTTTTAAAACAGGTCTGCCTACGGGAAACATTGTTTACGTTTCATTGAACTTAAGTAAGATTAATCAATTTATCTAGACTAAATTGTAAACGGATATTATTTTCTTTTAATGTAAGTATCCCACCGGGTTGGTCTAGAGGTAAAGTCGTCGCAAAAATCAGCTGTTTAACAGCTGATTTTCGGAGACGAAGGTTCCTGGTTCAAATCCTAGTAAAGTTGGTTACTTTTATACGAATTTGAATACAAGACAGTGGTTACCGGTGTACTTTGATAGTTGGGGTTCAATTAACCATACTCTCTCAGGAATGGTCGGCCTGGGTCTGTACAAGACCACACCTCATTTACACGTCATACAAATCATTCTCATCTCATTGGGTCATGGGGTTGCTTATTGTTCTGAATTGAACCTTGGGGTACAGTATAAGTTGTTATGTTTGTCATTCTGAAATTAAAGCAATCGCGCATGCGCACTGATGCTTTACCCCTTTACCCCTCGTTGCAAACTCGTAACTCAAGTGACTATACCTCATTTTACTTATTTAAGCCTCTAGAAGTTGAAATTAACCTTTCGGCTGATGACCTAAACAACAATAATAAATTAATTAAAAATACACAACTTTTCTCGCTAGTTTAAGCTAAGGAAGAGGAAAAACATTTATTTATTCTAAAACCAATAATTTATTAAAACCGTAGTTACAACACATAGTACTATAATAAAATGGGTGAAAATAAGAAAAATATTTAAACAAAAAGGTGTTATGGAAGTTGATTAAAGATAACCCAGACGGTTAATCCTCAATGATCTTTACGTAACAAAGTTCTTGTTAATCGACTTGAGTAATTCCATCAACAAAAATAAAAGTGTAAGTTTGAAAATCGTCGCATGAGGGTGTGATCTACGAACAGTTTAAATAAGATAATTCATCCTGAGGGATAAATCGTGATCTACATTTCTAATTATTTATTCAGTGTAGTCTATACTGAATGGGCCGTGAAGACGTGATTCAGTTGGAGCGTGGCAGACAGATAAATATGTCCTGAGGATATCACGTCCATTTCAGTAGGCGATCTAACAATAAAAAACGAGAACTTGATTTGTGTTCCAGTTCCAAATATATACTCGTTGAATATTATCCAATACCAGATGACGAGGTACAAGGTGTAACAAAAATTTTATTCTCTCCCTAATTCATTATTGTCACTTCAATCAATGGAAATCATTCATCAAAAACAAATTAGAGAAATAGATGTCGTTCTTCTTCATCTTCTCACAATCAAGAATTAGGCTTCCGCCTGTTTCGACTCACAACAGCGACAAACTGTTGGCAATGAACTATTGTCTTCTTTTGCGTAGCCTCCCAATATTTCCCCCCCACCTTCTGGTCTGTATTGTAAAACACTGAAGGATCATTCCCTCAGGAATTCTCTCTACGTGCTCCCTTCATTGATTTCGATATACTGCAAATTTCCCATTAAGGTTGTAAATATCCAGTTCCGTTATTATGTCCTAATTTCTTAGTTGGTCCCTACGACTGCAACCCTTTGTTCTTCGCAGGAATTGTATCTCTGCTGCCTGTACTCTACTTTCCTGTAGTCTGGTACTAATCCACGACTCACTTCCATAGAGCAGAACTGGGACAGCCATCAGGATGTGAAACTTTATTTGAGGTTCTTTCTTAGTTTCCTGCCTAGGGTTCTTCTAATTTTACAGCACACTGCTTGGAATTTGGCAACTTTCTTCTCTCTATCCAAATCTTGATCAAACCCGATGTCAAAACCAAAATAATTTCATTGTAATACTTGTTCGAGCACTACATCATCTACACACTCAATTTTAGGCCGGGTAGAACATTTACCAGTAAATGCCATTACCTTCGACATTTTAACGGAAACGTTGGCATTATATTTGTTGCAAAATTTATTTAAAATATACACCGATCTCTTGATGTCTTTATTAATAAAAATCTGATAAATCACTCACACGCTTTTTCTTTCCACTGTAAATAACAAAACATAAATAACCTAATTCAATCATGAGAAAACCTTGACAATGTAAAAATAAAAAACATAAACAAATTTTAATCATTAAGTGAATGACGGAAATAAAAATCAATCTCTGTAGAACGTAAAAATTCGGAAAATAAGTAGATGCCTATAAACTAGGCTCTGTAGAGAAAAATGTTAAAATTAAAACTTGTAGGTTTTTTAATTTACTATAACTTTAGTTAATAAATAAAATACACGACAGAATGCTAATTCATGTAAGTTTAGTTAACTTAATATAAATTATATTTAATGTATTCCATCTTTCACTGATGTCACTGCTAGTAGTATGGTGGAAAAAATATTTGATTGGCTATCGTAATAGCCAATCAAATACCCACATGTCACATTGCGCCTTCTCACCACCAGGCATCAACCTATCCTCACCGTGCAGGGCACGGAGGGAGTTGTAAGATGGCGATAACAGAGCAACTAACACACACGTCTCAGTCAAACTTATAAGCCAAAACATAATTTACTCCCCAACCTCATTATAAAACCCTGAAACCAAATCATTGATTGAACGAAGCTCTACAACTGTTTCATACGGGTTAAGGTTCAAACACCATTTGTTTTTCACAGTGGTTCATAATTTGTAGAAAAAAACCGTTGTTAAACTTGGCACTTCTAATTAAAATTATGTTGGGTTAACAATTTTATTTTTTTTGTATATACATTGTCACCAACGCCCTTCTATTTATCAGGTAGTACTGCACTGCTGACGCTCCAAAATAAATCGAGCATAAGTAGACCAGTGACACAAAACTTCCACCAATCAACGAATATATCACTTCGACCAATCAAAGAGAAGGAGTAGTGGTAGTATAGTCTGATTTTCGTAAGGAGAGCGCTATGAAAAACGTCTGTCTGCATTAGTATAGTCTTATATGTACTGCAATAGCGCAACGTATATTATCAACAATGGAACAGCATGCCTACAAAATACAATGAGTGTTGTCAATTTTCAACAACACTCTGATTGTACATCTTACTGTTGGTCGGAGGGGGAGGTGGGCACGTCCCAGACCACACAAAGCGTGCCCATAGAACTGCAGTTTAGCTACCCTATCCTCAACCGCTTTGAGGTTACGGGCGCTGGCTGTAGCACCTCCGTGTGCTATTCGTAGTACACGGTTGTGCGCAGAACATCCATGTGTGGTAGAGCCACGTGCAAAGCGTTATCTGCGTAACGAGCTCGACGGTGACTCGTCCAACGTTTACACGAGTACTTAGGGGAGGGGAGCGCCCTGCGGATGTGACCGCACCCACTCATTTGGGTTGGCCGCTCAGGGGCTGGGGCTTCCTAGATAGCTCTCCGGAGCCACTATGCTGCTTAAATTCCTTTCGGAATGGGCGTAGCTGGCCAAGGGGTGTCCGGAAACGGATAAGTAAATACGAATGTTGGTCGAAGAGGTAGGCGGGGTCGAAGTTATGTATGCGCATGCGTAGTCCAGTGCTCACAGCAATTGGCTTGGCCTTAAATAGAAGAGGCCGTTGGTAACATGAGAAATATTTTACAATGCAAAATGTCTCGTACATTAAATAAATTTTCAGCGTTTTTAAACAAACAGAAATTACTAAACAAATTTACAGATTTTGGTTAATTGTTATTTATTGTTGTTTATTTTCGACATGCGTCAGTAAGTTTTTGTTCAAAAAATTATGTATTATAATTGATGATTAGGTCAACAGCCGAAATGTTGGTTTGATCCACTAGAGGCTTTACTATGTAAACCAAGGAGTGTGGTGGTTTACCAATACCTTTCTCAATAAGAAGATAAGTATGCTTTAACAGCACGCCCGGCCATCCGAAAAGCATCTAATTTCCACCCTGCAAATTACACCTTCACTTCATTCACCACCTACTTGTATAATGAAATTCATTACTCTCAGAGAAGATATATCTGACTAGTGTATTTTACACCTCTACCTCTTCTGTTCTTAAATGCTTTAGTCATATAATTGGCTGACCATGTAATAAGAAACAGAACTATTTTATGTAGACCTGGATTTAACAAATCGAGTGCAATTAATTTAACCCTCCTCCTGCCTGTTATAACCAAGTTTTTGAGTTATGATTGTAAAAATTATTATTCTTTATCAAGGTATTTTTTTACAAAATGTTACTTAAATTAAAAGAAAATATATCCGTTTACAATTTAGTCTAGTTAAATTGATTAATCTTGCTTAAGTTCAATGAAATGTAAACAATGTTTCCCGTAGGCAGACCTGTTTTAAAAGTGCACTGGTATTAACTAAGTAACCATTAGGCCTACTGTATTAATCACTTTGGTCCGAGGTTTGAATTACTAATAAGCTTCAGTATAAATCAGTTTGATGTTAATATACGACCTACCTACTTTAGAATTTCTAGAAAGTCACAGAAAGGACCAAATAAATAAAAAAATCTGGTGTGAAACACTCACCCAACCTTCTCTTGCCAATGTAAATAATTAACAATAATCCTAACATTAGTAATAAAACATTAGAAATAAACAAAAAACTAACCTCAATAAACATAACCTAATTTTAATCATGAGTGAAAGACACAAAATGAAAATCATCCTCAGTTTAACTTAAAAATACGGAAAATCACTCCTTCACGCTAAACTAGGCTCTGTAGAGAAAAATGCTCCAAATGAAAGTTGTAGATCTTTTAATTTTCTATAAATTTAATTATACACTTTTGTCGTAAAATGCATACTAAGGCCAAAACCTGAAAAAATCGATTTTTCACACGTTTTCGTGATAAAAACAGAAAATCGCTAATTACCGCTAAACTAAGCGTTATACAAAAAAATGTTTAAAATAAAAGTTGTAGAATTTTAAATTCTCTACATTTTTTATTATATAAATTTTTGCGCTATAATACGTATATATTAAAGCCGTAATCTTACAAAAACACTTTATTTACGTAAAAACAGCCTCACCAAGAATTTCAGCAAACATGGCGCCTACCCTATCTTGTAGAGAATAAAAAATTTGAGTAAACCAGGCAATTTTTAATAAAATGGTAGGACCAGTTTTTGAGAAAATCGCATAAAAGTGAAAAATAAAATGAATAAACTACTACTTCCGATTGACCGATTTTGATCAAAATGTTCGTGTCGGGTCCGATATTGGTATGTAAATTAAGTTTCAAGTTCGTACGATGTTCCATTCTTGAGATATTTTGTATACACACACACAGAGCAATCGCTAAAAAATGTTTTTCGTGTTTAGGGGGCCTGAAAACGTGTAGATCCGGTGAAAACTCGATTTCGAAAAATCGACATGAAAACAATACTTTCCTTCCTATATATTCATATAGGCAAGAGAAAAGTAAAAAGATCAAACTAACAGAACTTGCTAAAATACTAAAACATACAATGCTAGATGACTTAATAATCTATACAAATATTATAAAAATACAAAGCGTGGTTTTTTGTGCAGGCTAAATTCCAAATCTACTGAACGGATTTTCATGAAATTTTGACAGCATATTCGTACTAATATTCACAACAACATTTTATTTTTAAATTTCCAAAATTGATAACCCTAAGAGCCCTGATAAAGGTTTTCATAAATGTGTGTATACTGTATGAATCTAAGCTTTGTGCAGCTGCGGGATGAAGGGAACAGACGACATACCAGACAACTGCTACGTCGTAACATTGTACTAATCATCTCATTGCTCTTCGCTAGGCAGTAGGCTGCCTAGTGCGGTGACATACGTGGGTGTTGTTTTGATTATTCGCTGTAGACGGCGACACACAATATAAATATGTAGTTTGGATAGTACCCTTGACTACTACAAACATAATATAAGTAAAACGATACTACTACTAACACAATCTCTCACAATAGTAGTAACGTAATGCATACCTCTCAGCTGCACAAAGCTTGGGAACGGGCAGTATGTGTGTGTATACATGTGAGTACGTATTGCTGTTGAAGTAGATGAAGGGGTTTGATGACTACGAGAGACGTACGCAGGGGAAAGAAATTATCAAAACGTCGTTTTGTGTATGTCTGTATATTATTATTGATGTATTTACGTAAGTTACGTTTAAAGATGGGTTTTTTATCTACAAATTATGAACCACTGGGATAAAAAATAGGGTTGAACCATAACCCGTATGAAACAGAGGTTTGTTTTATCAATGATTTTGTTTGAGGGTTTTATAATGTGTTTGGGGAGTAAATTATGTGTTAATTATAAGTTTGACTGAGACTTGTGTGTTGGTTGCTCTGTTATCGCCATCTTGAAACTCCCTCCACACCTTGCACGATGGTGATTGGTTGATAGCCTGGTGGTGGGAAGGCGCAATGTGACGTGTGGGTATTTGATTGGCTATTACTACAGCCAATCAAATCTTTCCTTCACCATACTACTAGCAGTGACATCAGCGAAAGATGAAATGCATAAACTATAATTTATGTTTAAGCTAACTAAACTTACATGAATTATCGTTCTGTCATGTAGTTTATTTATTAACTGTGTGTATTAATCCTATTTGTATAATACAATACAATGTGTATTATAGATAGAAAATAAGATACGTAGATTTGATGTAATAGAACAATGTAGCTAGTTTGTGGACACGTGTCATCCTGTCGGACTGTCTATCTGAATTGACAGACTGAATTGTCAATTCAGGTAAACAGCAGATTCAAGCAAAATGAATAGTAGCGCCCACGGTCCCACCGCATTACAAAGTCTTTTTTTCAAAATTTTAAAAATTCTACCATAACATTGGCCAATCGATATTTCATATTATTCACATATCTATACTAAGTTTTTTTCGCTGAATAAAACGATAGTTTGCCCGTGCCGAACGATCGAACGGTTACCGAGATAGCAAGGGTTCAGAATATTGTTAATTAATCAA
This sequence comes from Catonia carolina, assembly GCA_035578175.1. Classification (NCBI taxonomy): domain Eukaryota; kingdom Metazoa; phylum Arthropoda; class Insecta; order Hemiptera; family Achilidae; genus Catonia; species Catonia carolina. Next base: position 18,652,858 of record JAQMRL010000015.1, read on the forward strand.
AATATAAATAACTTACGATTTTGAAATTTCGTACACGCTGTAAGAATATGATTATTGTCTATGTTGTGTTAAAATTTCCAAGCTTTTCAGTTAAATACTTATCGAGTTACACGCCTCTAAACGCATGAAATTTGTTGCGGTATCAAAAGAACCGGGTCTTTTTGTCTTCCAACCTCGATATGGCAATTTTTAAACAACATTAAAAATATAGGGCTATTATAAGTAAACACAAAATAAAATGAGCTAAATTTTTATATAAAGTATGTTAAAATTTGACTTATAGTTTTGGAGATGCAAGGGTTCAAACTCGGATGTCTATGATTATGAAACCGATAGTTGATAGGTGTACTCGTCTTCCTGCTCGATTCTGAAAGATAAAAACAGCTGAACGATAAAGTAATTAAGGTACATTCTCAACGGCATATCTACAAACTATTTCTACCATATTTTTGTCATTATTTGTAAATTGTCACTACTTATTAAACATTCTCGATAAAAATACTGGTTTATTTATATTTTTACTTTCTCTTGCCTATATGAATAGGAAGGAAAGTATTGTTTTCATGTCAATTTTTCGAAATCGAGTTTTCACCGGATCTACACGTTTTCAGACCCCCTGAACCCAAAAAACATGTTATTAGTGATTGGTGTGTGTGTGTGTGTGAACAGAATATCTCAAAAACTGAACTTCGTACGAAATTGAAACTTGAAACTTAAGTTACATACCACTACCGGACCCGACACGAAAATTTCATCAAAATCGGTCAACCGAAAGTAGTAGTTTATTCGTGTAATTTTTCACTTTTTGCGATTTTCTCAGAAACTGGTTCTACGATTTCTTTAAAAATTACCTGATTTACTTAACTTTTTTATGCTCTACAAGATAGAATATGCGCCATGTTTGCTGAAATTCTTGGTAAGGCTGTTTTTAAGAAAAGAAATTGTTTTTTTAAGATTACGGCTTTAATATGCATTTTAGCGCAAACATTTATATTATAAAAAATGTAGAGAATTTAAAATTGTACAACTTTTATTTCAAACATTTTTTTGTATAACGCTTAGTTTTCGGTTTTTTCTCATTAAAACGAGTGAAAAATCGATTTTTTTAAGAATTCAGCATTAGTATACATTTCACGACAAAAATGTACTATATGATAAAACTTGTAGGAAATTAAAAGGTCTACGACTTTTATTTAGAGCATTTTACTCTACAGAGCCTAGTTTACCGTGAAAGAGCGATTTTCCGTATTTTAAAGCCAAACTGAGGTTAATTTTCATTTTGCGTGTTTCACTCATGTTTAAAATAAGATTATGTTGTTTGGGGTTAGTTTTTTGTTTGTTTCTAATGTTGTATTACTAATGTTAGGTTATATTGTTAATTATTTTCATTGGCAAGAGAAAGTTGTGTGAGTGTTTCACACCAGATTTTTTTAATAATGTTGTTGTTTAGGTCAACAGCCGAAAGGCTGGTTTGAACCTGTAGAGGTTTTACTAAGTAAAACGAGAAGTGAGGTGGTTTACCATTGCCTTCCTCACTGAGTGGAAAAGTATGCTTATCAGCATGCCAGGCCCTCTGAAAAGCACATATTTTCCACTCTGCAAATGACACCTTCACTTCATTCACCACAGGGTCTGGCTGTATAATGAAATTCATTACTTTCAGAGGAGATAACTCTGATTAGTGTCTTTTACACCTCTACCTCTTCTGTACTTAAATGATTCAGTCATTTAATTGGCTGACCATGTGATAAGAAACAGAACTATTTATTTTAGCCCTGCAACGAACAGATTGAGTGTAAATAATTTGACACTCCACCTGTATGAATATTTGAAATAATTTTTAATTTTTAATTTAATTAATAATTTTTAATAATATAGAAAAAATTTAAAAATAATGGAGGAGTTTCTAAAACACCCGGTGGTATTTTTGACAACCAAATGTAGACCTTATTGTGTTGATAGTAGAAATGTATTTAATTTAGAATACAACAAAAACCAGCTCGCTCCGATCATTTTTAAATATTTTACATTCGATTGAATAATATAACCGAAGGCGATCCTTTTATAATGGTTATAAAACACCTCCTCCAATCTCCAATTCAACTCAAAACTGTTACACTTTGTAGTGTTAATAAATATCGTGTTTCAATACTTTATCCAAGTCTGTGATAACATCGATGATTTTAATAAAACAAATTGGATTAGAAAATTTTGAAAATTTGTATCGTGTTACATTTTTGTTATGATTCTTATGGTTTCTTTTCTTTTTTAATCCTTAATATATTTAATATCCATAACAGGCAGATGGAGTGTTAAATTTGTTGTTGTTGTTGTTGTTGTTGTTTAGGTCATCAGCCGAAAGGCTGGTTTGAACCTCTAGAGGTTTCACTAAGTAAAAGAAGGAGTGAGGTGGTTTACCATTGACTTCCTCACTGAGTGAAAAATTACGCTAATCAGCATGCCAGGCCCTCGGAAAAGCACAGATTTTCCACTCTGCAAATGACACCTTCACTTCAGTCACCACAGGGTCTGGCTGTATAATGAAATTCATTACTTTCAGAGGAGACAACTCTGATTAGTGTCTTTTGCACCTTTACCTCTTCTGTTCTTAAATGATTTAGTCATTTAATTGGCTGACCATGTGATAAGAAACAGAAATTTTATTTTAGCCCTGCAACGGACAGATTGAGTGTAAATAAATTGACACGCCACCTGTATGTTCAGGGCAGGTGTTAAATTTATTGCACTCGATCTGTTGTCAGGGCTACAAAACATAGTTCTGTTTCTTATCACATAGTCTGCCAATTATATTACTGAAGCATTTAAGAACAGAAGAGGTAGAGTTTTAAAAGACACTAGTCAGAGTTGTCTCCTCTGATAGTAATGAATTTCACTATACAGCTAGACCCTATGGTGAAAGTTTGTACTTTACTAAATGGTTTACATAATTTTGTGTGCTATTGGAAATTACTTATTACAAAATGATGTCCCTACTCCATCGTTGGCGTAGATGTCTGCGGCGATTTCCGGGAAGGTGTGGTAGGTATAGGTTGCGTACAAGTTTATGCTTTGATTTTGTAATTTCTTACATGATCTTTTGTAAATTTTACAGAATAATTTGTTTAACTTTTGTCAGTACCAACGTCCAGAAAACAGGACGTCGATATCTTTTAAATATTTATAGCATCCGGTATACCGGACGTCCGTAAGTTATGCATAAAGTGCTAATGTCCGGATAACCGAGCATTTCCAAAAATATTTTTAAACAAAAATTAATGGAATAATGTATTTTGAAACCTCCTCCGTAGCGTAGTGACTAGCGCGCTAGACTACAAAGCGATAGGTCCCGTATTCGATTCTCGGCTAGGGTCTGAAAATTTTAACACCTTAAAACCACCGTTAAGGTACCAAAACCAACAGTTGTTGCTAATGACCAAGCTGTCGATGCGACTTTAAATAAACTAAAAAAAACTATTTTTGAATATTTTTAGTGTTAGAACGAGTTATTTTTTTTATGAACACAATAAAAAATAGTTTTAAAATGACATTTTATTTTTCTGTAACGTTGAAATTTTGGTCGGCAATGGCAGACTTATGTCTGCAAGTTTTTGAAATAAGGGATGGCACTTTTTGTACACACTTATTCAAATTAAATGACACTTTAGACCAATTTTTTATATATTGTCTTGGCACTGAAAAGATTAAATACTTCAGTCATCATCCAGGGTACTTTTTGTACAGCTTAAAAATCAATTGAATATTACTTTAATAATAAAATTTACGGTAATACAGCCTGGGTTATCGAGAAAACCCTGAGCTTTCTTACAATGAAAGCATTTTTGAAATCGGTCTGGTACAAATACGAGTTGTGGCTATTAAATAATGAGACTAACGTTGTAAAAAATTGTATTTTTATTTTATACATAATCACTTATTGTCACCTTCAATATACCCTCCTTCTCTATCCGTACAACGCTCCATGCGAATTTTCCATTGATGGAAACAGTGCTGGAAACAATCTTCTGTCAGCTCCTTCAGGACACGTGCAGCGTTCTCTGTTACAGCTTCCACAGACTCAAATCTTGTCCCTTTAAATGCAGATTTCACCTTAGGGAACAGGTAGAAGTCACATGGTGCAAGACCTGGTGAATAAGGTGGATGTTCTAACACCGAGATGCTGTACTTGGCTAGGAACCTCTTGACAGATAACGCGGAATGAGCTGGCGCATCGTCTTGGTGTAGAACCCATGATTTGTTCTTCCACATTTCGGGGCGTTTTTCCCTACGCTTTGGTGACAATAGTGGTTGAGAAGGTGACAATAAGTGATTTTGTATAAAATTAAAATAAAATATTTTACAACGTCAGTCTCGTTATTTAATAGCCGCACCTCGTAAATTTTTTTTTTATTCCTAATTTGTGTACATTGCAATCTGTTCAATTGAGAACAATAAGCAACCCCATGATCCAATGAGATGAGGATGATGTGTATGACGTGTAAATGAGGTGTAGTCTTGTATAGACTCAGGCCGACCATTCCTGTGAGAGTATGGTTAATTGAACACCAACCATCAAAGTACACCGGTAACCACTGTCTAGTATTCAAATCCGAATGAAAGTAACTGCCTTTACTAGGATTTGAACCAGGAATCTTTGTCTCCGAAAATCAGCTGTTAAACAGCTGACGACTTTACCTCTAGACCAACCCGGTGAGTTAATAAACAACCTCGTAAATAAACAAATTTTTAATATTAGTACATAAATAGATAGCTATAAAAAATAAATAATACGAAAAAATAGAATGTTTAACGTTTAATTAAATATTGAAAAGTTGTTTATTAAAGGATAATGTATAAATTCAATTCTCTTCTTATGTCATCGTAAGCTGGAATTTATAACAGATTACTTTTATATCTTGAGTGTTTGTCTTTATTTACTTAATTTATATAAACAAGCCTCTATAAAGAGTATATACAGATTCAAATAACGGGCACGTGTCTACCATTTGATGGTAGAGTAATATTATTTCCTGTCACTGCTATTAAGATAGATTTCCTCTAAGAAGTATCACCCGCTGGGGTTATTCTTCTCTTATGAGAACATAAAGTGAATGTCTACACAAGCGTTAATTGTTTTTAAAAGGACTGGTTGCAGACGATTGTAAATTAAGAAAAAGAACAACATGGAGTTGCGTAAGAAGGAGTGACAAGTGACAAGTTGCTTCTTGTAAACCTGATACTCTGGCAGTTACTGACTTAAAAGACGACAGACGATCAAATCAGTTTTTATAGATATATTATAAAGAATTACTATCTGAATATTAATGCACCAGTAATGTTGGAAATAAAACGGTAGCTGTAACCAGAATTTATCTTGGTTGTACACTTGATAATATATCGGAATAACACGTTATAAGTTTTTAACCTGATTCCCATAAACGTTTTGGAATAACTAGAAGTTATATTATGGCTCATATGTTCCCAATTTGAAGAAGTCATTACCTTATTTTTATGGATACAGTAAGACCTCGACTTACGCGAGAGATGCCTTCCGCAAAATCATCGCGTAACGTGATGATTTAGATATTATAAAAAATTTAAGATTCAAATGAATCAAAGATTCAATTGAAATTGACTTAGATATTATAGGCGGAGTACATTTTAAAGTACAGTTAAAGTACAGGAGTTAAAGTACAGTTTGTTCATGTTATTTTTCCATTTTCCAGAAAAACAAGAAAACATGTAACCCTGTGAAAAACACCAAAGGGTTACTTGAATTTTTTTGCAATTTTTTCAGGTAGTTATATTTTCAGTAAGTGCAGCTGTTTTCCACCAGCAGTTTTCTGCCGATACTGAACAATTAATTTTATCGGTAACTACGTTTCGAAAGTCTACTTTTCAAATAACATGTGACAATTATTTAACTGCTGAATAAGTAACAACGTGTGTGTTCTGTTTTAGTAATTCCAACAAGATCCTTTCAATAACAGTTGGATACAAAATAAATAATTAATTATTATTTATCCAACCAGGTAAATCTAGTATTATCAATAATAGAAAAATATATATTAAACCATATAAAAGATATCAATAATGATGTATTAAAAACTAACATAATTACAAGGCAAACTATAAAATAGAGACATTAAAAATGTTACACAATATCACAATCGTATAAACCTACAATTATTAATATTTTAAAAATTACAATCTAATGTTCAACCAGAAAATACATTAAAATTTAAATATAAAATCAAATTAATCATTACAAGTCCCAATGATATTGATTTTAATATATACTTTCAAATTTTAAAACATCAATTTTCAAATTATTAAGTCTGATTATTAATTACAAATATTCGAACATAAATTTCAAAATTAATAACAAAACGAAATTCAAAATTGATAAACAGAATTGTGAAATCTGAAATTAATTTATTCCAATTTGAAATGTAGGGTAGTCATGATTCATTCGAACGAATTATAAACACACACACACACACACACACACACACACACACACACACACACACACACACACACACACACACACACACACACACACACACACACACACACACACTCACACACACACACACACACACACACACACACACACATATACACACACGCGCGCGCGCGCACGCGCGCACACACACACACGCACGCTCGCACGCACACACACACACACACACACGCGCACACACACACACACACACACACACACACACACGCACGCACACTAACAAACTTATAAAAAGAAACAAAAGAATAACAGGTTAAATATCTAAATATATTTTTTATGTAATCTGTATCGTGTATATAAGCCTACTTCAATTTAATCTTGACCCTTAATGTTCTTGTAACTGTATAAATGAACTTGAGAGACGGTACATTATGAACAAAATAAATCTACAGGGTGCATATAAAGTAATTTCCATATTACAATAATATTGTCTCTAATATTAAAACAAACCCACCGGGTTGGTCTAAAGGTAAAGTCGTCGCCAAAATCAGCTGATTTTTGGAGACGAAGGTTCCTGGTTCAAATCCTAGTAAAGGTAGTTACTTTTATAAGGATTTGAATGCTAGACAGTGGTTACCGGTGTACTTTGATGGTTGGGGTTCAATTAACCATACTCTCTCAGGAATGGTCGTCCTGACAAGACTACACCTCATTTACACGTCATATACATCATCCACATTTCATTGGGTCATGGGGTTGCTTATTGTTCCGAATTGAACGTATTGCAACGTACACATATTAGGAATTAAAAAAAAAATATATTAAAACAAAAGAAATATACCTGATTTCGTTAGGAGAGCACTGGGCAAAACGTGCGTCTGGATTAGTATAGTCTTATATGTACAGCAATAGTTCAGTGTATGTAATAAACAATGGAACAGCATGCCTACAAAATAATTTTTTTTTTTTTTTGGTTTAACGACCAAATGTTCTGCAATTACTGCTAATGCAGACGGTGAAGGAAGGATGAAATTATATTTGTAACGTATGAAAATATGCCGAGCCTGAATGGGATTCAAACCCAAGACCGCATGGTGAGAGGCGAGCACGTTACTAACTACGCCAATGCGGCTGGCAAAATAAAGACCAACCCAATTGCTGTGAGCGCTGGACTTCGCATGCGCATACATAACTTCAACCCAGCATACCCTCCGACCTCCAGTATGATGTACAGTCAGCGTTTTGTTGACGATTGACAACACGCATTGTGTTTTGTAGGCGTGCTATTCCATTGTTGATAATAGACGCTGCACTATTGTAGTACATACAAGACTATACTATTGCAGACGCACGTTTTGCCTAGCGCTCTTCTTACGAAAACCAGGCTATACAATGGGTGTTGTTAATTTTCAACAACACTCTGACTGTACACCTAACTGTAGCTCGGAGGGGTATGCAGGGTCCAAATCATGTATGCGCATGCGTGGCCCAGCAATTGGCTGGGCCTTTGCGTACAAAATTGCATAAGCTGCTCTAATCACTATCTTTGACCATAACAGGCAACTGGTGTCTTAAATTATTTACATTCGATCTGCTAGTTCCAGGGTTAGAGAAAATAGTTCTGTTTCTTATCACATGGTCAGTAAATTATACAATTAAAGCATTTAATAACAGTAAAGGTAGAGGTTTAAAAGACACTACTTAGAGGTATCTCGTCTGAGAGTAATGAATTTCATTATACAGCCAGACCCTGTGGTGAATGAAAGGTGATCACTTCATTCACTAGAGATCAGCAAAAAGGCTTGTTCGCTCCTCTAAAGATTTTACTAAGTAAAACGAGGAGTGAGGTGATTTACCTAGACCTTTCTCACTGAATGGAAAAGTATGCTTATCAGCATACAATACCCTTCAAAAAGCATCTAGTTTCCACCCTAAATATGACACCTTCACTTCGTTCACCACAGGGTCAGACTGTATGAAATGAAATTTATTACTCTCAGAGGAAACAACTCTGACTAGTGTATTTTACTCCTCTACCTCTTATGTTTTTAAATACTTCAGTCATATAATCAGAACACCTAAAGATAAAACCACAAACCAAATAGTCAGAAAACTCTACCAGAAAAAGACAGAAGTAATATTGTTAAGAGAAATCAAGAAATATATGGAAGAATTAGGCATCACCTTTGAAGATCTATAAAATAAAACCGAACAACTGAGACTATTAAAAGATAAAAATATTAGATTCCAAAGAAAAGTAGATAAAAGAGGAAGCAGGAAAGTGATCTTTTCGGAAGCAGAAAGGTTAAGAAGATCTGCCAGAATGAAAGAATACTGGAGGAAAATAAAAGAAAAGAACTAGAAAGTGCCCAGAAATTGACTCAAGTGATCCACTGCAGTCTCAAAAGAAAAAACAAAATGGCTGATCTTGTGATAAGAAGCACAACTTTTTTTTGTACCGAAAATATTTTTATTATAAAGTTAATACAGTAGTATTCTATAAAATTTGGTTGATTGATACCATTTTTAAGCACCTTATAAACACCTTATAAACGAAACAAAAATAGTTTAACCGATACATTCATATCACGAATAAAATCGGAATTATATAATAATAATAATAATAATAATAATTGCAAAAATATATTGATCTGAATTGAAGAATTAAAAAAAAAATAGAAAAAGTTAATCAATTTAGTGTATGTACCTCTTCGAATCTGAATAATAATAATAATAATAATGAGAGAGAGAGAGAGTGAGAGAGACATTACCCGTTATAAAAATATTGTAAATTTAACCTTGGTGATACTGTAATACTTTACTATTCAATTTACCTGTCATGATTTTGTATAATAATAGAAAATGTAACATTCATCGTAACTAGTAGACATTTGTTACAATGTTACACAAGTTATTTCTTTCATTTTCATTCTTACATCTGTTTGAATGTTATTAGTAGTGAATAATTTTCATTACAATTTTTATCATAATAACAATATAATAATGTTACACTATTACATTACAGAAAATCCAGTAATAGTATTTCTATTTAGGATAATGTAGTTTTTTTTATAAATATATTTATATTTAAAGGATATATTATTTTATGTAAAAGGGACACGTGTTTTATATAAAAGTTGTTAAATATATGCATTAAATAATATATAATTTGTATATTTTCTTTTTGTTTAAACGGACAGTTTAGAAAAATTGACCTTGCCTTGTTTAATATGTCTTAAAGTTTTGTTACACTTGAATGGATCGTTACTTTAAATTTTATCATTATCCGTAAAACCATTTTATTGTAGTTGAAGCAAAGGGTCAAGGTTTTCATTCCAGCATCGCGTGGTGGTAGGTAGGAGAGAGAGAGAGAGAGAGTGAGTGAGAGAGAGGTCTTCTTAAATCGTTCCGGGAGTAAGTGAGAAGGATGCGCATCAAAAACTTCTGAAATAGTTACGTCACACAGGACTATCTGTACCTACTAGAAGCAATTGTGATTCTACTAAAAACGTAGAATAATAATAATAATTATTATTATTATTATTATTGCCCCTAAAAGCAAAGGGGAATGTTAAAATATTTGCACTCGATCTGCTAGTTCCAGGGCTGCAAAAAGTAGTTTTGTTTCTTATCACATGACCAGTCAATTATATGACTGAAGCATTTAAGAACAGAAGAGGTGGAGATGTAAAGCCACTACTAAGAGTTATCTCCTCTGAGAGTAATGATTTTTTTTATACAGCCAGACCCTGTAGTGAATAAAGTGAAGGTGTCATTTGCAGGGTGGAAATTAGGTGCTTTTCGGAGGGCCTGGTATGCTGATAAGCATACCTTTAAACTCAGTGAGGAAGGCAATTGTAAACTACCTCACTCCTCGTTTTACCTAGTAAAGCCTCTAGAGGACTTCAAGTAAAATAAAACTTTTGAGAGACTTAGAATATTCAAATGTTCTTGTCAATATATTCATATATTCTAAATATTTCTTCTGATTTTTTGACCAATCCGTCAATTAATTTTCGAAATAATTCTAAACAAAGTGCGTATTTAACCTTTAAAAAAAACGCAGCAAATATTATAGAAAATTATTACAAATGCGTATGTTTGTATTAATGTAAACGTGAAAACAATGTTAGCACGATCCTTAAAGTCGTGATTTATTAAGGAATAATTACCCAAAGATATGATCGCGTGTTTCTCTTTCAAATACGACCAATATCTTGTGAATTGTGAGCGTCACTGTTCTTGCAAAATAACCTAAAACACAAATGAAACAATAGTAACGGTAACAAAGAAACAAAAATAATAATAATAAATTGATGCAGATCAAAAACATCTGTTGATGAATACCGCAAGGCTCAGTTCTTGAGCTTACGATTTTCAGAAAAGACTTTAAAAGAAAATATTAAGCATTCATTAACAATAAATCTACAATAAATATTTTTTCCAAATATAGGACCAATTTTAGACCACGTGAGGTGACTATGTTTCTAGAAACTAGATAACTAGAAATATAACTAGAAACTAGATGACTAGAAATATAACTAGAAACTAGAAATATTCTGTAAATTAATATTATATTATAAACAGACTGGAATATATTAAGTAAAAAAAACTGGTGTGAAACACTCACAAAACTTTCTCTTGCCAATGCAAATAATAAACAATAAAGCTAACATTATTAATAAAACATTAGAAATAAACTAAAAACTAACGTCAATAAACATAACCTAATTTTAATCATGAATGAACGACGCAAAATTAAAATCAACCTCAGTTTGGCTTAAAAATACGGAAAATCACTCTTTCACGCTACACTAAGCTCTGTAGAGAAAAATACTCTTAATAAAAGTTGCAGATCTTTTAATTTCTTTTAAATTTAATTATATATACACTTATGTCGTAATATGCACAACAAAGGCCAAAATCTTTAAAAAAAATCGATTTTTCACACGTTATCGTGAGAAAAAACAGAAAATCGCTGATTAACACTAAACTAAGCGTTATTCAAAACAATTTTTAAGATAAAAGTTGCAGTATTTTAAATTCTCTACAACTTTTATTATAAATTTTTGCGCTAAAATGAATATTAAAGCCGAAATCTTAAAAAAACCAATTTTTTACGTGAGGAAAGCGTCACCAAGAATTTTAGCAAACATTTTGCCTACCCTATTTTGAAGAGCATAAAAAATTTAGTAAAGTAGGCGATTTTAAAAAAATTGTAGGACCAGTTTTTGAGAAAATCGTAAAAAAGTGAAAAATTACACGAATAAACTACTACTTCCGGTTGACCGATGTTTATGAAAATGTTTGTGTCATAATATGACACAAAACATTTATATAATCTATAAATGTTTTGTGGTAGTGGTATGTAACAAAAGTTTTAAGTTTCAAGTTCGTACGATGTTCTTTTCTTGAAATATTCTGTGTAGACTACACACACACAGACCAATCGCTAAAAACATGTTTTTTGGGTTCAGGGGATCTGAAAACGTGTAGATCCGGTGAAAACTCGATTTCGAAAAATCGTCATGAATACAATAATTTCCTTCCTGTATATTCATGCAAGAGAAGGTAACAAGTTGAATTAGGTCTATTTATTTCGTCAATCTGCATTTGTTTGTAGAAAAACCTTCAAGTCCATAGCCTACTGGAAAATTCCCTCGACTAATAATATTCGTTCAAAATAAGATAAAATTTATAATAATGAGTACATTACTTTTAAAGAAGTACTTTAAATTCACGTCAAATAATTTTCAGCAATTTTTTAATTTTTTTTTTTATTCTTAATTTGTGTACACTGCAATCTGTTCAATTCAGAAGGATGAGCAACCCCATGACCTAATGAGATGAGGGTGATGTGTATGATGTGTAAATGAAGTAATGTCTTGTACAGACCCAGGCCGACCATTCCTGAGAGAGTATGGTTAATTAAACACCAACCGTCAAAGTACACCGGTAACCATTGTCTAGTATCATCGACTAATTGTCTAGTATTCAAATCCGTATAAAAGTAACTATAGGTATCAGACGAACTAATGTCCCATAGTTGAGCGAGTGAGAGGGAGATATGTGGCATAACTACACATGCGCTCAAAGGTCTTCACCATTGTAATCCAAATCTGAAAACATACTACAGTCGTTATCTTACTTGTTAGTTTACTGCGTGCATAAACGCTTGCTCACAACAATGAGTGAAATTAAAGACAATGGTATTGGAACGGCGCGTATGGCTTGTACGAGTGAGAGCGTTATGCATTCTCTCACTCCCACGGCTAGCGGACATTAGTTCATCTGAATACTATACCTTTACTAGGATTTGAACCAGGAACCTTCGTTTCCGAAAATCAGCTGTTGAAAAGCTGACTCGCGGCGACAACTTTACCTCTAGACCAACCCAGTGGGTTAAACAATATGGTTTCAGCAATATGTATAATTTTCTTTTTTAATTTCTAATATGTGTACCTTGCAATGTGTTCAATTCAGAACGATAAGCAACCCCATGACCCAATGAGATGAGGATGATATGTATGACGTGTAAATGAGGTGTAGTCTTGTACAGACTCAGGCCGACCATTCCTGAGAGAGTGTGGTTAATTGAACCCCAACCATCAAAGTACACCGATAACCACTGTCTAGCATTCAAATCCATATAAAAGTAACTACCTTTACTAGGATTTGAACTAGGAACCTTCGTCTTTCAAAATCAGCTGTTAAATAACTGACTCGTGGCGACTACTTTACCTCTAGACCAACCCGGTGGGTTGTGTATCATTAAAATTAGAAAAATATAGGGTGATTCAAAAAGAGCGCCGGTTTTTAAACGGCTGGTAAATTTTTGTTTATCGGTTGGCAACATTGTTTGACCTCATTTCTATTTCGGAGAACATTCCGATTGACGATTCAGTTGTAGTTTCTCTTGTTCGCAGTGTAATACTCTCGCAGTCTCTGTCTAACCATGGAGAAGTTTACTATTGCGTAACGAGTGTTAATCGTCAAAACATTTTACCAGAGTGGAGAGAGTTATGCGGCTACTGTCAGGCGACTTCGCGGTACTTTAGGACGTATGAAGCACCGAATGAATCAACAGTTCGCAGGCTCATGAAAAAGTTTTTTGAGACGGGTTCAACAGTCGACCTTAAAAGTTCTGGACGTCGTCGTTCTGGCCGAACTGAGCAGAACGTTGCGTTGGTTCGTGACAGTGTGGCTGTTAGCCCAGCAAAATCAATACGTCGCCGTTCTCAACAATTGGGTTTACGATGTTCTTCTGTACGGAGAATTCTTCGGTACGATCTCCAATATCACCCGTATAAAATTCAGTTGACGCAACATTTGAAAGTGGCAGACCACCAGAAGAGACGACAGTTTGTTGACTGGGTATTGAGAAAACGGCAGGATGATGACACCTTCGCAAACAAAATCATTTTCAGTGATGAGGCGCACTTCCACTTAAACGGTTTTGTTAATAAACAGAACTGCCGTATGTGGGGTTTAGAAAACCCCACATACGGAAACTTGTCCCACATAGTCGAAACTTGTCGTGCAGTAATATCCAATTTCATGGACAGAGTTGATGCGTGCCAGCGCAGTAGAGGAGGACACATGCATGACATCATTTTTCATACATAAAATCGGAAGGTAAGATGAACTTGTTGATGTATTTATTTTCAGTTTTTCAATAAAATAAATCTCTTAATTTGATATATCAAAACCGGCGCTCTTTTTGAATCACCCTATAGTTTTTGTATTTCTTGGAAAATCACTTACGTTCGACTCGTGTTGTTTCTCAAAGAAGTGATTCGATTATGGCAAGAGAAAGTAAAAATTGGTGGTAAGAAAATTATGATTTAAAATCAAGCAAAGTCGAACAATTTTTCGGTTACGAATATTAAAGGTATGAAAGTATTTATACGCCCCAACAATATTCTGTTTTTTAATTGGAACTGACCGCCCCCATGTTAGAAATTGATAAAGTTTCAACAACTTAACTAGAACACAGGAAATAAAATTACAAGTAATGTAACATCTGTTATTAATTAAAGAAGACATATTCTTTCCATATTTTAACGCTACATAAAACAACTAAACTAGATAAAATTACTTTTCTTGCATACTTATGTCATGTTTATTGTTATGTCGAACATAATGTATACTTGTTATGTTTAACATTTATACAAACAATTCCAAATTAAGCATAAAAATCATGTTTACATAACTTGTAAACATATATTTTATACAAAAATTTCAACAAATATAACAATCCTTAAAGAGATTATCTATATTATTTATTTTTTACGGAATAACATAGATATATTTTTAAGGAAATGCAACTTCAGGAAATTCGGTAAAAACTGGTTTCATAATATGTGTAACAGTTCAACCGATTTTGTTAAACCAGTAAAGATGTCACAATATATTCTGTCCTTTCTCAAAAAAAAAAAAATCAAATCAACTTTCTTTAATCAATCGTTTTGAACCGGTTTTAATGATTAAATAAAATTTTAAATTTTAATACGTCTAAAAAAATTTAGATCAATCAATAAATTAAAGTCAGTTTAAGTTGGATTATTAATTAACGAATTCTTTAGATGATGTTTAATTCGGTTTAAACTTGATGTGTTTTATTACTTTCACCTTATTTTTCTTCAGATGTTCTGTCCTCGGAGAACATTGAGTAACATCAAGCAAGACATATCCGTTTTGTTAAATGCCTGACAAAAAAATATAACCGAAATCACATCATACCAATCCCGAAAATTCCTTAACGATGTTCAACTTCAACTTGGACTGAGCTCATGTTCGATTTATTTTCAGCGATCGACTACACTCTTCGATTACAAACAGGCCAAATATTTACATACATAACCTTCTATTTTTCTCACCAAACTAATATTCTACCTACCTAGCCTTACAAAATTAAGATGAAAAATTCATATATATAACACTAACACTCACCGTAAACTCAAAACACGTTTCCATCAACTGTGTGTTGTTTATTAGCCGAAAAGCTGGTTTGAACCTTTAGAAGCTTTACTAAATAAAACGATGAGTGAGATAGTTTATAATTGCTTTCCTCAATGAATGAAAAAATACGAGGTGTGGCTATTAAAAAAGGAGACTGACGTTGTGAAAATTTATTTTTATTTTATACCTAATTACTTATTGTCACCTTCAATATATCCTCCTTCTCTATCCCTACAACGCTCCATGCGAATTTTCCATTGTTGGAAATAGTGCTGGAAGTCATCTTCTGTCAGCTGCTTCAGAACACGTGCCGTTGTCTCTTTTACAGCTTCCACAGACTTAAATCTTGTCCCTTTTAATGCAGATTTTACCTTAGGGAACAGGTAGAAGTCACATGGTGCAAGATCTGATGAATAAGGTGATGTTCTTACACTGAGATGCTGTACTTGGCTAGCAATCTCTTGACAGATAATGCGGAATGACCATTGTCTTGGTGGAGAACCCATGATTTATCCTACCACATTTTAGGGAGTTTTTTCCTTACTCTTTGACGTAGTTTAGAAAGTACTTCGAGGTAGTAATATTGATTAATTGTTTGACCTTCAGGAACCCAGTGGAGGTACACAATCCCATAGATATAAAAAAAACAAAACAATTATCATTGCTTTAAATTTTGACTTACTCATTCGAGTTTTTTTGGCTCTCGGTGAAGTTCGGCTCTTCTAGTGCATGGATTGGCGCTTCGTTTCCGGATCATAAGTAAGAAACCACGTTTCTTCATAATGTATCGTTTCCAAAAAATTGGGTCATTTTCAATCGCGTAAAAAGTGTCAATACAAACATTTTTGCGATCTTCATTTCAACATTTTTGAGCAGCACGTGTCCTGAACGAGCTGACAGAAAATGACTTCCAGCACTGTTTCCAACAATGGAAAATTCGCATGGAGCGTTGTAGGGATAGTGAAGGAGTGTATATTGAAGGTGACAATAAGTGATTATGAATAGAATAAAAATAAATTTTTTTATACAGTCTTGTTATTTAATAGTCACACCTCGTATGCTTTGGGTATTAGCATGTCAGGTTCTCTGAAAACCACATAGTTCCATCCAGCAAATGACAACTCCAATTTCTTCAACTCAGGGTCTGGCTATGCAGTGAAATTTATTACTCCCAAAGGAGATAACTAATCCGACTAGTGTCTTTCACACCTCTATCTCTTCTATTTTTAAATCCTTCAATCATATAATTGACTCACTATTTGATTAAAAACAGATTTAATTTTCGTAGCCCTTGTACTAGCAGATCGAGAGCAAGGAATTTAACATTCCAACTGCCTGTTATGGGTAATTTTATTAACCGAAACGTAACAATTATACGTAAGTGCGAAAATTGGTTACAAAAAGTATGTTATATATTTGAAACTAAACGGTTGGGCTTGGAGTATTGAATGGCTCAATAGAAAAACGTTGCAAGTGACAAAACTTACAAAAGTGAGGTTTTAGTGGAATACGTTTAATAAGTCCTCTATTTGATCATAATAGTGAATTCTAATAGGTAGAATTGTAAAAATCTCGAAAATTCTTGAAACAAAATCATCATACAGTGAAAAATCGTTATGCAGGTAATAATCAGATGAAATCTTTCACTTTCTGTAAAAATTTGTTTTTGTTACTTGCAACGTTTTTGCGTTGACCCATTCATTGACGCCACAAGTCAGTTGTTTAAAGATCACGTTCGGAGACGAAGATTTCTTGGTTAAAATCTTGCCAAAGATTGTTTGACCATTTTAGGGTTTTGAATAATAAACGGTGGTTACCGGTGTACCTTGATGGTTTTTGATGGCTAGGGTTCAATCAACCATGCTCTCTTAGGAATGGTCAGCCTTAATATTTAAAAGACTACGCCTCATTCACACATCATACATAGCCGTCCCATCTCATTAAGTCATGCTTATTGTTTTAAATTGATCGAATAACGTACACATTAGAGGTTGATGAAAAAATATAGTAGATTATTTATATTTGAAATGACAAAAACACTTTTAACCGCAAACAGCCTGGAAATGTGACAACTAGGATTTAACAAAACTGAATATTTCGATAAAGCAAAGTTAAGAACTAAATTGTATGACTTCATAAAAACTGTAGAGATTAAGAATACTACCAAAAATGAACCGACAGATTCTAGAAGATGCGAGAAAGTTGAGATCAGAAACGATAAAATATATTATTAAGTTTCAGAGAAGATAAGACGAAAAAAGAGAGGATTTTGTAAGAAGTTTCCGATAAAACTAATGCTTATTGGATAAAAAAAATCAGAGAAAGTAAACATCCGGGGGAAAACGTATTAAAGAATAAAAATTCAATATGTTTTACTAAGCATTTTTGCAAACAAAATCGAAAAGTAACTTCCCAAAAAGCTGTATTATCAAAAATCTCTTTTATAAAATTAGTTAATTGATATCTAGAAAACGTAAAATGTGGAGTGTTATCGAGAAAACAACCAGTTTTTTTTACTGCTTCTGTCTAAGGCTAGAAGTAAATAAATACATAAATGGTGTGTTCACGAGCGCAGAAAATTATCGAAAGATTAAGGAAGAACATTCACCCTGAATTTAAAAATTCATGACCAAACATGACGCCTTACATTTATTTATTATAGCTTTAAGCATAAGTAATTAAAATACATCACGATATCTCAATTACTTACAGTCATTCCGAATCCGTCTGTCTGTAACAACTAGTTTCTGTACCAACTGTAGTATTATAATAACCTAGAATATCTTTCAATCAATTTTTGACTGGGCTTGAAATTCAACACTAAACAAAAACTGAAATATAAATTTAATTGTAATTATCATAACACTTAATATTTATGGTATTAACAGTTTAACAAAAAAGAAATAAAATGTATTAAACACTCACACGAATTTCTCTTAACAACGTAAATAATAAACAATGCAACCTATGTTTATTCAGAAGTAAACAAAAAAAAAATGAAGACGAAAAGTTAATTTTAATCCTGCGTGATAATTTTATATTCTAGATAAGAAGCTTACGTCGAATGTACACGTGGATAAAACGAGAAAGGCACTCCAGGACAGATTCAAACAGTTATACAGACTTCTTTCACGCAAATCCAAGCTACCAACTTCATCCAAATTAACCATTTAAAACTCCTACCTTCGACCAATATGGAGCTATGCCAATCAGCTTTACAGGTGTGCAAATCCATCGGTATTAACAAAAATTCAGCGTTTCCAATCAAAGCTTTTACGGAGGATAGTTAACGCCCCTTATTATATAACCAATAAAACGCTTCACTCACACCTAAACATACCCTACATAAATGACGTTTTCTTAAAACTGTACAAAATTTAGGAAGAAACTCGTGAACCACCATAACCCTTTGATCTCAAATCTGGCTACGCAGACTCTCCCAAACAATCCAATAAGAAGTCTAAATCGTCTATGGAGCTAGGACCTCATCAATTAATGTAGTACCGTAATTAACTATCAATATTATGTAATTGACTATCCATTACAGTGTTCTAAATCCTGCACTTGATGCTACAGTTCACGTACCATACGAGACGATTTAAAAAAAAACAGATGTGCCGTTTTTGAGAAAATTGAAAAAAGTTAAAAATTCCACGCATAAATACTACTACTTTCGGTTGACCGATTTTGATGAAAATTTTTGTGTCGATACGTCATTAGTGACTGTGTCTCCACTCACGTTTATTTATCATGTTAATTTTTTCCAAATTTTGTGTTACCCATCACATTCACTGATTGTTTCCAATAGATTGTGAATTTCCTAAATAAAGAAAAAAAATCATGCGTAAATGACGCAAAACGAAAAATCAACTTCTAAAAGACAAATAAACGGAAAATCACAAATTGACTCTTAACTTGGCATTGTAAAAAAAATACTTGAAATAAAATCTGTAAGATCCTTAATTTTTTATAACTTTAATTTTAAACTTTTATTGTGAAATGCATCACACAATCTTAAAAAATTCTATTTTTTACCAATTTTAATGAACAACATACAGAAAATCACTAATTGACGCTAAACTAAGCGTTGTAGAAAAAATTGTTTGAGTTAAAAGTTTTAGGTTTTTAATTTCCCACAACTTTAATATTATAATACATTTTTGCCCTAATATTTATATAAGGCCGCATTACAAAAAGAAATTACCACGTGAGCCTTCCAAGCCACAGCCTTCCAAGAATTTTAGCAAACACGGCGCTTACCCGATTTTTAGAGTACAAAAAATTTAGTAAACGAGACGATTTAAAAAAAAACAGATGTGCCGTTTTTGAGAAAATTGAAAAAAGTTAAAAATTCCACGCATAAATACTACTACTTTCGGTTGACCGATTTTGATGAAATTTTTTTGTGTCGATATGTCATTAGTGAAATATTTTGTTTACACATATAAAAAAAAACTCTCAAACAAATCATTAAATAAATCGCTTGTTAGAGAAACAACAAGAGTCCAACGTAATTGATTTTTCAAGAGATACATAAATTTTTTTTCAAATTTTATTGATACATATTTCTGAAAATTATTTGACATGAATTTGAAGTACTTCTTTAAAAGTAATGTGTTCATTTTTATAAATTTCGTCTTATTTTTAATGGATATTATTAGACGAGGGAATTTTCCAGTATGGACTTGTGGTTTTTTTACAAACAAATGCAGATATTTCAGTCTGTTTATATGATAATATTTATTTACAGAATAGTTGTTTAAGATTATATTGTGTTATCAAAAACGTAGTTCAATTTTTTATTCGTTTTAATTTCACGAAAAACAATTAATACTACATTTCTTCGGGCTTATCATATTTTTCTGCTGATGGCCATAAAAATAATTCTAATGTTGTTTCTAAAACAAAAACAAATTTTCTGCGGGTTAAATAAACTACTACAGTAGCTGGACTTATGGTTTCTCTATAAAATAATAGAAATGCAATGAAATATTCGATTTTGAACACTAACTTAATTTTGATAAAAATGGACATGTGTGTTTTCTCAAACAAGTGATCCAATTGTTTTTTTTTGGATTCTAAAGGCCTGAAAACGTGTATTTCCGGTGAAACTTTACTTCAAAATAACGAAACGAAAACCATAGGCCCACTTTACTTCCCTCTGAATATAATATAATATATTCATACTGCAAGAAAAAGTAAAAGTTCATGACGTTTTATTTAAAGTACAATCTAGTTTTGTTTTTTCTAAGTGACCTTTAAAATTATAACTTTTTTAAGTCATTTGCAGATAAAAGTTCAGATTTTAGCCTTATAATTTAAATTAATTATATAGAAGCTGTCCAATATATGAAATTTAACATTTTATAATTTTTTTTAAATGCGATAATTTACTGCAGGCTATTTAACAGTACAATGTAAATAAATCTACAGTACTTGTTATCTTAGTACCTCATTAGCTTATCATGGTATAATTATGTCTCATATTCTGTATATTATTTATTTAGTGTGGGGTAATAATTACCCCACACACATACAACATACAATATATAGAACATACAATTATTGTATGTTCTGAAGGTGACGAGGAAAGAGTTTATAAAATTTATAAGAGTGCATTTAGTTGTATGGTAAGAGCTACTAACCCTCCATGCAGACGATTATTCAAGGAGCTTTCTCACTTCACATTTTTTTTTGAGGAAATGATATACCGGGTGTCCCACGAAGAGATTGCTATTTTGAATTAATATGCCGGACGCATCGCACACTCTACTGACAGGAAACTTTACAGTTATAATAAACAGATATGTAAAAAAGTACCCTCGAGTTTCATTTGCTAATGATTAATCAAAACAATATCGCGGAAAGTAATTTTATATGCATAACCATTTCAAATTAGTGATTTGTTACAATGTTACTTAAGTAATAAAATGAAAGAAATATGAAAGTGATAAATAATTAATGAACACAATTTGTTTCATTAAACTTTATTCGAACTGATCTCTGTCAATAGCTATGTACTGATAGCAACGAAACAAAAATGTGTCATAAGCGTTTTTGAAAAATTGCCGAGGTATCAACTCTTATACTCTTCAATCAGCCTCATTAATTGGTTGCAATGGTGTGAGAATAAACTTTTTCCTTCAAAAAGCCGCATAGGAAAAATCGTAAACAGATAAGTCTGGTGATCTTGGAGGCTAGTCCATGAGGCCGCTGCCACGACCTATCCAACGGTTAGCAAGATTTTGGTTTTAAACCGCTTCGGCCACATTAGCATAATGTGGAGGAGCTCCATCATGCTGGAAAAAACGACCTGCATCTCTGCCTTAAAAAGATGAGGAACTATGTGATTATTTAAAATTATTGATACTTAGGATACCTGTCTCCATTCATTGTCTGATGGGATATGTCATAATATAAAACACCATTAATGTTAATACCGTAAATGTTAGTGGTTTTATCCACTAATAATAGTTGTAATTATTGATTAATAGTTGTAATTTTTGTTTGTTTGATTTTCAATTCGTAAAAAAATGTCTTCAATCTTATTTTTAATTTTTAAAAGTTGTTGTAAAATTTCATCTAAATTGTAGCAATGAAAGTACGTGGAAATAATACGAATAGCGTTCAGTGCCTGTTTACTTGAAGGGACACTATTTCTGTTTCCGTTTCATCGTCATCTTCACTTTCTTCCACGTTGTTTTGAGCTAAGAAATGTTCGATTATTGCATCATCGCCAACATCTGCTGAAGTGGGTAAGTCATTTTCATTGTTAAGTTTTAAAAACGTAGATTTTTATTTTGCATCTCTTACTGATAATAAAAATGAGGATAACTTATGTTTTTCATATTATATTTTTTGTTGTTTAGGCAATCAGCCGAAAGGCTGGTTTGAAGTGTAGAGGTTTTACTAAGTAAAACGAGGAGTAAGGTGGTTTACCATGCCTTCCTCAGTGAGTGGAAAAGTACACTTGTCAGCATGCTGGGCCCTCTGAAAAGCACATATTTTCCACTCTGCAAATGACACCTTCACTTCATTCAACACAGGGTCTGGCTGTATAATGAAATTCATTAATTTCAAAAGAGATAACTCTGATTAGTGTCTTTTACACCTCTATCTCTCCTGTTCTTAAATGATTCAGTCATTTAATTGGCTGACCATGTGATAAGAAAAAGAACTATTTATTTTAGGCCTGCAACGAACAGATTCAGTGTAAATAATTTGACACTCTACCTGTCTGTTATGGGCAGGATTATATTGTTTACTAATGATTAAACATAAGTTATAACTTACATTGCAGGGCTAAAATAAAAAAAGTTGTGTTTCTTATCACATGGTCAGCCAATTAAATTACTGAATCATTTAAGAACAGAAGAGGTAGAGGTGTAAAATACATTTATCAGAGTTATCTCCTCTGAAAGTAATGAATTTCATTAAACTGCCAGGCTTTGTGGTGAATGAAGTGAAGGTGTTATTTACAGAGTGAAAAATATGTGCTTTTCAGAGGACCCGGCATGCTGATAAGCATACTCTTTGACTCAGTGAGGAAGGCACTGGTGAACCACCTCACTCCTCGTTTTACTTAGTAAAACCTCTAAAGGTTCAAACTAGCCTTTCAGCTGATGACCTAAACAACAACAATAACTTACATTATATACAATGGTAAGAGGAAATCGTGTAAATGTTAATATCAGAATTATTTTATTGTATTATCGGCATTTTTATTATAAGATATTCTTCAATTCCATAATTTTAGAAACCAAATCTAATTTTGGAACGGAGAAATATTATTTTATGTTGTATTATAAATTCTAGATAAAGTAAGAATAGATATAATACGTAGAAAAACTAGAACCAACTAACTAAGAAGAACAACAGATCTTGACAAAGGTTTAACGATACAATAAAAATGGTAAGGACCACCTGTCAAACCAGTTCACTATCCACGATTACACACATCATTCGTCTAAGAGAAAGGTACCAAACGACCAGTTAACCAAATAAGTTAATAAAGTATTCATTCTACTATAAACTTGTTAGATGTGTTATAAAATTAAAGCGGTTTCTGCCTCTCACGCCATAATTATAATCAGGCTTCGGGTCTATCATGTAGTATCCCTAATACAAACACGAACCAATTAACTAATCGACTTGTTCAATATAGATTTTGATGCAATTTTACAAAAAAATGTCAAATCAAACCTTTGACAAAGAAATCTGGTGTAAAACAGTCACACAACATTCACTTTCCAATGCAAATAATAAAACAATATAACCTAACATTAGAAAAAACAAAAAAAATAACCTCAAAAAACATAACCTAATTTTATTATGAGTGAAAGACAAAAATTCAAAATCAACCTCAGTTCGGCTTAGAATTACGAAAAATTACTCTTTCACACTAAACTAGGCTCTGTAGAGAAAAATGCTATAAATAAAAAATGTAGATCTTTTAATTTGTAACAAGTTTGATTATATACACTTTTGTCGTAAAACCCATACTAAGGCTGAAATCTTTAAAAAAATCGTTTTTTACAAATTTCGTGATAAAAAAAAGAAAATTGCTAAAACCGCTAAACTAAGCGTCATACAAATAAATGGTTGGCATAAAATTTGTGGGATTTTAAAATAATGTCTACAACTTTTATTATATACACTTTTGCGCTAAAATGCATTTTAAGGCCGCAATCTTAAAATAATAATTTTCTTTTATGAAAGCAGAGCCTCACCAAGAATTTCAGCAGACATGGCACCTACGCTATCTGTAGAGCATGAAAAATGTAGTAAATGAGGCGATTTAAAAAAAAACATATGAGCCGTTATTTAGAAAATCGCAAAAAGTGAAAAATGACACGAATAAACTACTACTTCCGATTGAACGATTTTGATGAAAATGTTCGTGTCGGGTCCTCTAGTAGTATCTAACTTAAGTTTTACGTTTCAACTTCATACAATGTTCCGTTTTGAGATATTCTGTTCACACACACATACACACACAAACACACACACACACACACACACACAAACACAGAGACCAATCGCTAAAAACAATTTTTTGGGGTTCAGGGGGCCTGAAAACGTGTACATTCAGTGAAAACTCGATTTCGAAAAATCGATATGAAAACAATACTTTCCTTCCTATATATTCATATACTGCCCATAACAGACAGGTGAAGTGTCAAATTATTTACACTCAATTTGTTCGTTGCAGGGCTAAAATAAATAGTTCTGTTTCTTATCACATGGTCAGCCAATTAAATGACTGAATCATTTAAGAACAGAAGAGGTAGAGTTGTAAAAGACACTAATCAGAGTTATCTCCTCTGAAAGTAATGGATTTCATTGTACAGCCAGACCCTGTGGTGAATGAAGTGAAGGTGTCGTTTACAGAGTGGAAAATATGTGCTTTTCAGAGGGCCCGGCATGCTGATAAGCGTACTTTCCCACTCAGTGAGGAAGGCAATGGTAAACCACCTCACTCCTCGTTTTACTTAGTAAAACCTCTAGAGGTTCAAACCAGCCTTTCGGCTGTTGACCTAAACAACAACATATTCATATACCTAGGCAAGAGAAAGTAAAAATATTGACATATGTTATTCGAAATTTCCGAATTAAAACATTAGGCTTACCTTTTTTGTCACTTCGTAGAATGTAAACTCTAGAATATCTAAACTACGATCTAAGTGTACTTATTTCAGGTATCGGGCAAAATTATGCTCTAACTTTGTTGAAATAGCGACTGGGTTGATTTAGTGGTAACGTCATCGCCACAAATCAGCCGTTTAACAACAGATTTCCAGAGACGAAGATTCCTTGTTTAAATCCTAGTAAAGATAGTTACTTTTATACGGATTTGAATACTAGATACCTGGTTTTCTTTGATGGTTGGGTTCCAATTAACCATACTTTTTCAGTAATGATCATCCTGAGTATGTACAAGACTATACCTCATTTAAACGTCATACATACCATCCTGAAAGTGAGAAAGTGGTAAAATTCAGCGGTGTATGCGGTTATATTCGCAGGACAATAGGAAAGAAAAAAGACGAGACAACCAAATAAATTTTTATAGAGCAATGGCTGTACCACTCATTACATAAAATGGGAGTGAAAATGGATGTCACTAAAGAGAACGAACCATGTATTCAGACTGCTCATAACGAAACTATACGCGCCGAGTTAAATGTTCAGTCACTGAGTGAAACTTTAAGAATATTTAAGAAAATATGGTCCAACTATTTACTTCTCATGCCAGCTCACAAACTTTCTTTACGAGCATGGAAAATTACACCTAGAGGGAAGCGAGGCTTCGGAAGAACTAAAAAGAGATGGATGCCGGAACAGGCTATCGAGCCTAATCCTTGATGATGATGATGACATATCATCCTTATCTCATTGTCATTGGGTTATAGGGTTGCTTATTATTTTTATAAATTGACAAATTGCAACTTACCTACACACAAATTATAAATACATTTTTTTTTTAGCTTTTATTTGTTTTTGGGAACTGTGTACATTGTTGACAACTACCCAATTTGATCGCTGCTTTTTTGCTGTATTTTGACGTGGATTAGACATGAGTTTAAACACGGACCCCCAGTAGAGTTTGTTCATGGATGGCTGTCAACTGGTCACCGTACAAAGTCGCTTGCTGAACCGGTGTTACTTAACAAATAAAAGAGACTTTCTACCAGCTGACTGACTGGGCTGGCCCGAAGACCATAAATAAAAAATAAAATTACTACAAGAATAATTTTTTCTACAGCGCTTATTTTACCGTCAATTAATTACTTTTTAAGTCTACAATTAGCGTACTTTTTTCATTCACTCACGATTATTACAATAATTAGGTTATGATTTTAATTTTACATTGTATACCCATGATTAAACATATGTTATATTTTTCATTATTTAATTGGGAAGAGAAACTCGTGTGAGTATTTTACATCAGGTTTTTAATATAGGAAAACTAATTCACGTTCCCCAAAATTTCTTCCAAACCTCCCTCTTTAGGTAGCCATGAAAACAGTAAAAAATGTGTTTTACTAAAAAGTAATTTTATTTATACATTTTTTTAGTAAGACCTACTTGTTTCTTAGTCAATATAAAAGATAGTTCCCAAGAAATTGTAAAAGTGGTTTTTCCCTGTCAGCCATAATTACAATTAAGTTTATACGATAACTTATATTACATCAAACATGATTAAAATAACTTGCAAATCAACTCAGTGTTACGGATTAAATAATTTACAAAATTACCATTTTTAGTAAAACTACTCTTGGAAATTATAAAAAATACTCAAGTTCAACGTTCATTCTATAACCAAAACTAGAAATGAATTCTAGTTTTTTGTGTTTATAGAAATATTTTCAAGTTAGTAATAACAACATTTAACAAGTAATATTTAAAATAAATATAAATACTCAATAACAAACAGGATTCGATAGGTTGTCTTTACTTAAAATAACATAATAATTATGGTATGATTGAATGAAAAATTACAGAATATTATAAAAATGTCAATACTTCCATGTTTATAAACTATTTATGAAATCATTGCCTTTATTATATTTTAAAGCTTTCACTAAAATTTCCATTTTAGATTCAATTTCTTTGCTTATAAAACATATTATTAAAAAATCTTGTGAAACACTCACGCGGATTTCATTTACCAATATAGATATTGACAATATTACGTATGTTTAATCATGAGTAAATAATATAAAATGAAAAACCTAATTTTAATTATGAGTGAATATCGGAAAATAAAAATCAACCTCTGTAGAATTAAAAAATCTGGTGTGAAACATTCACACGACTTTCTCTTGCCAATGCAAATAATGATCAATTAACCTAACATTAGTAAACATTAGAAATAAACAAAAAGCTAACCTCAAAAAACATAACGCAATTTTAATTATGAGTGAATTATGCAAAATGAAAACAAACCGTAGTTTGGCTTAATAATACGGATAATCACTCATTCACGCTAAACTAGGCTCTGTAGAGAAAAATGCTTGAAATAAAAGTTTAGATGTTTTAATTTTTTATAAATTTAATTATAACACTTGTAAAATTAATACTAAAGCCGAAATATTAAAAAATATTTTTCTT
Organism: Catonia carolina; assembly: GCA_035578175.1. Taxonomy (NCBI): domain Eukaryota; kingdom Metazoa; phylum Arthropoda; class Insecta; order Hemiptera; family Achilidae; genus Catonia; species Catonia carolina. Next base: position 18,680,396 of record JAQMRL010000015.1, read on the forward strand.
TACAGATTTTCATGGAGAAAAACAGAAAATCACTAATTACCGCTAAACAAAGCGTTATAAAAAAGTGATAGAAATAAGTGTGGTAGATTTTTAAATTGTCTATAACTTTGATTGTATACACTTCTGCACTAAAATGCATATTAAGACCGCAATCTTAAGAAAAACATTTTTCTACGAGAGAACAGCCTCCCCAAAAATTTTAGCAGACAAGGCGCCTACTCTATCTTGCAGAGCCTAAAAAATGTAGTAAATGAGGCGATTTTAAGAAAAAATCGTACGAGCCGTTTTTGAGAAAATCGCAAAAAAGTGAAAAATTACACGCATAAACTACTACTTCTGGTTGACCGATCTTTATACTGTGTTCCATTCTTGAGATATTTTGTCCACACCCACGCACACACACACACACACACACGCACGCATACACACACACACACTCACACGCACACTGATCAACTGCTCAAAAATATTCTCACGGAATATTGAATGAAAATCAGCAAGGAAAACGAAGATAATGGCTTTCGCTGGTGATGACCCAGTTCGCTCGAAAATAGTACTTGATGACAAAAATTTTGAAAAAGTTTCCCATTTAACATAACTAAGGTACGATGTCGCATACGAAAATAGTGAAAAAATTTTAAAAAGGGTTAATAAATTTCAGACGGTTTGCGGCTTCAGAACAAGGTTTTTAGAAAGAAAACAAGGAAATATACAAGTTCACGTATGTATGATGTGATGCCATTTTCCTGCTTTTATATGGTTTTGCTAAGAACAATTTTTTTATGGGTGCTAAGAACAGCCTAATTAAGGAAAGTAGAAGCCGCTGAAATGAGATTAATAAGATCGGTGAAGGAATGCTTTTGCGAGTTCAGATTCGTAGTAGTGACATCAGGAGGGAACTAGGAAGAGATGAAAGAATCCTAAAGAAAATGAGAAAATACAGGACTCGATGGAAAAATCATGTCACAAGAATGACAAGTGAAAGGATTACGGTTCAAGCATTGCATTATTCTTCAATTGGAAGAAGAAGCTTGGGTAGACCAAGGAAAAGATGGTTTGAGGCTGGAAAAGGCGTAGCGGCCTAATCCATAAGCGGTAGAAGATCTTCACTACCACTTTTAACATTGAAACAGTATTAGACATTAATGTGATTGTAAACAGAAACGATAAACTAAGACTGTTAATTTAATGCGTAAATAGAAATCTAGTCAACCGCCCCTGTGGCGTAGCGGTTATTATGTCACGGTCTAAGTTCAAATTCCCAGCTATGGTCTGGACAAATTATTACACGTTTCAACCCACAGATAACATAACACAGCCTGCTGTAGCTGTTAATAACCAAACAATTTGCTGTGAATTTAAATAAACTGTAATTTTTTTAAATAATTAAAATTAGTGGTTTGCGTGTGAAAAATTACAACAAAGTGAAAAATTTCGAGTTCGATTCCTGGCTAAGACATAAAATTTAATACAGGTCACGACTCGCCGTTTCAGTTCCATAACCCACAGTAGTCCCTGATGACTTAGGCGTTAATACTTTAAATAAACTTAAAATATTATAAGATATAAGTTATTAAAAAATTTAAGTTAAGCGTACTAAAATACTCCCTATGTATGTGTATTATGTATGTTATACATAGTACATGGGAAAGCTCTCACTGACTGACTGACTGATTGACTCATCACTAATTCTCTTACTTCTATATAGCTAAGAAGGTGAAATTTAGAGGCAGTATTCCCTTTAGGGTAAATATAAAAGTTAAACATAAACAATTTTTACATCTCACCGTTAAGGGGTTGAAAATGGGTGTTCAATCGTCAAACTAATATTTTCTACTTCACTAAGTAAGTTCCATACGAGTTAGATGGTTGAATTTCGGTGATGTTATTTATAGTGCAACTAAAAAAAATATCTCTTAAAAATCTTCAAAATATACCCTTAAAAAGTTGAGAAGGGTGTCCACCCCTTAAACCAATATTTTTTATTCATTAAGTTCCGGTCGAGTTAGATGGTTGAAAGTCAATAGAGATGCTAAAGTGCACCTTCGAAATTACCCCTTAATAATTATTTGTGCAACCCTTAAACAAAAATCTTCAAAATTAGAATTTAGTGCGCTCTTTCAGAGGATTAAATTAGAATTTCTCAATTTTTTCCATTTATGAAAGTTTTCTGAAGACGCACATTTAATGTACGTCTTTCTATTTAAAATAATTATGCCTTCGTCCCGTAGAATGGTCCTAAAATATTTCTTATTTAGGGATGAAAATTCCTAGTTAATTTAAGAATGTAAATATCTTTATTTAGAGAGCTCATAAAATATTACAGCAATAAAAATATAAATGAATGGGTCAACGGAAAAAACGTTGTAAATAATAAAAAGAAATTTTCACAGAAAGTGAAAGATACCATCTGATTCTTAACTGAATAACGATTTTTCACTGTATGACGATTTTGTTTCAAGAATTTCAGAGATTTTAGTTACAATTCTACCCGTTAGAATTCACTATTATGATCAAATAGAGGATTTACAGAACGTATTCCACTGAAACCTCACTTTTGTAAATTTTTCAGTTTCAACGTTTTTCTGTGGAGCCATTCAAATGTGTTCCATTTTATTTTAAATATTCAACTCTACCAACAAGGCTCTAAAAATAATCAATTTACTATCTCAGAATATCTTAATAAGCCTCGTATTTTGTGAACCTTATATTTTTATGAATTACTTTCAAATGAAATTTTCTTGAAATTAACATTTTACAATATTATCCTTATTCCAATATAACTCCTTATTAATATACAGATATCACAACATACTTATTTTCACAACTTCATAGATATTTGTTACACATATCACAATCAATTTAACACAACACAATACACAAAATAACACGAACAATTTTTTAGTAAAAAAAACCTTTAAAATTCCGTATTTAGTTTTAATGGTATAATTATATTTATTTAAAAAAACCTATTATTATTATTAGTTTACGAACAAAATTATTTTTTTATCTTAAAGATAAATAAAAAAACGGAATAACAATAGGTAACAAAAATATTCCCACGAATAACAAAGGTTTGTGAAAGTATTTACACTATAAAAGGAAAATATTAATGAAATCTTGACCGATATAACACCGAAATAACTAAAAGATTATCTTATATAATTAATTTTATTTTTTATAAAATATAATTCACGGTAAATCGCGTATTGATAAGAATAAATATATTATAAATGATAAAGTATAAGTGGCGAAGATCAAAGAGGTATGGAAGCTAGATCATCACTGAAGAAGATCCTGTTAAGTAGAAACTAGTTAAGCGATATAGAAGGCAGAGAAGAGCATTAACAGCTGATGCAAGGTCAGCTGGATTCATCCATTATTAGTTGTTACAAGGTCGATGACATAATTTCACGGATGGATAGCATCGTATCATCTCTCTCTTTTTGATCTTCTATACAAACAAGTTGATAAATCCTTGTAATTTAAGTAACTGCTTAATCCAGTATCTTTTAAACCGGGTAGCTTAAATATTATTTACACACAATCTGTTCGTTGTAGGGCTAAAATAAATAGTTCGGTTTCTTATCATATGGCCAGCCAATTAAATGACTGGGATTAAATAAAGACATTGAAGCTTGGCATTACTGCTACTAATTATTTTCACAAATCATTTCATCATTCAACCCACCGGGTTGGTCTAGAGGTAAAGTCGCCGCACTGAGTCAGCTGTTTAACAGCTGATTTTCGGAGACGAAGGTTCCTGGTTCAAATCCTAGTAAAGGTAGAATAAATAAGTTACTTTTATACGGATTTGAATACTAGACTGTAGTTACCGGTGTACTTTGATGGTTGGAGTTCAATTAACCATACTCTCTCAGGAATGGTCGGCCTGAGTTTTTACAAGACTACATCTCATTTACACGTCTACACATCACCCTCATCTCATTGGGTCATGGGGTTGCTTATTGTTCTAAATTGAACAGATTGCAACGTACGTGTGGATTAAAAAAAAGTTTCATCATTCACCGTCTGCATTAGCAGTAATTGCAGAACAGTCGGACGTTAAACAAAAAAAAAAAACAAAAAAAAACAAAAATGAGAGCCTACTGAAAAAATTCATAAATTTAAATAACCCCAACCCTTGTGAATGAAGTTGAATGACAAAACAAAATAGACAGTTACTGGGAAGTTTATACGTTTGTTTGATAATTACGTACTTCTTTTAAACAAAAAACAAAATGTAAGTTAATAGTCTAGCCTTATGTAATCATATATATATATAATTTAGAAAACGCTTAAGTTACGAATTTTTGTTTTACAAACTAAAAATTTCTGAAAGCATTTTTTTTTTTATTTAACATCGCGTCAACTGCAACGGTCATTAGCGACGACGTTGGGGTGTAACTTTGTACAGTGGAGGATGAAATGATTTTTTGTAACGTATGAAAATATGCCGTGTCTGAGTGGGATTCGAACCCAGGACCGCATGATGAGAGGCGAGCACGTTACCAACTACGCCAATGCAGCCGGCTGAAAGTATTATTTTCCGACTTCTGCTTTAGTTTGAAATAAAAAATACTTAGTGAGTCACTTTGTTATATTCATACACCACATGAAACAAATATCTTGAACAGTGTATAGAAATCATTATGACTTTAGCTTATATTCCATTAAAATGACAGCGTATTTCATTTTTCAAGAAACGGAAATTCAATTACCCTGATTTTTATAGTAAAGTTTTACTCTAACTATTATAAATCTCAATATCTATAACTTTTCCGGAATGTCTACAAAACCCTTTCAGCTCTCTTTTCATCCGGGGGAACAAAAAAATCACAAGGTGCGAGATCCGGTGAGAATGGGTGAGGAAGCGGTTTCATGTGGTTTTTCGCTAAAAACTCACAAAATTGGCAGTGTGATCTGGAGCAATGTCATGGTGGAAGAACCAGTCTCCACTCCGTTATGTCTTTAGTCCAGGCACTCAATCTTCAATATACTTATCGTCGCGTTCAAATCGTAATTAAAAATAATGTATGTATGATATAGGTTTATTTTTGGAACTGTATAGTGGAAGATCTTTAAAATGATTTGGTTGTTTGTCATAAATTTTGACAGTGGATGCTTTCTAGTATCCGAGAGTTTCGAACAGGACAAGAGTTAGTAAAACAGAGAAAAACTGGTGATAATTTAAAATTTTTCAAAACCTCGGAGTCTTAACGTTTTCATTTTTATGTTGGATATTTTAAGAAACAACTTAATGATTTATCGGGAATTTCATGGTTACGGGACCAGAAATAGAGAAAATTATGTGGTGAAATGTTCAAGGTCTTGGCCGGATATTCTTAAACTTAATGGAAAAATTCAAGGAAAAACAAAACGAATTCCTGACATATTAGGTGATTTACTCGGTGAGTCGTGACTGGTTTTCACGGTGATCATGATACAAATTGAAAACGGCAGTGATTTGAATTATATTTCCATGTTGCATGCATAATTAAGAATATACAGTGTGTACAGCTGTATTCACATTACGGATTAAAGTAAATTTACAAAGACATTAATTTAATTTATGTCATATTTTAAAAGCCGTTTAGTACTCAGTCTTGTTTTGTAAAGCAGGTGAAATGATAAATGAATTGTACTTGAACCTGCTAACCTAAAATACCATGTTTATAAATTTACAAGAATAGTTCCGTTTCTTCTCACACGATTAGTGTATTAAAAACCTTAACCCTTTTGATCTCAGTATCCGGTATACCAGACATCAATTTTGTAGATGAGAGTTTTTCAGGGATCTGTTAGCTCTTGCAGAATGGTTTTTCCAAAGTTGTTATAATAAATAATAAATTTTCTTTTTTGAAATTTTCTTAAGGACAGCTACGATCTTTTCCTGGGTCTTCCAATATCTCTTCGGCCAACCGGGCTATACCTCCACACTTCCTTAGGTATACGCCCATTAGGCAATCTTTCCAAATGTGCCAGCCATCTCTGCCTGTTTTCTATTATTCGGTCTTCCAACTTGAAGATGTTCAATTCCTTACGCACATTTTCATTATATAATCTATCCACTCTTGTACAGCCTTTTACTGACCTTAAAAAATTCATTTCCGATGCTGAATTTTCCTTTATTGTTTCCGACTCTTCACCCATGTTTCTGAACAATACAGTAATGTTGGTATTGCTATCACTTTATAACATTTTAATCGGGTCTCCTTCCTAGTTTCCTTGGGGAGCGCTCGTCGAATGGTTCCACCCACCGACTGGAATTAACTAAGTGTGTAGTCAATGTCTGTATCTATGTCATAAGTGATGTCGCAACCAAGGTATCGAAAATGGGGCACGTGTTCAATATTTTTATTGTGAACAGATATAGAACAAATATAAAAAAACAGTTCATATTATAAATATTGGTCCGGAATCGCTTCTTTATCTAGCAAAAGATTTCGCCTGGAATTCAGGTTCCTCTGTGAAATGAACTCATATAGGAATAGGCAGGGCGTAAATCAAGGTTACTAATAGAATAGTTTTTCTGCGAAATGAGCTGAAAATCGAATAAAATGTGTTCCAAGTCTGTTGTATAGTCATATTTGAGATATCTAATGAAATACGTAAATTCAATCTCAAAACATGTTTTCTTTAGGTTTGAAGAAGATTTTAACAAACAATCTTTTGCAAGAATAATATTTTGGAATTTTTGCTATAATTATTCTAATTGCGAAATTTTGTGGGCCATATGTGAAAAATCTCAAGGTGTTCGGTTGAGTTGCCCCTTTGCGTAAACCTGTAGCTGAATACAGAATGGAACAACGCAAAAAATGTAATTATAATGTCTTCTTTTCATAAGATAAATTACGTTTTAATTAATTAGCTTTAAAAAGTTTTGGTGTTTTAAATTTGTTTCAAAAAAATTAAAAAATATTTACAGTATAAATTAAATTTATCACCTTACCTTTGTTTGTTCTTTTTAAAAAAACTTACGCGCGTTTCGGTGGTATCACCTTCTTCAGAGCATATTATTAAAATTTAAAATTTAAATTTAAACGTTATTTCCATTCAGTCATTTAGATTAAAACTGGTTTAAATTCATTCCTATATTTGTTTATAATACTTATTATAAAACAACCTCACCAAGAATTTCAGCAAACATGGCGCCTACCCTATCTTGTAGAGAATAAAAAATTGAATAAACCAGGCGATTTTTAAAAAAATCGTAGGACCAGTTTCTGAGAAAATCTTAAAAAGTGATAAATTACACGAATAAACTACTACTTCCGGTTCACCGATTTTGATGAAAATGTTCGTGTCGGGTCCGGTAGTGGTATGTAACTTAAATTTCAAGTTTGAAGTTCGTACGATGTTCCGTTCTTGAGATATTCTGTTCACACACACAGACACACACACACAGAGACACGCACACAGACCAATCGCTAAAAACATGTTTTTTGGGTTCAGGGGGTCTGAAAACGTATAGATCCGGTGAAAACTCGATTTCGGAAAATCGACATGAAAACAATACTTTCCTTCCTATATATATTCATATAGGCAAGAGAAAGTAAAAATGGATTAAATTTTATTCATAAAAAATACTTGTTTGATATAATTTTAAACTGTACGCGAATTCCTTTCTAAACAGATTTTGGTTGAAAAATATTTATAAATTTTTAAGTAAACGCTGAGGAAAATTGTGTATTATTTGATACAAATGGTTGGATGATACGCTAATTGAAGTAAGCAAATTAGTAATGGTGATAAAATTGGTAAGTGTTGAATTTTTAACATATTGTTAAAATTCATTGACTTATCAGTTTCATCTTGACATGTCATATACTTCCTTCTAGAGTATCCTAAATGCAGTGATAAAAAAAAATCTGGTGTGAAACACTCACACAACTTTCTCTTGCCAATGCAAATATGACCAATATAACCTAACAACATTCGTAATAAAACATTAGAAATTAACAAAAAAACTAACTCAAAAAACATAGCCTTATTTTAATCATGAGTGAAAGACGCAAATAAAAATCAACTTAGTGTGGCTTAAAAATATGAAAAATCAGTTTTTCACGCTAAACTAGGCTCTGCAGAGAAAAGTTACAGAAAAAAGTTTCAAATAAACGTTGTGGAATTTTTAATTTTCTACACTTTTTGTTGTATACATTTTTGCACTAAAGTGTAAATTAAAGTCGCAATCTGAAAAAAAAAAATTTCTTAAAACAGCCTCACCAAGAATTTCAGGAAACATGGCACCTAACCTATCTTGTAGACCATAAAAAATTTAGTACACCAGGCGATTTTTAAAAAAAAATCTTAGGACCAGTTTTTGAGAAAATCGCAAAAAAGTGAAAAATTACACGAAGAAACTAATACTTCCGGTTGACCGATTTTGATGAAAATGTTCATGTCGGGTCAGATAGTGGTAAGTAACTTAAGTTTTCAGTTTCAAGTTCGTACAATGTTCCATTCTTTATATTATATTCTATACGCGCGCGCACACACACACACACAGACACAAACATAGACACACACACAGACCAATCGCTAAAAACATGTTTTTTGGGTTCATAGGGTCTGAAAACGTGTATATCCGGTGAAAACTCGATTTCAAAAAAACGATATGAAAACAATACGTTCCTTCCTATATATTCATATAGGCAAGAGAAAGTAAAAATCGTACAGTTCCACATAATCTGCGTTATAATTCGTGGTGTACCACCGTCTACATAAGAGTTAAAGTTTTAATAAAATTAAATGAATTAGTGACCTGAAACAAAATAAGTAAATTATATGCTACTTAAATATAAATAACAAATTCATTACAAAATACAAAATAATCTCATATATAAAACTTGCACGTTTTTCTTAAAATATAAATTATTATAATTTTTATAAAAATTACGTAGATATTGTATTAATAAAGTTTAATACACACAATAGAAATTTTAAAACTTCACATTCGTTTGTTTCAAATTAAATTATGAAAAATCATTTAAATGTATATCGAAAACTTTCAAAACCTTCCATAATACATTTTGTGCAATCTAACTTTAACATTATGGGTACAGTAGAATAAAATTTAATATGAAAAAATATTATAGAGTTCTACATGAGAGAAATAAATAGAACGTATGAACAAACCTAATATTTTTTAACCAAAGTTATGCTTGAATAAAATATTTAATTATGGTGTATTTTATTTAAATTCCAACAGACGTTCTTATTTCTATTATGAAAATTTGTTTAACAGAATTATAAATACATTTTTTATCTTTCTTTGTAAGAAGTACTGGTGCAGCCATTTGGAACGTATGTGGGAGGACTGCTTTACCTGTTTAGCTTACGAGTATAAACTCGTAAGCTTAATTATTACCCACCGGTAAGACAAGTGTTGGAAGCCCAAGTAGGAGATGGTTTCCGGAACAGGTCAAGCTGCCTAGTCCATGAAGTGAAGAAGAAGAAGAAGAATAACAACAAAAATACGAAAAAGACGATGCAAAAGAAGAAGAAGAAGAAAAAGAAGGAGAAGGAAAAGGAGGAAGAGAAGAAGAAGGTAGAAAAAGAAGACAAGGTAGAAGGAGAAAAAGAAGGAGCAGGAGCAGAAGAAGAAAAAGATAAAGTAGATGAAGTCGAAGAACAAAGAGAAGGATAAGCAGAAGAAGATAGAGAAGGAGAAGAAAAAGGAGGAGAAGAAGAAGACGTAGCAGAAGAAGAACAAAAGATGAAGAAGGAGCAGAAGAAGAACACGACAATAAAGAAGAAGGAGAAGCGGAAGAATAAGAAGAAGAAGCAGGAGTAGGAGGAGGAGAAGAAAAAGGAGAAGAAGAAGGAGAAAAGCAGGAGAAGAAGAAGAAGAAGTAGACAAAGAAGACGAAGAAGAAGGAGAACAAGAAGGAAGAGAAGCAGAAGAAGAAAAAGAAAAGTAGAAGAAGACGAAGAAGAAGGATAAGGATAACCAGAAAAAGATAGAGAAGGAGAAGAAAAAGGAGGAGGAGAAGAAGAAGAACAACAGAAGCAGAAGAAGAACAGAAGATGAAGAAGGAGCAGAAGAAGAACACGACGATAAAAAAAAGGAGAAGAAGATGAATAAGAAGAAGAAGAAGGAGGAGGAGGAGGAGTAGGAGGAGGAGGAAGAGAAGAAGAAGAAGAAGAAGGAGGAAAGAAGAAAAAGAAAAAGAAAGAGAAAAGTAGGAGGAGAAGAAGAAGTAGAGAAAGAAGACGAATAATAAGGAGAAGAAGAAGGAGGAGGATCAGAAGAAGAAAAAGAAAAGTAGAAGAAGACGAAGAAGAAGGAGAAAAAGAAGGAGAAGAAGAAGACCTTTATTTAGTAACAACTACAACTGTTTATGTGTACAACTAATAGTATTTGGGATGTAACCTATATGTAATGTCTTGTTTTCATCTTGATTGAGGAAATCACTCAGTGGAAAATTCTCGTTGTTGCTTCATAAGAGAAGCATCTCTATTCCAGCACCTTTTTAATCTTCTTTGTACGTATACCTTCATATGTACGTATTTACATTTATGAAAATTACTTAGTAATCTTCATATACACGTATTACTATGCAGATATTTTAATAATTACAAAATAAAAATCTAGGATGTCAGAGAAAAAGTGTATTTTGTCACAATAAGGTCAAAATGAAATACTCAGTATTTTGAAAGTACATTTTTTTAAAGTATAATATGTAGGGTTCATGAACAATATCTTTTTAATTCTTGTAAATTTTAAAGGACCATCCATTGCATTTGGTGTATTTGGTATAAGTAAACTCAATTTTTGTAACACATCAATATTTAAACAGTACCACGCAGACTATTTTTTTGCTAAACAAAAGAGCTCCCCGAATCATTGTTCTTTAAACTTATACGTTTATTTTTTTAATTCCTAATATGTGTACGTTGCAATCTGTTCAATTCAGAACAATAAGCAACCCCATGACCCAATGAGATGAGGATGATGTGTATGACGTGTAAATAAGGTATAGTCTTGTACAGACCCAGGTCGACCACTCCTGAGAAAGTATGGTTAATTGAACCCCAACCATCAAAGTACACCGGCAACCACTGTCTAGTATTCAACTCCGTATAAAGGAGCTATCTTTACTAGGATTTGAACCAGGAACCTTCGTCTCCGAAGATCAGCTGTTAAACAGCTGACTAGCGGTGACGACGCTACCCCTAATTTTACAAATGATACAGAATTACCAATTTATGTAAAAACATAATATATTTCAAGTATTAAAAAATTATTTATAGTGATTTTTCTGCTCGGTAGCTCATAAACATATTGAATACCGTAGAATATAAAGTTACTACCGTTATTACTTTTGAACAAATGTATTTCTATCGACACACCCGTTCTTTAAGAAGATAATATCGAACTAATAAACTAAAAGTGTGAACAGGTTAAATTACTTTGCAATAAGAACAGAAAGGTTTCTTGTTCTATAATACATTTTATGTGTTTATTATCAAGAAACCAATCAGCTATATATATAATAGTATAAATTTTAAAGAAATTAAACCACTAAAATACAATCGTATTTTTACTAGATGACAGTTAAGAGAGAGAAAGAGAGTGTGTGTTTATGTGCATTTGTGTGTGTGTGTGTGTGTGTGGTGATATGTACGTGTTGCCAACATAGAAGACATTTTCCCGACGATATTTTTGAATTAAATTACTTTGATTACTTTCCCGATTAACTTTTCCATGAACGCATATAACAGGATTTTTTTGATTTAGATCATAATTTTCCACGATAATTTTGTACAAAAACACATACTTAATGGATCAAAAATAAAAATGATAAAACAATTTAAATACCTAGGGAAATTAGATTTAATTTTAATAAAACAATTACAGAACAATTATGAAAAATAATTATAGAACAGTTGTGTGTTGTTTAGGTCATCAGCAAAAAGGCTGGTTTGAATATTTTAATATATGCTTTTCACGGTTGATGAGCTCTGCTGTTCCATAAGTTTAGACCAATTAGAACGTTTCCAGTGTTGTCAGATTGTACTTGACAAATATTACGCGCGCATGCGCATAAGAGCCTTAATAGTGCACTCTCGTCTTGGATCTCGTACTGAACACATCGATTATAGAGCTCGTTAACATGCAATACTTTATAATATTATAATCAGCTGATTATATGTTTATAGGTTATAATTGTTATTGAAAGACCAAAAAAATGGCTACCGGAATATTTAACAGAACTACAAGAGCACGTATTGGCAACGTTGCTGGCAAGTCTTTGATTAGCTATAAAGTGAGTAGGGGGCAATGCATACGTTTACAGCTCATCAGCCTTGTTCAAACCCTCAACTGGTATCATGCGGTCTGTGAGACCGCTGTCATTTTTTACCCCTCCAACACTTCCCTCCCAATGGCCCGACATCACGTATATTTTGTATACCTTTCAACTGTTGTTTGAACTATGCGTGATCAAGATCGTTTTCGATACGAGCTAACAAGTTGCGAGTTATTTGTATTTTGTTTTCTACTGGCGGTCTCCTGGACCTATGATACCAGTTGTGTAACTTTTTGACGACTTTAAAACCAAGTAGTACATGGATTGTTTAAAGTTTTAATGAATATACAATAATTTTTCATACATCATTTCTTTGTTTAGTACTATTATAAAATATTTTCATATGTAATTTTATAAAATTTTCATTATGGATGATACATTTAAAATTTCTGAAGCGGCTTCAACACAACTAGATCCATCACGTAAACAAGTTGTACGTGTTAATGATGTGAATTTTTATTAACATAAAAATCTTTAAATTTTATTGTAAATAATCAAAAAGTAAAAAAAACGAATAAATTTTAATAAATGTTTGTCAGAGTGTACTGCCCAACAATAGACATAAATAGCAAAACTCGGAACCAAAATGTAAGTTGTACATCATAATTTTGTAAATAAATTTGTCTTTATCATATTAATTACTTATTTATTTATAATTATTAGACTACAGAATGTTTCTAGGGCCCAAAAATTTTATTGTTCTGTTCAAAATGGAAGTAAAAGTCAAAAAAATGCTTAGTGTTCGTTTTTTACTTTTTTAAATAGTAATTTTGCATTTATGCTAAGTATTTTACATTTACATCTTCGATTATACATGGTTTTATAAGTTTAATATTAAAACAAATTAATTAAATGAGTATGAAGAACTTAAAAAAAAAAAAAAATTTGGAGGTCTGTCAGACCGCTGATACCAGTTATGTCACAAAAAATGATGATACCAGTTGAGTGTTAAATATAGAGGCTTTACCCTACTAAGTAAAGCGAGGAGTGAGGCTTTGTGTATAATTATTGTAATTAGTACTAAGTAAATTATTTAAGTTACTTATTGTGTTACTCCATTATAATTAGTTTATTATTTTTTTTTAAAGTAAATAATTAAGTTATTTATTGTATTACTTCATTATAATTGGTTTATTATTTATTTTGAAAATCTTTTAGTTGTAATAAAAATATTAGTAATTGTAAACTTTAATGTATTAATTATTTAATAACCTAGATCCCGAAACGGACCTTAGCGATAAGTAACACAATATTATAAATTATAAACCAAATTGAATAAGATTGTACACAACAATGCATTACGCAAACCAAAATTCGATACCTACATTTAATTAAGCAATATTATACACAAAACCAAAATTTTATATATTATTAATTTTGTAAACAAATTAATTTTTGTCACAATAAATAAATAAACAATAAAAATGATTTTAAAGTCATGTAAAAGTAACATATAGCTAAAGAAACCGCATGAGTTCAGTTACTGATACGTATTAAATATCGGGTTGATATGATACGGTTCAGTGATTGTTATTTTAGAAATTATTATGGCATGTATGTTGTATGTTTTATGTAATTATTAGATTTATATGAAATTTTTAATAAGATTAAACCCGGAAATTATTTTAAATTTTGCAACTTTATTTATGTTACTCTACTTATTAAATTGATCATAATTTTAATTATGTTTGACTACCTAATGCGGTTAAATCTCATTTATAAAATAAATGATATTAGATTAATAAAACTGAAAATAAATAATATTGTAAATATATCAATTTAAGAAAAATAAAACTGATAAAAAGCTCTTACCGTTAAGTTTTACCCTTTGTCATTCTAATAAAAAAAAAAATCTGGTGTGAAACACTCACACCACTTTCTCTTGCCAATGCAAATAATTAACAATATAACCAAGTAATAAAACATTAGAAATAAACAAAAAACTAACCTCAGTAAACATAACCTTATTTATATACGGTTCCCTTCCACGCCCCGTTGACAGTATGTAATTTTTTTTAACCTGACATTTCCCTAGTAGTATTATATATACAGTTTCGAGGGAGGTGGAGGGTTGTTTGCTGATGTCGGATCAAGTGGCCAGGCAGCGGGTTTTTGGTTAGTAAGGCGGTTGCGGCCTCCTTGGGGCTGGACGAGGACGCCTCAATTGCGTCCAACACTACTACACCCATCGTGAGGGAGTGAACATGGGTTTTTCTCACCGCCTCGGATAAAAAAAATATAAACTGGTATTAAATGTTAAAACTTTTAAATAAATATTTATCAGAAAAATTGAATCATGAATAAAAAGAACAAGTTAAGTTAGAAAGAAAGTGAAATAGATAACACCTGACGTAATTTGCGTACTGCTAACCTAAAATGATAAAATCTAAGTTAACCTTCAAACAAGTGAAGTAAAGCACAACTTGATATTTATTACAAGTAAATAAATACAAAACAAGTGTACTTTGTAATACTCTATTTTATTAAAATGTAATGAATTATTAATACACATTTATCCTAGACATAAATACGGTGTCACTTTTAACGGGTGACTACAAATTCGTTACGTTTCAATAAATTTACTTTAAATCTTACTGTCAGTCTATGCGTAAATTATAAATAATTTGTTTGCGTTTTGATCACTAAGAATCCACCTTTACGTAGTTTTTTACTTTCTCATGCCTATATATAAATAATTATATAGTAAGGAAAGTATTGTTTTCATGTCGATTTTTCTACATCAAGTTTTCACCGAATATACACGTTTTCAGACCCCGTAAACCCCAAAAAACTGTTTTTAGCGATTGGGCTGAGTGTGGGTAATTGATTGTGTGTGTGCGCGCGCGTGTGTGTGTGTGTGTGCGTGTGTGTGTGTGTGTGTAAACAGAATATCTCAAGAACGGAATATCGTACAAACTTGAAAGTTGAAACTTAAGTTAGATACCACTACCGGATCCGACACAAACATTTTCATCAAAATCGATTAGCCCAAAGTAGTAGTTTATTCGTGTCATTTTTCACTTTTTTGCGATTTTCTCAAAAACTGGTCCTACGATTTTTTTAAAAATTACCTGGTTTACTAAATTTTTTATGCTTCACATGATAAGGTAGGCGCCATGTCTGCTGAAATTCTTGGAGTGGCTGTTTTCACGTAATTTTTTTTTTAAGATTGCGGTTTTAATATGGATTTTAGCGCAAAAATTTATATAATAAAAGTTGTAGAAAATTTAAAATCCTACAAATAATACTTAAATTTTTTTTGTATAATGCTTAGTTTAGCGGTAATAAAGCGTTTTTCTGTTTTCTCTCGAAAACGTGTGAAAATCGATTTTTTAAAGATTTCGGCTTTAGTATGATTTTACATATTACGAGAAAAGTGTATATAATTAAATTTATAGATAATTGAAAGATCTACAAATTTTATTCATAACATTTTTCTCTAAAGAGCCTAGTTTAGTGTGAAAGAGTGATTTTCCGTATTTTTAAGCCAAACTGAAGTTGATTTTCATTTTGCGTGTTTCCCTCATGATTAAAATTAGGTTATGTTATTGGGGTTAGTTTTTTGTTTATTCTTAATGTTATTTTACTAATTTTAGGGTATAGTGTTAATTATTTGCATTGGCAAGAGATATTTGTGTGAGTGTTTCACACCAGATTTTTTTTTATTTCTTCTTAACTAGGTTAATAGTGCGTACACGTGTAGGTAATTAAAAGTAGTTGTGGACAGGTAAATCTATAGTTTTAATTCTTAAGTAATGTATTAATTCTATATTGTTAGTCCAAGTTTTGCAATTAATTTAATTGAAGTAATATTATATTGAATTTGTTATTATTAAGTTGATAATTCATTAAAATTATTATTAATTTTGTCAATTTAATAATTAATTGTAATAAGTTTTTTATAAGTGCGTTTATAACTGACAGGTGGAGTGTTAATTTTTTGCACTCGATCTGCTAGTTCTAAGGCTACAAAAAATAGTTCTGTTTCTTATCACATTGTCAGTCAATTATCTCTTCTGAGAGTAATGCATTTATTATACAGCCAGACCCAGTGGTGAAGGAAGTGAAGATGTCATTTGCTGGATGGAAAGTTGATGCTTTGCAGTGGGCGTGGCATGTTGAAAGTATACCTTTTTGCTGAGTGAGGACGGCAATTAAAAATAACCTCACTCGTCGTTTTCCTTAGTAAAGACTTCAGAGGTTAAAACCAGCCGGTTTATATGTAACGTGGTCGCTAATGAAGAAAGGGTATGCAGCTGAATGTGGACAAGAGCAAGGTCATGCATGTTGGGAGGGCTGAGGAGAAGGAGATGGAGATTCAGTGTGGTGAAAGGAGAATGGACCAGGTTGGACAGTATGAATATCTTGGAGTGATAATAGACAGGAATGGGCGAATTGACCAGGAAGTCCTTAATCGGGTAAAAAAGGGAAATCAAGTGTACTATGCCATAAGTAATACAATTGTGGGCAAGAGGGAGGTGAGCAGAGCTGCAAAGCTGCAAATATATAAAGCAGTGTTCTTGCCCACACTGATGTATGGAGCAGAAAGCTGGGTTACTTTGGACAAGCATAGGAGTAGAGCCACTGCGGCAGAAATGCGGTACCTCAGAAGAATAGTGGGCAGGAATAAGAGAGACCGAATTAGGAATGAAACAATAAGAGGGGACCTGGGAGTACGACCTGTGAATACACTGGTAGAAGAAAAACAATTGAAGTGGCTGGGACATGCTAGTAGAGCGGATGAATCGAAGAAAATAAAACAATTCCTGGAAGCAAAACCAGAAGGACGCCGACCGAGGGGCAGACCACGACAGAGCTATCAAGAGTACATGGAGCGGTTGGGGGAGGCTCGAGGAAAAGACTGGCAGCAGATGAGGAATATGATGATGGACCGAGGTATCTGGAGAGGATGGATCGAGGCAATGGCACACCCTACGCTGAGAGGCAGAAGGGGCAGATAAAGAAGAAGAAGAAGTGGTCGGTAATGACAATAACTCATTCAGTGCTAGAGACTCGCCTAGCGGGTTCTGTTTTGTTATCATTTTGAAGAATTCCGGAAAGACACAGTCTGTCGGATATCAGTTTCTTGCTATAAAATAGCCCTCACAAAGGTTTGTTCTTTGCAACCATGCAGTTCGTTTTTACTTTCTCTTGCCTATATGAATATAAAGGAAGGAAAGTATTGTTTTCATGTCGATTTTTCGAAATCGAGTTTTCACCGGATATATACGTTTTCAGACCCCCTGAACCCAAAAAACATGTTTTTAGCGATTGGTCTGTGTGTGTGTGTCTGTGTGTGTGTCTGTGTGTCTGTGTGTGAACAGAATATCTCAAGAACGGAACATCGTACGAACTTGAAACTTGAAACTTAAGTTACATACTACTACCGGACGCGACACGAACATTTTCATCAAAATCGGTCAACCGGAAGTAGTAGTTTATTCGTATAATTTTTCAGTTTTTTGCGATTTTCTTAAAAACTGGTCCTACGATTTTTTTTAAAATCGCCTATTTTACTCAATTTTTTATTCTCTACAGGATAGGGTAGGCGCCATGTTTGCTGAAATTCTCGGTAAGGCTGTTTTCACGTAAAAACATAGTTCTTTTAAGATTACGGCTTTATTATAAAATTTAGCGCAAAAACTTATATAATAAAAGTTGTAGAGAATTTAAAAACCTACAACTTTTATTTCAAACATTTTTTTGTATGACGCTTAGTTTAGCAGTAATTAGCGATTTTCTGATTTTTTCTCACGAAAACGTGAGAAAAATCGATTTTTTTAAGATTTTGGCCTTAGTATGCATTTAACGATAAAAGTGTATATAACCAAATTTATAGGAAATTTAAAGATCTACAACTTTTATTTAACGTATTTTTCTCTACAGAGCCTAGTTTAGCGTGAAATAGTGATTTTCCGTATTTTTAAGCCAGACTGAGGTTGATTTTCATTTTGAGTGTTTCACTCATGATTAAAATAAGGTTATGTTTATTAAGGTTAGTTTTTTGTTTATTTCTAATATTTTATTACTAATGTTAAATTATATTGTAAATTATTTGCATTGGCAAGAGAAAGTTGTGTGAGTGTTTCACACCAGATTTTTGAATTTTCGTTACACTATCTTTTACCTTTATACAGTATCCACATTCAGTAATTTTAGCGGGTTTTCAGGGTACAGTTGAAGAAGTGAATTTAATAACTTTGCAAATATCGATTCAAAAATAGCTTACACTTGGGTTTACTTTAAAAATACATTATTTGTAGTTTAAAATTATATAAGTAATTACGCATAAATCTAACAGTAAACGGAAAAATTCAAACAAGAAATAAATTTATAAAAACAGGCGAAAAAAATCATAAAAAACATTAAATTGTTTGTTTTTATGTTATTAGCAAACATAAGTCCATGTATAAAAAAGAGAACTTCATTTAAATTATCAGTTATTGTGAAATGTGTTTAGGTCATCAGCCGAAAGGCTAGTTTGAACCTCTAGAGGTTTTACTAAGTAAAACGAGGAGTGAGGTGGTTTACAATGGCCTTCCTCACTGAAAGTACGCTTATCAGCATGCCGGGCCTTCTGAAAAGCACATATTATTCACTCTGCACCTTCACTTCTTTCATAACAGGGTCTGGCTGTATAATGAAATTCATTTTTTTTCAAAGGAGATAACTCTGATTAGTTTCTTTTACACCTCTAACTCTTCTGTTATTAAATGATTCACTCAATTAATGGCCTGACCATTTGATAAGAAACAGAATCTGTCTGTTTTGGGCAGTATTATGAAATATGAACATTAAATGTCTAGATCTCCAATACTTAAAAATATTTAGTAAATATGAATTTTTGAACACCCGGTATAAAATGTAATACTAGACAGCACTGTTTTGATTTTATAAAGTACAACTTTTCTAAGCATGATTTAAATATTCATGTTAAATAATGTAACAAGAGTTTTAAACTGTGAACACTTTACTATTATCTTCCAGATGTTCTTTAACTAAAAAGAGGATAAAGTTCGTTGAATGTAACTTTTGAACCATTAAATATTTAAAATCTGTTAAAATTTTATGTATATTACATCGTAATGTATTTTGATATTTAAAAAAAATTACTTAATTCAAATAAAACTGTTTCGGTTGACTAACCATAATGTATTTTACATGTTAATTACTGTATTTTATTACTTTTTTTAAGGAAACAAATGGTTGTAAATTTGATACTTTTAGTTGCACACTAATGTATTTATAATTGTTAAAGTACAAACCTAATTGGTATTTACTTATGGTTATAAGTAAATTCATTTTGGTTATATTTTTTCTACCTTTTGTCTAAATTTTCTTATCCTGAAAATAAATTTTTTTAAAAATAATCTTGAATACCTTTTTTCTTTTAATTTTTTTTGTGGCTTTCTTACCTAACGATTTCTTACGGCTGGGTTTTATGGGCTGGGAAGGCCACAAAAAATAATAAAGATTAGCCGATTTTTCATAGAATTACTTATTTTGAATGTTTAAAAATGAATGTCGCATCTAGTTTTCTCAATAGCCTTTCCTTAACCTGCCATTAGTCGCGTGCACTTAGACCTCAAAAACCCAGACGTGTAGAGGACAGCGTTTGCATTATTATTGAGTAACTGTAAAATCTTTCTGCACCACTGACCAACTATGCTCCCCATTCAATTCTCGTCACTAACTGTTCGACTTTTAAATCTTTTAAACGCTTCCTAAAATCAGCAATGATTACCTCACAGGTGTAATTTTTGTTTCTTTATACTTTAATGAATTCTTTAGTTTATTGTAAATTAATTTCGGCTATATATAATAAGTTTTCAGTTTGTTTTACAACCGATTTTGATGAAAATGTTCATTTTCATGGCGCACCAAATATAATTTTCAATTTAGTACGCTATTCCGGTTTTGAGATATTTTGTTCACACACAGAACGATTACTAAAACATAGTTTTGTATTCAAGAGGATTTTGAAAGTGTGTATTTTCGATAAAAATTCTATTTTGAAAAATTTACATGAAAACAATATTTTCCTTTCCTAAATATTCATATAGGGTTAGAAAAAGTAAAAATAAAATCCAATCAGAAATGGTGTTAAATCCGATTTTGATGTTCTTGTGATGCCTTGAGATGTATGCATGCGCCGTCGACCGGGCCCGACGACACGTAGCAAAACCTTGCTTGCGAAATAGGTGGCCCTGAAAAAGGGCTGTTTAATTGGTTCGGGGTCCTGAGAAGGATCTTTTGGGTTTTCGTGGTGGCTCTGAAAAGGGCCAGGTGTGTTTTGCTCTCGCCTCTGAAAAGAGCTACCGGAACCAGCAAACCGGCGTTCTGAGAGTGGAGCCCGAAGAGTGTCGGCTCGGCTACCGGGTTCAGGCCTAGCCGTCCCACAGTTGCAGTTGGATCCCCACTGCAGCGTGACAGTGGTGGCCGCCAGAGCCCCGCAGTGTCGAGTCGGCGTAGGCCGTTGGCCAATTGCACCGCCTAGGTGGTTCTCTTCGGTCCCGCGCTGAACTCAATATTCACCGTGGTATCATCAGGCACGCACGGGTAGGCGAAGGCTGACCGGTGTGACAATGTGTACCCACCATCGGTAGCGTCAACCAGGGATGGCTGCGTCCGGTTTCAGCTGGGCTCTTTTTCCTTGTTCTCCGTTCAAGAGTTGGATGGCGAGTGCTACTCGCAGTCTAGTGCGGCCGCTTAAATCCCTCTCCGATGAGTCCACTTCATAGTGGAGGGGAGGCACTGCTGGCTGTATGTCGTTAGCGCTCCCCGCGGCAGGCAGGTTCTGGGACCGTCTGCAGGCGCTGATAATGGTGCGGCACCGATGACAATGCTTCCAAGCCAACTTATAATGTTGAGCCAATGCCTGGTTGTAGCAGATCGAATAGAAAAAAATATGAATATTATAGAATTGTTCATCCCTTAATTAACAAAATTACGAAGTATGGAGAGTAACATGGTACCATCACATACAGCGTATGGATTTAAAGAGAATTCCCTGTGTAGTTGATTAGTAAATACTACAAGGAAATAAAGTTTTGATTGGCAGATTGCACGTTGAAAGGCCGATTCTAATTAGGGATGACGTAATAGGCTGTTGCATTATACTTAAGGAAAATGATAAATGTGTTGATTAGGTGATCAGCCGAAAGGCTGGTTTGAACCTCTAGAGGCTTTTTGTAAGTAAAACGAGGAGTAAGGTGGTTTACCATTACCGTATTCACTGATTTGACACTCTTAAAAGTATCTACTTTCCACCGTGCAAATGACACCTTCACTTCATTCACCACAGGATCTGTCTGTATACAAGTATAGCTTACTAATGAAAGTCATTACTCTCAAAGGAGATATTTCTGATTAGTGTCTTTCATACGTCAACCTTTTCTGTTTTTAAATGTCTTAACTCATATAATTGGGTGATCGTGTGATAAGAAACATAACTATTCTTATATCCCTGGAACTATCAGATTAACCCTTTTAGTGCCAAGCGTCGCTGTGAGCGACGGTCGGTACTTACGCTAAAAGTGCCATCATCGCTCACAGCGACGGTCCGCATTTCGTTGCTTACAACTCTACGGTAGTACTAAAATACATAATAATTGTAACTAATCGAATAAGTCAGTTTATCGCATAATACATCGATATATTACACACTGTCGATATATAGTCTTTAGTATATGGCAACATATTACCGTCATGTTTGTTTGGTTATGTTTACTCTGACTAAGTTCCGTTTGTTGTGAAGTATTGTTGTAATAAGTGGTGATTTATGTAGTTTATTTGTTCGGTTTGTCTTACAGAAGTGATTTTTATGTTTTTAGTTTTTAATTTGTTTAAGTTAAAACAGTTTTTATTGTGTAAAATGTGTTAAAACTTATTGATAAAATTCTGCACGTATCTTGAACGAGTAGTTTTGTAGGTTACTTTTGCTTTGTTCTAAATGGTAAGAATTTGTTTAAATCACATATTAAACTCAATTTTGCATCCTCTGAAAGAATGTATGTATCATCATAAAACTAATCATAATTTAGAAAAAATAATTAGCTTGTTACATTTAATACTAGAAACTTCAGAATCATAAAAAAAATTAAATAGGACTTGTTTTTGTATATTTAACATAATTTTCTTCAAAATGTACCTATAAGAACAATAAAATAGGCTATACGTTTTGTTTAGAATTTCCAGACCTTTAATACGGTTTAATTGAAAACTAAATTAAACTATAACCAATGTAACTTTTTTGATGTGAAACTCAAATTTTGTTATTGGTTTTTTCAAATTCCCAAATTTTGACAAGACCTGTGTCTGCACGCCTGAGTAAATGGAAATATCATTACTGTTGGTGCATTTCCCAGTTTATTCTTAAAAAACAAAAAAAATTATCGAAATTGCTCAAACGGTTTGAGTTTTATGATTATTTTTCTGAAACACTACGATTATTGCAATTTCTGCTTGGCACTTTTCGCGTAGGAAATCCGAATAGGCCTTGGCACTAAAAGGGTTAAGTACAAACAATTTAAAACTCCACCTTCCTGTTATGGACAAAAAGAAGATATATGCCCATGAAATCCATTTTGTCTTTTTGCTTAAAGCCATTTTTTCATAAATTCATTTTTGCTTAAAGCCCATGAAAAGAAGATACGTCTAATTTTATTTTAAATGAGTAGGATTTTTCAAGGGTATAAAAAGTAAATAATAAATTTAAGGAGTATTTTAAATGACAAGAGGTCCGTTTGATTATTTTGAAATAATTTTAGGAAACACATCATTTGTTATAATATTTGTTTGACAAAATTTGTATAAATTAAACTACGCAAACAATGACCCACTATTGAAATGAATAAATAAGTACATCGAGACCGGACGTGTATTGATATAGCTACTATTTCAATATAGTTGTGGTTAATGAACCGAGAAACCCAATTGACATGACAAAAATAAACAACAAACAAAATAAAATCAAGACAAAGTAAACCAACATTTTACATTTATTTGCATTATTAATATCTACTGGAATATTTTACATGATTTACCTTGACGTCAAAAATAGGTAACCGTGTAAAAATAGCGGCAAAATTATATCAACCCATATAGTCAGTTAATTCGAGTAGCAATGAAATATTATTGTAAAAGATGTCGCAAAATGCTATCGACCTTGCCCTCTTAGTCATTCTGCTGTCATTCCTTACATTACCTAGTTCAAGTATAAATTTCAAAATTTCTATAATACACTTTCAAATATAAATTGCATCATACGCCCTTAACAACGTCGTTGTTAGTTATAATTTATACTATCATATTTTAAGTTCATTAATAATTTAAGATAACACACAAGGGGTCAACTGTGAAACAGATATGTATATTTTATATACCTGTAAGGTATTAAGCTAATATTTTAACTTATATATTTTCATATATCATAAAAAAACATAATTTAAAATTTTTAATCTTGTTGTTCATATTATTAACCCGCAATTTCACCGGCGCTGAGAGGATTTGCTTCAGGTGTTTTGTGGATAACTGAGGTTTTCGCCCAGTCAATTGACAAATTTCGGAGATCAACTGGAGGTCAACTGGTGTATTGGTTTTAGATATTATTGTTGTTTAGGTCATCAGCTGAAAGGCTGGTTTGTACCGCTAGACGCTTTACTAAGTAAAACAAAGAGTGAGGTGATTAACCATTGTCTTTCTCACTGAGTGGTAAACTATGATCATCGCCATGTCCGGCCCTTTGAAAAGCATTTACTTCTTCTTCTTCTTCACTACAGGGTTTAGGCGAATCGCCTGTTCCGATCTTAAAGTTTTTTTTTTAATTTTCTTGGATTTTTCCATCGTTTCCTGGGTCTTCCAATATCTCTTCGGCCAACCGGCCTATACCTCCACACTTCCTTAGGTATACGCCCATCAGGCATTCTTTCCGAATGTGCCAGCCATCTCTGCCTGTTTTCTATTATTCGGTCTTCCAACTTGAAGATGTTCAATTCCTTACGCACATCTTTATTATATAATCTATCCACTCTTGTACAGCCCTATACTGACCTTAAAAAATTCATTTTCGATGCCTGAATTTTCCTTAATTGTTTCCGACTCTTCACCCATGTTTCTGAACCATACAGTAATGTTGGTATTGCCATCACCTTATAAAATTTTAATCGCGTCTCCTTCCTAGTTTTCTTGGAGAGCGCTCGTCGAATGGTTCCACCCACCGACTGGAACTAAGTTTGTAGTCAATGTCTGTATCTATGTCATAAGTAATTTACGTATTTTAGGCATTTTATGTATTTACTTTCCACCCTAAAATTACACCTTCACTTCATTCTCAACAGGATCTGGCTGTATAACAATGAAATTCATTACTCTCTGAGAAGATAACACTGACTAGAGTCTTTTATATTTCTACCTCTTCATATCATATAAATATATGACTGAAATATTTAAGAACAGAAGAGACTGATCATGTGGTAAGAAACAGTATTTTATTTTGTAGCCCTTGAACTAGCAGATCGAGTGCAAATAATTTAACACTCAACCTTCCAGTTATAGACAACAATTTTAGATATAAATTTATTTATAAGGATTTCGTGAAAAGGGATAAAAGAAATCATAATTAATTTTGAACTGGGTAAAAACTGATGGGATCGTCGCTCACAAAATTATCTAAAAATGTAATTAATGTGTTCAGCCTATTTCGATATCATGTAATCAATAAGGAAAAAATTAAATGAACCATTGTAAATCCTGAAATTGTTCCAGGATACAAGAAAGCTAGATCCAGGGGTACAAAATTAGCCCTGTTTCTTATCACATGATAAGCCAATTATATGACTAAAGCATTTAAGAACAAAAGAGGTAGAGGTATAAAAGATACTAGTCACAGTTATCTCCTTTGAGAATAATGAATTTGATTATACAGCCAGACCTTGTGATGAATGAAGTGAAGGTGTCATTTGCAGGGTGGAAAATAGATGCTTTTCAGATGGCCCGGCATGCTGATAAGCATATTTTTTCACTCAGTGAGGAAGAAAATGGTAAACTACCTCACTTCTCGTTTTACTTACTAAAGTCTCTAGAGGTTCAAACCAGCCTTTCGGCTGATGTTCTAAATATCAACAATTTATACATTTAGCTCCAGAAATATTCCAGTTGAATTATAAATCACTGTATAAATATATTTACATAATCTTACGGAGAAAATATATAAAATAATAATACATTTTTACATTTTTGTACGGATTTGAATGCTAGACAGTAGTTACCGGTGTACTTTGATGGTTGGAGTCCAATTAAACATACTCTCTCAGGAATGGTCGGCCTGGGTTTGTACAAGACAACACATCATTTACACTTCATACATATCATTCTCATCTCATTGTGTCATGGGGTTGCTTATTGTTCTAAATTGAACAGATTGCAACGTACACAAATTAGGAATTAAAAAAATATTACATTAACATACCGTTGTTTACGCATGCTAATTTTATTTATTTATTTATTTATATAATTTAGTTGTGTAGAGTAGAATACGGTTAAAGCGGTCGCCAAATAAGCTTGCCAATTTGTTTGAGTGCACAGAAGGTTTATTTTAGTAATGGCGCGCTCGGTTGCTACAGCGAAAGTGGGGGTCAGTGCTGTATTAGCTGTAATCAGAGTCACGTCACTCTTGCAAAGTTATTATCAGCTAACCTGAAAATATTAATCTGTAATATGTTGTACGTGGTAGGCGCTACGCCATTATAGGGCAGTACTCTGCCCATAACAGACAGATGGAGTGTCAAATTATTTACATTCAATCTGTTAGTTGCAGGGCTAAAATAAATAGTTCTGTTTCTTATCACATGGTCAGCCAATTAAATGACTGAATCATTTAAGAACAGAAGAGGTAGAGGTGTAAAAGACACTAATCAGAGTTATCTCCTCTGAAAGTAATGAATTTCACTATACAGCCAGACCCTGTGGTGAATGAAGTGAAGGTGTCATTTGCAGAGTGGAAAATATATGCTTTTCAGAGGGCCCGGCATGCTGATAAGCATACTTTTCCATTCAGTGAGGAAGGCACTGGTAAACCACCTCACTCCTCGATTTACTTAGTAAAACCTCTACAGGTTCAAACCAGCCTACAGGCTGATGACCTAAACAACAACAACAGGGCAGTACTACGGGGAGAAATATACATGTTGTAAAATGTTAAATTTTGTTTTATAATTACTTGAATAGTGTATTTCTAGTGCCAGAACAGTAAAATATTTATTATTTTTTATGTTAAGCTCTGGTAAGTATACTTACCAAGGAACGTTTATTGAAATGGGAATCATATAATGTTTAATGGTAAGAATGCTTATTAAAACAATGTTTAGTTCTATATAACAGAAAAATGTGTATAATAACTTATCTCAACTTTATATTAGCATGAATGCTTGCTTTCTTGTAAAAACTAGAATTTTCTAAGCACTGTACAAAAGTAACAACAAAACAACACGGTTGCGTACGCTGTTATGAATCCTTACCACATTCGTGTAACTCATGAAGCAAATGGTCGCTGTGCGCTAATTTCAAAATTTGGATAGCTTATTTACCAGAAAACATCCATAAAACCGTGAAATGCCAATTGGGTTCAACTTCATAGCTTATTTTTAAAAAAATCGTTCTATTGCCAGTGGTAAGTATACGTACCAATGACCTATCAAGGGTTAATTGTTGTTAAACCCCACCGGGTTGGTCTAGAGGTAAAGTCGTCACCAAAGTCAGCTGTTTAACAGCTGATTTTCGGAGACGAAGGTTTCTGGTTCAAATTCTAGTAAATGTAGTTACTTTTATACGGATTTGAATACTAGACAGTGGTTACCAGTGTACTTTGATGGTTGGGGTTCAATTAACTATACTCTTTCAGGAGTGGTCGAGCTGAGTCTGTACAAGACTACACCTCATTTACACGTCCTACATATCATCCTCATCTCATTAGGTCATGGGGTTGCTTATTGTTCTGAATTGAATAGATTGCAACGTACACAAATTAGGGATTACAAAAAAAGTTTGAATACTAGACAGTGGTTACCAGTATACTTTAATGGTTGGAGTAAAACCCACAGTAACAGTACTGAAACCCACGGTAGTCACTAATGACCAAACTGTTGATGCGACTCTAAATAAACTAAAAAAAAAAAATAAACAATACAGCTTATATCAAAATATACATTTATTTAAATGGAATAAATGACCCACCGGGTTGGCTTAGAGGTAAAGTCATCGCCGTGAGTTAGCTGTTTAACAGCTGATTTTCAGAGACGAAGGTTTCTGGTTCAAATCCTAGTAGATGTAGTTACTTTTATACGGATTTGAATACTAGACAGTGGTTACCGGTGTACTTTGATGGTTGGGGTTCAATTAACCATACTCTCTCAGGAGTGGTCGACCTGAGTCTGTACAAGATTACACCTTTATTACACGTCCTACATATCATCCTCATCTCATTAGGTCATGGGGTTCCTTATTGTTCTAAATTGAACAGATTGCAACGTACACAAATTAGGAATTTAAAAAAAAAATTTGCATTAACATACCGATGTTTACGCAGGCTATGTTTGTTTATTTATATAATTTAGTTGTGTAGAGTAGAATACGGGTAAAGCGGTCGCCAAGTAAGCAATTGGTTTGAGTGCGCAGAAGGTTTATTCTGGTAATAGCGCGCTCGGTTGCTACAGCGAAAGTGGGGGTCAGTGCTGTCCTAGCTGTAATCAGAGTCACGTTACTCTTCCAAAGTTATTATCAGCTAACCTGAAAATGTTAATCTGTAATACGTTGTATGTGGTAGGCGTTAATAATTGTTGTATACAATATTTACAATTGAATGTTTTTAACGTGACTAATAGATGATAATTTACGTCGTTCAGCGCTGTGATTTAACCATTTCAATCCGAATTTTTTTAACTTTACACAAACAAATATGTGTACATTGTTTCATACACTTTACTGACATTTATGTGAAATAAAATCACTTTTAGACCTTCAGCCTTTTTTTGATGGCGTGACAAAAAAGTGACACATATGTCACATTGGGCTTGATGGTATCAAAGTTCCCAACAATATGAATAAGTTAAAATCATGTGCAGGGTTTCTAAACAAAATTATCTTCCGTAGATTTGTAGCAAAGCATTATTTAAGACTTAAAAAAGTTTACAATTCAAAAATATTGGTAAAATGGACAAAATCAGTATTTACAGCCTAAAAAGTATACTTGTATGTACATTCAACATACTGGAAGAAATGCTACTTTATTTTTGTAAATGAACACGAATATTTAAGACTAAAAGTAACTTTAAAAAGAAACTAATGGTCGCGTCCGTGGCGTAGTGGTCAGCATCTTACACTGCAAAGCGGAGGTCTCAGGTTCGATTCCTGGCTAGGGTACAGAAAATTATTACACTTCACATCCAGCGCTCTTAAATCAAAAGTAGTCGCTAACAATTAAAGTTTTTATGTCTGTTATTTCACTCCAATGTGACGTCTATGCCTCACTGGGTAAGAGAGGGTTAGTAGGCAGTTCGGTACTAAGACACGAAATCTACCGATTGAATCCGAACTGTTCACACAGCTACTTCGGCAAGCTTATTTGGCATTCGCTCTATTATATTATTATTTTTCAGTAAACTAGAACAAAACGTTAGCAAATAATAATGATTACAGTACGTCAGTATTTTGAAATGTACAAACTAATTCTTCTTGCCTTTGACCGTATCTATAGTGGTATATATAAATGGGCCGCCGACGCAAGGCCATGGGAATTGTCTCACATTATTTTTATCAATCTGATCTAAACTAATATTGTACTTTTGTATTCAGCTCAACTAATAAGACAATGTTGTCTAATCTCATTATATTCTTAATAGAAATTTATCTTGTAGACCTAAAAAAAAGTGAATAGAAAATACAAAACAAAACATTAATGAAATACATATTAAGTAATCATTCGTGAACCTGTCTAATAAATTAACTAACTATATATATTATATTGTACCTATATATGTATTTACTGAAGTCATGATCAAATATATTTCACATGTAATTAATTTATCTGTTTTAATTAAATTTAACATCGGCTGACAAGATTATTCAATTAATATATTTTTCATTTTTAATTTATTCATTAATTACATAAATTTTTGTTTCAAAAATAAATTATATATTGTACAAAAAATTTATGTTAATGTAATTTTATGTTAATATATTTTTCTAGTTATAGATTCTTTACGTAATTTAATCGCTTAATAAATATCATTGAATGGTTACGTCGTTGTTTAGATTTATCAGACGAAAGGCTGGTTTGAACCACTAGAGGTTTTTATAAGTAATACGAGGAATGAGGTGGTGTACCATTGTCTTCCTCACTGAGTAAAAAAGTATGCTTATCAGTATGCTAGGTTCTCTGGAAAGTATTTACTTTTCACCCTGAAAATGACACCTTCACTTCTTCACCATAGGGTCTGGCTGTAAAATGATAAAATTTAGTACTCTCAGAGGAGATAACAGTGACTAATCTCTTTTGAGTACGCTAGAATCAAAACTTGCATGTTCCAAAAAAGTGTTTTTTTCAGAAATCATAAAAAACCATTATAGGGACTTCCTGAAGCAAACTTAAAAGGAAGTGACACTATCTATATGTAATTCAGACTGAAAAGTGCAAATTCATGATCGAAATGGTCAGTTTCTGTGCAGTTTATATAATATATACGAATTAAGTTTGGAACTTGTGAGTTTTGACAATTGCTATATCAGGTAAAATAGGCTTTATACAATCCATTATTAATCAAAATAACCTCAATTGTATACAAAAATTCCTCAGGTAGGCTACATTTTATAAATATTCTACTTGGAGTAATTAATGAAAAATCGCAGAGACTAACAAAACTCGTACCAGTATAGTTAAACAATATAATCTCAAGAACGAAACGAAACAGCAGAATGGCGGTCTCTGATTGGCTGTCAGTTCAGGTGGTCTGAAATTTCACATGTTTCAATGGAACTTGTTAGTTTTGACACAATTCACGGACTTTATCCTTCATTTTATGTATGATCTAGTTTGTTTTTATTCCAGCCAATAGCATATTCAAATACTACGATAAAAATACTATAAGAATTCACTGCCACCTAAATTATTAACTTTTTGGAACAAGTGAGTTTTGATTTTAGCGTACTCTTTTATACATCTACCTCTTCTGTTCTTAAAGGCTTCAGAGATGTAATTTGCTAAATACGTTAAAATTGAATCAATCATGTCAGAAAACCCATTAGTCAAAATTTTACATTTTTTCTTTAGTGCATCTT
Source organism: Catonia carolina (assembly GCA_035578175.1). Classification (NCBI taxonomy): domain Eukaryota; kingdom Metazoa; phylum Arthropoda; class Insecta; order Hemiptera; family Achilidae; genus Catonia; species Catonia carolina. The sequence goes on from JAQMRL010000015.1 coordinate 18,711,040, forward strand.
AGTGGTAACTGAATGTAAACACACCATCAATACAAAAATAATTTGAGTCTAGCTTTCCTATACTCATTTTATGTTGTTGTTGTTTAGGTCATCAGTCAAAAACTGGTTTGAACCTGGGGAGATTTTATTTGAGGTCAACTGGTGTATCGGTTTTAGATATTTCTCTTGTTTAGGCCATCAGCCGAAAGGCTGATTTGAACCTCTAAAGGCTTTAATAAGTAAAACAAAAAGTGAGGTGATTTACCATTGTCTTTCTCACTGAGTGGAAAAGTACGCTTATCAGCATGCCAGGCCCTCTGAAAAGCATATATTTTCACTCTGCAAATGACACCTTCACTTCATTCATCACAGGGTCTGGCTGTATATTGAAATTCATTACTTTCAGAGGAGACAAATCTGATAAGTGTCTTGTACACCTCTACCTTTTCTGCTCTTAAATGATTCAGTCATTTAATTGGCTGACCATGTAATAAGAAACATAACTATTTGTTTCAGAAACAACTTAAGTATAAATTTAAATTTTATTATAACTAGTGGTTTGTCTTTATAAAAACAAAAGTATATTTTATATTAAAGAGGATAGCCCTCTGAATAATTTATATTTTTTAATTGAAATATAATAAATTACAAGTTTTTTAATTTTTCCAAAAGTTAGTTTTAGCCTTGCAACGAACAGATTAAGAGTAAATAGTTTGACAATTTACTTATCTCTTATGGGCAGTAGTCATATTATAACACTCAGAAAAGGCTTATCCTTAAGGATATAAAGAGTTTCCTTCTAATTAAAAAATAAAAGTGGATGTTCTTTCGAAGCTTAAGCTCTACTTTCTAGTGAAAGAGGCCATACAAAGATTCTATGCAAACATTTTTTAAGGTATATAACTACGGTTTATGACAGCGATGAAGAACGTGAATAGCTCTGTAAATCTATATTTTTCTTTTTTAAAGTTAAGAATTTCAATTTTTATTATTGCAGAAAGCTATTTTAAGTCATAATGTAAACTACTAAAATAAATAAATGAATATTAAATGATACAACACAATTTTCTTGTGGTCTAAAAATAAATTTTACAGAAAAGAACGTAAGTTAACATTTTACTCCAATTTATATCAGAAACAACTTAAGTATAAATTTTCAAATTTTTTGTAACTAGTTGTTTGTCTTTATAAAAACAAAAGTAGACTATATTTTATATTAAATGGGACAACCCTCTGAATAATTTATATATTTTAATTGAAATAATATAATAAATTACAAGTTTTTTAATTTTTCTAAAAGTTCGTTTTTTGCCTTATGGGCTTTATGAAAAGACCGATTCAATTTGTCTGTACAGTCACTGAAGTTTATTAATTTACAAAATTTATAAGAATTCATAGTCGTGTAAAACAATATGAATGACCTACATTTAATGTTGACCCTAAGAGCAGAAATTAAAGTCACATAATACCTTGTATCATTAATAAAAGGATTATACGGTTGATTTACTAACTTTACCGTAACAATATGTATATAGATCGTGTGTGTTCTGAAAAGTAAACTTATTTGTCAAATTTTGAATGAAGAATTAATCTCCAAAAAAAGTCTAACAGGATCATTAAGAAAATAAGATTATGTTTTAAGATATTATACTAAAGCATTTGTTCTGGTATAGTATCAAGGTTTTTTAACTTAAAAGTTTGCTACATGCACATTTATTATTTAATATTTAATTTATAATTAAGTAACAGATTCTTTTTAGTAAAACACAATCTACATTTTTTTATTTTACAGTCAGAGAGAAAATTACTTGGACCTTCGTAACACATTGATTATACTGCACAGTATGATTTTCTGTTTATAAAATTTTAAATTTCTCATGTCATGCTTTCTTTCCCCTTATAAATATGTAGGGAAGGAAAGTATTGTTTATATGTCAATTTTAAAAATTGAGTTTTCACCGAATAGATAAACTACAACACCTTTTTCCTGAACCCAAAACAATGTTTTTAGCGATTGGTCTGTGTGTGTTAACAAAATATCTCATGAACGGAATAACGGGCAAAGTTAAAACAAAGGTAAAATGAAGGGAGACGACACAAACAACTGCATAATAATTGGTCAACTGGAAGTAGCAGTTTATTTGGAAATTGTTAACTTATTTGCGATTTTTTTCATAAACGTTTTCTATAGTTTTGTTTAAAATGATAAAAATGATAAAATAAATTTTGTGGTTTATTATAAAATAAAAAGAAACTTGTCTTAGCTTCTTAGGATTTGACTACTTTTATTATAATTATTGAGAGAAACTTTCAGTGTCATATTATTTTAATATCTGTAAATGACCTTTAAAGGAAAATTCACATTATATTATTTAGCTTTATAAATTTGAACTTTACAATAAACTTTTTAACATAATAACATATACAAAATTTACTACAAAATGTTTTAAAACTTAACTAAGACTCACTTAACTAATCAGAAACGTTGTCATTTTACAAACAAATAACTAATTAATAACAATAATAATTGTGTTTAATTTACAAAACTTAGCCTACATTGAAAATAATACAATTTATATATACTAACTAGTTTTAACTAAATCACTTCACTTTCAAAACACAAACTTCATAACAGTTTAAAAAAAATTCGTATGAACCATATTTTTTATTCTGCAGAGGATAGGGAAAGTGTCATATGTGTTGAAATTCTTGAGGCTATGCTCTCGTGGTAAAAATGTTTTGTTTTTAAGATTATGGCCTTAAAAATTATAATACTTTGCCCTTATAGTTTTTAAGGTGAAAACTTGATACGCTATCCCAAGAGGTGTGATTTTCTTGTATAAACACGTGTGTCTCCACACCGCTCAGAAAACGAGACAAATATTCGAGAAGTTGGGGGTCTTGTTGCTACATCCTCCCACAACCCAGACCCTCCTTGTAAAAACCCAGACCCCCCGCACAAGCCCAAGGCTTATGTAGGCATCATCACTCAATTAACAAAAATATCTTATTTGTCCGGCCCGCTTAAATACATTTTACGCGTAAAAAGTTAAACGACAACGAAGCAATAACAAAAGCGGTACAGGGAAAGTTTAAATTGCTAGGTAAAGATCTTTTTTTTTATTTTACGTCCAACTGTTAGGCAATTATAATGCAGGGGATGAGAAGGATAATTGATGAAGATGAGTGATGGAAAAATGTCAGGCCTGACTGGAAATCAAACCCAGTGAAAAAATTGACACAGGGAGAATCAAAGAGCTTATAAATCGGTATGACAATTAATTGTATAAATGTAGGTGAAAACTATGTTGAAAAGTTTTGTAATTTCATTATTATTGAAAAACTCAATTTTTATCCACATCAATTTGTCTCATTAATTATTGCATGTTCTTCGTATATTACAGTACTGTAAATGTATTGCAGAACATGCCAATCAGTAACAAAAAATTATTTCAAAAGTACTATAAAACATTTATAATACACAACAACTTTTTATTGAAATAGATTCCAGTGAAAAAAATTAACTTAATCCTCCAGTTATAAAGTTCTTTTTAATTAAATTATTAATGATTAAGATACAAATTACTTAATTCTCACAAAAAACCAATAAATAACTTTTTTAAATTAATTCATCACATGTAATTAAATAAATTACAATTACTGGTGATCAATTACAGTAGTTAATTGAAACAGAAATTATCATATTAAATAGGTAACTTGAAGTAAATATAATTTACATTATATAATGTTAACCACACACGGTCTGTATTATAAAAAAATACAAAAATAGTAGTAACTGTAATAAAATTTTACAATAATCATTGTAAATTAATACATACGAGTACAGGCTGGTTTTTAGTTATAAAGAGTTGAATATAAATTGAAATTGCCAAGGGGGAGTGGTTTGCATATTTCCTTGGAAAATACAGTACTCATGGCAATGAACAATAAAAACTACGAAAGAAAATTATTTTTAGAAAATTTAAATAGTAAAAAATTTTAAAAAGACTATGAATAATTTAAAGAAATGAATTAATAACAGTAGTAATTAAAGAGAGAGAATGCAAATCTCAGAGACTTTTTAACGTAACTTGACAGTTTTATAATATAGAAAAATTTGATGTGAACACTCATACGATTTTCTTTTGCCAATGAGAATAATTATTTAGGTCATCAGCTGAAAGGCTGATTAGAACTTCTAGAAGCTTTACTAAGTAAAATGAGGATTAAGCTGGTTTACCATACCTTCCTCACTAAGTGAAAAAATATGTGTATCAGGACGCCAGGCCCTCTGAAAAATATCTACTTTCCATCCTGAAAATGACATCTTCACATCATTCACCACAGGATCTGGCTGAATAATGAAATTCATTACTCTCAGAGGAGATAACTATGACTAGGCCTATATAACCTTCGTCACAGGACAATGAGTTTTAAGATCACTGTAGCTAGCTGCAATATTTCTTAATCACACACTACACTCACGCGCTGCATAATAAGACAGACGCTCGGTATTCTTTCATCTGTTGCACGAATACGATATAGCAACACTTGTAGATGACAATCTAATAGGCGATACAGGGTGAGGAGGAGCTATTAATACGGAATGAACTTGAAGTTCATTATCGTGGTACGCAGGTTGTAAAGTGTCTTTTACATTTCTACCTCTTCTATTCTTAAATGCTTGTTATACAATTGACTGACAATTTGATAATAAACAAAACTATTTTGAGTAGCCCTGGAACTAGCAGATTGAGAGCAAATAATTTAACTCTCTACTTCCCTGTAATGGTCAAAATAATAGGGTAATAGAATAATTAATTAATTAACGGAGGAGTCTACAAATATAAACGATTTTTTAAGGAGAAGGAAGCTCATATTTAAACTAATTATTGGGGACACAAAGAAGAATGCATTGCTAAATTTTCATACCTCTTCGATAACCACAACCCCTCCCCGAGGGAGAGGAGTGAAAAATCAGTACTTCACGAAAAAATCATAAACCAAGTACTTAAAGTATGAAACCTGCTTCAACTCTGTTCTCCAGTACAATCTTTGTCCTATTAGATACCTTACCCTTAAAATCTATTACTTTTGGTTTTTAAAAAGAAATAATCAGAGAGTACCCTTCATAAAACTGTTTTAGTTGAAATTTTTATTATTACTTATTCGACCGATTTTAATAATTAAATGAAGCTGTTACAACTCCAAGCCTGGTCAACACCTTCCGATTTCTGAGGAATAGTAAAACCTTACCAATCTATATCCTAAAATTTGACATGACATGAAATGTACATTATTTTAAGTAGCAATGAAGGTTTATTTATTTTTTTAAACCATCCTTATAAACCAACAGACAGGTGGAGTGTCAAATTATTTACACTCAATCTGTTAGTTGCAGGGCTAAAATAAATAGTTCTGTTTCTTATCACATGGTCAGCCAATGAAATGACTGAATCATTTAAAAACAGAAGAGGTAGAGGTGTAAAAGACACTAATCAGAGTTATCTCGTCTGAAAGTAATGGAATTCATTATACAGCCAGACCCTGTGGTGAATAAAGTGAAAGTGTCATTTGCAGAGTGGAAAATATATGCTTTTCAGAGGGCCTGGAATGGTGATAAGTGTACTTTACCACTCAGTGAGGAAGGCAATGGTAAACCACCTAATTCCTCGATTTACTTAGTAAAACCTCTACAGGTTCAAACCAGCCTTTTGGCTGATGACCTAAACAACAACAACAACAACAAACCATCCTGGAGGAAATACTACAGAGTAAATCCCTCCTTTAACGCCTAACACCTGCATCCAATCTTGTAATTATGCAACAGTGGATAGTATTCCAGTGAATTGAAAAATAAAATAACTAAAACATAAATAAAATATTAAAACAACATAAATCAATCTTAGAAATTATTTTCTTTATTAAAAATCTACTTTTCAAAAATTATATAATAAATAATAAACGTATAAAACTGATAATTAAATAAATTATAACTTACATTATACTATTAATAATTTTTACAATAGAAATAAAAATTAATTAAATAATAAAATTTCAAATTAAAAAATTATATTTAAAATAATTTTTAGTTTGAAAAATTATTAATAAACACGTAATTAAATAAATAATAAACCCAGTAGTAAATAAATTTACTTAACAAGGAAAGTATAAAATTTATAAAAAAATGTATTTATATTTATTGGAATTTAGGCTTAAATAAATTAGACGTAATTAGGCTTAAATAATTCAAAGATAAGTCGTTTCCCTTCAAAATTCATAATAAATAATAAAAAGGAAAATCTATTTAAAAAATTACAGTTATTCATTTACTTCATAATTATATATTTTTTTGTAATGAAGGTGATCGAGTTGTATAATATAATAGAAATTATTAATTAATGCCATTCAATCAGTTAATTTAACGGACCATTAGAGTATTCTAGATTCTATTTAAATTATTGTTTTAATTCATATGTGATTAAATAGACCATTAATTGAGTTATACAGTGGAGAATGTTTTAAAAAGTGTAATGAAACAAAATGATTTTATGTTATACAATTTTTATTGTTTTTTTACAACTTAACGTCTTAATAAGTTATCTTACTTTTAGACAGCTAAATTACTATTTTCTTTGAGAGTACTAATATTATTTTTAAAGTTTTATAAGTTTATTACAAAAAATAGTTGTGTTTCTTATCATATAGCCAGTAATTATATGACGGAATCATTTACAAACAGAAAAGTATAGTCTGATTTTCGTAAGGAGAGCGCTAGGCAAAACGTGCATCTGCATTAGCAGCGTATGTAATGAACAATGGAACAGCATGCCTATAAAATACAAAGGGTGTTGTCAATTTTCAACAACATTCTGACAGTACATCTTACTGTTTGTTGGAGGGGGGACACACCCCAGAGCGTGCCCATAGAACTGCAGTTTAGCTACCCAATCCTCACTTGCTTTGAGGTAACGGGCGCTGGCTGTAGCACCTCCGTGTGCTATTCGTAGTACACGGTTGTGCGCAGAACATCCATGTATGGTAGAGCCACGTGCAAAGCATTAGCTGCGTAACGAGTTCGACGGTGACTCGTCCAACGTTTACACGAGTATTGAGGGGAGTGGGGAGCCCTGCGGACGTGACCGCACCCACTCATTTGGGTTGGCCTCTTAGGGGTTGTGGGTTCCTAGGTAGCTCTTCGGAGCCACTAGGCTACTTAAATTCCTTCGGAATGGGCGTAGCTGGCCGAGAGGTGTACAGGTAACTGTATAGATCAATACGCATGTTGGTCGGAGGGGTATGTGGGGTCGAAGTCATGAATGCGCATGCGTAGTCCAGTGCTCACAGCAATTGGCTTCGCCTTTAGAGTTGTAAAGACACTTTTGTGCACGCCACAAAAGAAGTCCTCTGTAAAGACCAGTTGCAACTCAAACAATTTAATAGAATTTTTATATTTAAATCACAAGTACCATATCTGTTTTCTTTGTAATTTTAAATGCAGAAGTATATACTCGCCACAGTACTGTTGCAAAAATTCATGGTTCAGACGAAAAATCATTTCCAATTCCGTACTTGGAGACAAAATAACACTTTTTTAAATGACCGTCATATTAAAACGAAACATCGGATTTTATTTTTTAAATATTCGTTTTATAAAAAAAAAACTGTGATCTTTAACATACTTTAAGCCTGATTTTTTATGTAAATCCTGGATGAAGTAACAGACGATCAAAAAGCACACTAACAGAAAACCGATAAGAACTGGGTATGATGTGGCAATCCATTTAAATAAATAAAATCCGAATTGTGTGATTGATTATTCTCTTTATTACTAATGATCACCTTGAATTAATGAGTTATGAATGATTCTATAAACAAAAGTTGAATAATAATTTTTGTAAACATAGAAATACAGTAGTAGATTGAAAATTTCAAACAAATACAAAATAATTAATATAGTTGATGAAAAAAAATTAGGATGTTGATCCCTTCAATGCTGATGTTTGAATGGTGAGTGTTAGAATGTCTTTTTTTTGGTTGCCTAGTTATTATACAAGTTTTTATAATTTTTAAATTTTAATCAGCTGGTACTAGAATATTTATAAAACTATAAACATTGAAAGTAAGTCTGGATGTAAAAGGATACTTCTAAGCGTAAATTGCTGTATCTCCGACAAATTTTTAAATAAAGCAATTTTAAAACAAACGAATCAACGCAGGAAAGAACAGCCTTAAATTTGGTGTAGCATTTTAATTTTTCTGTTTGGTCGTTTTTGAGATAAAACACTTCAAACAAAATTCAAGTGGCTCCAACTGCCGTGGAGTCAGTCAAACCGAGACTCCAATAGAAGAATAAAAAATAAATTAAAAGAACGGTGAAAAGATTTAAGATTATTGATGACAAAAATGAAACTTTTGATTTTAAAGTTACTTCCAGATCTTAACAGGCCATTTCAATGATAACTGTCCAGGGCTCTTTCATGAAAATGTAAACACCACCTGGAAGTCATTTGTTTATTAAAAACGGATTAGCAGATAAAATCTCGTATCGAATAACAGAACTGGAGAAACTTAAGAAGCCTTTAAGCTACTCGTGCCGTTGTTGTTGTTGTTGTTGTTGTTGTTGTTGTTTAGGTCATCAGCCGAAAGGCTGGTTTGAACCTATAGAGCAGGGGTTCTCAAACTTTTTAGGCTAAGACCCCCCCCCCGCCTTGATCTATTCTAGGCTCGCGCCCCCTCATGTTAAGAGTTAGAAATTAAAACCAACAAAGCAAATGAATAAGTTTATTCATTTTTTCTTTACTCTTTTAGGCTTGCGCCCCCTCATGTTTTTTTTGTAATCCCTAATTTGTGTACGTTGCAATCTGTTCAATTCAAAACAATAAGCAACCCCATGACCCAATGAGATGAGGATGATGTGTATGACGTGTAAATGAGGTGTGGTCTTGTACGAACTCAGGTTGACCATTCCTGAGAGAGTATGGTTAATTGAACTTCAACCATCAAAGTACACCGGTAACCACTGTCTAGCATTCAAATCCGTATAGAAGTAACTACCTTTACTAGGATTTGAACCATGAACCTTCGTCTCCGAAAATTAAGAGTTAGAAATTAAAACCAACAAAGCAAATGAATAAGTTTTTTATCATTTTTTCTGTGTTATTAATACAGTTTTTTATTTTTCTAACTTTCTCGCGCCCCCTATTTATCCTTTGCGCCTCCCTTGGGGGTCGCGCCCCACAGTTTGAGAACCCCTGCTGTAGAGGCTTTACTAAATAAAACGAGGAGCGAGGTGGTTTACCATTCTCAACACTCACTGAGTGGAAAAGTATGCTTATCAGCATGCCAGGCCCTTTCAAAAGCATCTACTTTTCACCCTGAAAATGACAACTTTACTTCATTCACCACAAGGTCGCGTTTTGTAATGAAATTCATGATTCTCAGAGGAGATAACACAGACTAGTCTTTTACACTTGTAACTATATTTTCTTCTTAAATGCTTCTGTTATGTAATTGACTGACCATGTGGTAAGAAACAGAACTATTTTATATAGCCCTGGAACTAGGAGATCGAGTGAAAATAATTTGAAACTCCACCTGCCTGTTATGATACTAGAATTACATACATGGATTCGTCGAGTAAAACGATAATATCTATCATTAAAAGCTAAAACATTATCAGTTCACATTTTATTAAATTTAACTGGAATAAATTCTGTTATAATCTATAACGAATTTTAGTGCTATAATCCTATAAGTTGTTAGAATAAAACTCAAGTTAGTTATGATACGCAACACGTGTTATAATAAGTGTTTATTAACTAGTTTGGTTATTTTGGTCTTATTGGTAGCTAGTTATTTAAATAATAGGTAACATTATCATTATAATAAAAACATAATAAAGTTATCGGTTAAATATTTAATAGCCTAATGTTAGATTAAAATAATTTTAAAAGTTTGTTTTCTAGTGCTACTTTAGATTACTGCTATATTGGCCTCGTTTTCTCGCATAATATTTATATAATGGTTTACGAAAATTATAGCCTAAATAAATTTGGTGGGCGCTCGTTGTAGGATGATTAACCCTTTCAGTGCCGAATTGCCATTTACTTTTAATAAGTGTGTACAAAATGTGGCAGCCCTTATTTCGAAAACTTGCAGGCGTAAGCCCGCCATTGCCGACCAAAATTTTAATGTTACAGAAAAATAAAATTTCCTGTTAAAAATTAATTTTTATTGAGTTCATAAAGAAATCGTTCTAACACTAAAAATATTCAAAATTTTGTTTTTAGTTTATTTAAAGTCGTATCGACAGCTTGGTCATTAGAAACTACTGTGGGTTTTGGTACCTTAAGGGTGGTTTTAACGTGTTAAAATTTCTAAACCCTAGTCGGGAATCAAACCTGGAACCTTTCGCTTTGTAGGCTAGCACGCTAGTCACTACGCCACGGAGGCGGTTTCGAAATACATTATTCCATTAATTTTTGTTTAAAAGTTTTTCTGGAACATTTCGGTTATCCGGACGTTGACACTTTATGCATAACATACGGACGTCTGAAAAACGGGATGTTATAACTAAGTAAAATATATCGTCGTCCTGTTTTACGGACGTTGGTTCTGTAAGGGTTAAAAATACCTACTGTTCGTCATACTTGTGTATTGGTTAATGTGCTATATTTCAAAGTAAAACTTTTTGGGTTCGATTCCTGGATAATGTATGGAGATTTTGACAGATTGAAAAATATTTTTTTACAACATCTGAACTCATAGTAGTCGCTAATTAAGAAAAGAGGGAGAGAGGGAGAGTGATCTAAAAAATAACAGTACTAAGGGAATCTTTTAAAGCTAAAACTGAGTAAGATAAAAAAAATCTGGTGTGAAACACTCACACAACTTTCTCTTGCCAATGCAAATAATTAATAATAAACCTAACATTAGTAATAAAACATAAGAAATAAACAAAAAACTAACCTCAACAAACATAACCTTATTTTAATCATGAGTGAATGATGCAAAATGAAAATCAACCTCAGTTTGGCTTAGAAATACGGAAAATCACTCTTTCTCTCTAAACTAGGCTCTGTAGAGAAAAATGCTTTAAATAAAAGTTGTAGATCTTTTAATTTTCTATAAATTAAATTATATACACTTTTGTCGTAAAATGCATACTAAGGCCGAAATCTTTAAAAAAACAATTTTTCACACATTTTCGTGAGAAAAAAAACAGAAAATCGCAAATGACCGCTAAACTAAGCGTTATACAAAAAAATGTTGGAAATAAAAGTTGTAGAATTTTTAATTCTCTACAACTTTTATTATATAAAGTTTTGCGCTAAAATGCATATTAAAGCTGTAATCTTAAAAAACAACGTTTTTACGTGAAAACAGCCTCACCCAGAATTTTAGCAAACATGACGCCTACTCTATCTTGTAGAAAATAAAAAAATGAGTAAACCAGGCGATTTAAAAAAAAATCGTAGGACCAGTTTTTGAGAAAATCGCAAAAAAGTGAAAAATTACACGAATAAACTACCACTTCCGGTTGACCGATTTTGATGAAAATGTTCGTGTCGAGTCCGGTAGTGGTATGTAACTTAAGTTTCAAGTTCCAAATTTGTACGATGTTCCGTTCTTGAGATATTCTGTTCACACACACACACACACACAGACACACACACAGACCAATCGCTAAAAACATGTTTTTTGGTTTGGGTTCAGGGGGTCTGAAAACGTATAGATCCGGTGAAAACTCGATTTCTTAAAATCGACATGAAAACAATACTTTCCTTCCTATATACTATTTATATAGGCAAGAGAAAGTAATAAGACTCACTGATTTCGCTTCGTGTGTTCTCAATGACAGTGATAGTGTGATGGATTACCATACTGACGTGTAATGTAGAGATGAACCCGGGACTCAGTGTGGGCAATACGCTGCTGCCAGCGTAGTACGTACATTTCTAAAAACATGCAACTGTGTAGTATATTAAGTAGTTTACTTTTTGCTTCTTCTTTACAACACTTAATAACATTTTAAATAACATTCCGTTCCACACTTCGAATTGTTTTCTGCTGCTTTCGAACGGTCGACATGATAAACTTATAATACACGGATAGATAAATAATTTATTACAACACTACTAAATAATAAATAAAATGTGAAGAATTAAAATGAAAAGAAACTGAATGAGTTTTAACGAATTAAATTACTTTTAATTGTATAAATGTAGCCTAAAATATAAAAACAGAATAGCCAAATCAAAACGATATTTCCTGTAGGGCTACCACTCGTCGCGTAATAAAAAAAGGACTATTCCAATGAATATCGAATGTCAGTATGTTTTTAGAATTGTAATAGAGAAACTGAGCATGCGCAGTAGATTGGTCCTCTTACACTTCGTCACAAACAAAGTTCATTTCGTGACTAACCATCAGTACCATATCCCAATTTATTAAAAGCTTCATACTTTTTGGGTGATATGATCAGCTGGAGAGGTGGAGCGTGTGTAACCAAAACATTGTCTTTGTTTATATTCTTTTTTTATGAAGGATGACTTTACTAGAACCTTTTGCTAGTCCGTAGAATTTTACTCCGTGTATCGAGATAGATCATAAAAACTTTTATAAAAAAACAATGTTTACGTGAAGTTGATGTATATATTAAGGATAATGAAGTATATAAAAAACTTTTAAGCATAGATTTAATACAAAGCGTTTATATTGTATAATCGTCCATCCAATGGTAAACTCAGGAATGTGCAAATTCTTAGTTTTACGGGAGAGCAAAAAACAAATTCAATGCTTTCTTCTTTAACACACTTCGTGTATTTTCGTAATTTTACAAAGGCTGTATCTTCCTAACCGAACAAGATACATATTCGCGAGTTTACAACAACATGCGTTGGGTTGTACACATCAGCATGCACTAACAAACTCATATTCGTAAAATTTGCACGTTCGCGAGTTTACCATTGGAAGGACGATATGAGTAGGCCTACTCGAAGCAAGACGTCTTTATCCAACATAAGACCTAACGAACACGTTTTTCTTTGTAATTTCTAAACCATTGAGATCTAGAAATCAAGGAACGGTTTGACGTCATCATCAATATCTGTTAACATTTAGGTTCAGTGGCATGTTCCGGCATCCATCTCTCTTTAGGTCTTCCCTCTAGGTTTATATTTCCATGCTTGTAGAGGAAGTATATGTGCTGGAATGCAAAGTAAATAATTGGACTATTTTCTTCTGAATATTCTTAACGTTTCACACAGTGACTGAACATTTAACTCGGCGCGCATAGTTTCGTTATGTACTCTCTCCAACTGGGTGTTACATCCTTTGACTTCCTACAAAAGTCTCATTTCAACAGCCTGGATACAAGATTCGTTCTATTTAGTGACCCCCATGTTTCACTCCCATATGTAATGAGTGGTACAACCATTGCTCTATAAAATTTCATTTGGTTGTCCCGTCTCGTTTACTTTCCTATTGTCCTGCGAATAGAACCGCGTACAGTGCTGAATTTTGCCACTTCCTCACTCTCAGGATGTTATGTATGACGTGTAAATGAGATATAGTCTTGTACATACTCAGCACGATCATTCTTGAGAGAGTTTGGTTAATTGGATCCCAACCATCAACGTACATCAGTAACTACTATCTAGTATTTAAATCCGTATAAAAGTGAATACCTTTACTAGGTCGACCCGTTAGCGTAGTGTTTAACACAACTGGCTTCTACGCCGGGGTCCCGGGTTCGATTCCCGGTTAGGGTTGGCAATTTTTCATCATTAATTTTCATTATCATCATTATCCATCGTCTGCATTAACAGAAATTGCAGACCATTCAGACGTAAAACAAAAAAAAAATAATGATAAAATAAAAACTAGGCTTTGAACCACGAACATTCGTTTCAAAAAATGATCTGTTAAATAGCTGATTTATAGTGACTGAACAATAATGTTGATGCTATTTTTAAAATACTCTACTGAAAACCGGTAATTTTCCTACATTAAAATACTGGGAATCATAACCGTACTACACGTACATAGGCCCTACATCTTTCTTAAACACCCGGTATATCACGATTTTGAAAGTAACTAATACCTACTTACCTATAATATACACATAACCATATTATATACTTAAAAAAACTTCCTGATACATATTATGACTTAATTATTATTTCAAAAAGCAGGTCAAACAGATCATAAAATACTGACATTTTAAATAACCTTAAATTTTTTAATACAATTAAGACAATAGGTATATATTTTGCTGTAAGGTACACTATTTTGGTTTTTTATTTTCTAATAATTTTAAAACTTTAACTATTTAATGGGTTATTAAAATATGATTGGCTCAATTACGAGATGTAACATAACGAGAAACGCGGTATGAATTGTTAAAATAATGAACCACAATCATAAGTTCAAGTACGTTTTTAGTATCAGTATGTACGTAGTTTCCTAAAATTCATTCAAGGTAAATTTAATAAATAGATAACGTATTAACCCTTTCAATCCCAAATTTTTTAACTATTTTTTAAATACGTGTACATTGTTTCATACATTTTACTGACATTTAAGTGAAATTAAATCACTTTTAAACCCTCAGCTTTTTTTATGTCTGACAAAAAAGTGTGACACATACATCACATTGGGACTTGATATCAAAGTTCCCATTAATAAGAATAAGTAAATCATGTTCAGGCTTTCTAAACAATATTCTCTTAACTTAGATTTGTAGCAAAAAAACTAAATATGATTTTAATATCAAAGCATTATTTAAGACCTAAAAAATTTTACAATTCAAAAATTCTGGTAAAATGGATAAAATCACTATTTACAGTCTAAAAAATATACTTGTATGTACATTAAACATACTGGAAGAAATGCTACTTTAGTTTAGTAAATGAACACGAATATTTAAAACTAAAATTAACTTAAAAAAGAAACTAATGGTCACCTCTATGGCGTAGTGGTCAGCAACTTACACTGCAAAGCGGAGGTCTCAGGTTCGACTCCTGGCTAGGGTACAGAAAATTATTACACTTCACAACCAGCGCTCTTTAATCAAAAGTAGTCGCTAACAATTAAAATTTGTATGTCTGTTATTTCACTCCAGTGTTACTTCTATGTCACACTGGATTAGAAAGGGTTAACCCTATAGCTGGCAATTACATTTTTCTAGACCGGCAGAGAATTTGAAGCATATGGGTCAGCGAACTGTAAAGAAATCATTAAAAATTTGCTATAAATCATAAACCTTTTCATGTGACGTATCAAAAGAACAAGAAAACTTAGGAAAATAGAATAAATTTATTATTGAAATTTTAATCTGACAGTTAGTAAGCAGTTTTAAAGGCTTTTCTAGCTTGAGCAATTTTACTTTTGATATTACTTGTGCTTCTACCATCATTTGTTATTTTACTCCCTAGATAGCAAAATTCCCCAACTTCCTGTTAGTAAGTTTTCGTTGCCTACTTTTACATTTCCCATCTCTTCTAAACCACTCTTGCTGGCTGACCATGTGATAAGAAAAACAACTATTATTTGTAGCCCTGGAACAAACAGATTGTGTAGAAATAATTTAATACTGTGACAATATCGAAGAAGGGCATGGTTCGCAAAATATCTAGTGCCTCATTCATGGAATGGTAAAGAGTGGATAATGGAATGAAAAAGTAACTATAGAGGTTCTTTAAATGACCGCGCTATTGTGTGTGAGATGGTAGGGTTATTGTTGTACAACTATTTATGAAAAGGTCTGCCTGTAACAACTTTTATTTTATTTACAATAGATCTATTTACTTGTTTACAATAGTTAAGACTTTTCCAGTCAAAAGGGTTTTTTGTACTTTATTATTTGCATGAAATCTTTCTTCCACTCTGGAATCATCTTTTTGATCGAACTTCTGTGCCCTTCGAGAAACTTTTTTCATCTGACCTATTTAAAGGGAGCCCCGGGTGCGGTCGAGAGTCAATATTCGTTTGATCTTTGACGAGTGTTTACTACGTGTGCTATCGAAGGTAACTCCATTAGAACAGGTCAACGGGGGGTTTCCGAGGCATTGTTATTCAGTCTAGTTGTATATGTGCAGTGTGTATTCAGTTCCATTGTGTAATATAATTGATTGTAAGTAGTACTAAGTAAATTATTAAGTTATTTATTGTATCACTTCGTTATAATTAGTTTAATTATTTATTTTGTAAACCTTTTAGTGTAATAAATATTTGTAATTGTAAACTTTGGTGTATTAATTATTTCTGAAGCTTGGTGCTAAAAGGGCCAATTTCAGAATCTAACTTTTGCGGGTATAACCTTTTAAAGTTTTTGTGAATTATTTACTTGAAAATAACTTTTTATGCATTAATGCCAACTACTTGCAACCTAGCTCTACTTTCTAGTTATAACTGACACACTTTCCAGAATTTTTTGTAAAATTTTAGGACCTACCGTTTCTGAGAAAAAACTGATATTGGCCCTTATAATGTAAAAGGTATCCAACTAAATTATTGACATTGGCCTTAAAGTATGAACTTCATGCTAAAGATTTTAATTACCTAGATCCCAAAACGGACCTTAGCGATAAGTGTCACAATACTTTACCTGTCTGTTATGAGCAGTAAATAGACGGATGAGAAATTCAGGAAAGAAACTAAAAATTAGTATAGTAACAGAGAAATTTATTGCGATTGAATTCTAGTAAAAGTAGTCAAAACTAAAAACATTTAAACACGTGATCAATGATTTGGAAATGCCTTATTATCGATAGTATTATTATATAAATCAAAATAATAAACATTGCTTAAATAAATAATGTATTTATAACTTACTGAACAAGTTTACTACATGAGAATGTATAAAAATATATACTAATATTGTATTACTTGTTTTAGAGTACTATATAATTTGACATGACCACCTGTTTTTGGTGGTGTGTACCGCAGCAATTATCGTACTAGTGATTGCAATCCAATCTATGATTATAATAATTCTTTTGAGTGCGGTTGACCGTGCCAAACATTAAGGCCTAACCAATTTTTTTACTGAAAACATTCTATTTATGATATTATTATTATTATTATTATTATTATTATTATTGTTATTATATCGAATACCTCAAGATTTGTAATGATAACATAATGTATTATAAATTGATTTCACAATGACGACTCCGTACGGATTTAATAACCTGATTTTTACTTTCTCTTGCCTATATGAATATATAGGAAGGAAAGTATTGTTTTCATGTCGATTTTTCGAAATCGAGTTTTCACCGGATCTATACGTTTTCAGACCCCCTGAACCCAAAAAACTTGTTTTTAGCGATTGGTCTGTGTGTGTGTGTGTGTGTGTGTGTGTGTGTGTGTGTGTGTGTGTGTATGTGAACAGAATATCTCAAGAACGGAACATCGTACGAACTTGAAACTTGAAACTTAAGTTACATATCACTACAGGACCCGACACGAACATTTTCATCAAAATCGGTCAACTGGAAGTAGTAGTTTATTCGTATAATTTTTCACTTTTTTGCGATTTTCTCAAAAACTAGTCCTACGATTTTTTTAAAAATCGCCTGGTTTACTCAATTTTTTATTCTCTACAAGATAGGGTAGGCGCCATGTTTGCTGAAATTCTGCGTGAGGCTGTTTTTACGTAAAAACATTTTATTTTTAAGATTGCGGCTTTAATATGCATTTTAGCGCAAAATGTTATATAATATAAGTTGTAGAGAATTTAAAAACCTACAACTTTTATTTCAAACATTTCTTTGTATAACGCTTAGTTTAGCGGTAATTTGCGATTTTCTGTTTTTTTCTCACGAAAACGTGAGAAAAATCGATTTTTTTAAACATTTCGGCCTTAGTATGCATTTTACGATTTTAATACATGATTGTGTATACAATTAAATTTATAGAAAATTAAAAGATCTACAACTTTTATTTAAAGCATTTTTCTCTACAGAGCCTAGTTTAGAGAGAAAGAGTGATTTTCCGTATTTCTAAGCCAAACTGAGTTCGATTGTCATTTTGCGTCATTCACTCATGATTAAAATAAGGTTATGTTTTTGAGGTTAGTTTTTGTTCATTTCTAATGTTTTAATACTAATGTTAGGTTTATTGTTAATTATTTGCATTGGCAAGAGAAAGTTGTGTGAGTGTTTCACACCAGATTTTTTTAATTTCTTTCCTCCTTTAACCCTTTATAGGGCAGTACTTTTGGGAAAATTATATATATGTTGTAAGATGTTAAATTTTACTTTGTATGTAGGCCTACTTGAATAATGTATTCTAGTGTCAGAACAGTAAGATATTTCTTTTTTTATGTTAAACCTTTGTAAATTTATTTACCAAGGAACGTTTATTGAAATGAGAATCACATAATGTTTAAAGGTAAGAATGCTTATTAAAACAACTTGTAGTACTATTATAACAAAAAATGTGTAGAATAAATTATTTTAACTTTATATTAGTATGAATGCTTGCTTTCCCGTAAAAAACTCGAATTTTTTAAGGACTGTACAAAAGTAACACCAAAACAACACGGTAGCATACGGTGGTATGAATCCTTACCACATTCGTGCAACTCACAAAGCAAATGCTCACGCGCGCTAATTTCAAATGTGGATAGCCTACTTACCAGAGAACATCTATAACACCATAAAAATGCCACTAAGCTTCAACTGCATAGCTTATTCTTAAATAATCTAGACCTTATTTCCAGTGGTAAGTATACATTCCACAGACCTAAAAAGGGTTAAGATTAGGCACATTCCTGTTCCAGATTGTATCCATCTTCTTTTTATTCCGTTCCTTGCGAATGGTATCTTAAGGGAAACACTATACATCGAAAATTAAAAGAAAATTTATTTTTTTAAATTTTGGCTCTATTGCCTTCTGTATTTTTTTCTGTGTGATTACATATAAAAATTATTACAGTACAATAAAATTTACGAAAGTTATGGGATTCGAACCCAAGACCGCATGATGAGAGGCGAGCAAGTTACAAACTACACCAATGCAGCTGGCACTAGTTAGAGTTATCTCCTCTGAAAGTAATGAATTTCATTATACAGCCAGACCCTGTGGTAAATGAAGTGAAGGTATCATCTGCAGGGTGCAAAGTAGATGCTTTCCGGAAAGCCTGCCATGCTCTTAAGCATAGGCTACTTTTGTACTCAGTGAGGAAGGCAATGGTAAACTACCTCACTCCTAATTTTACCTTCTTCTCTAGAAGTTCAAACCAGCCTTTCGGCTGTTGACCTAAACAACAGATATATTCATATAGGGCAAGAGAAAGCAAAAATTATCGAACAAAGTTAATGGTTATTTACAATATTCTTAAAATCCTGTCAACAAAAAACGCTGTAAAAAGAAAGTAATACAATTTGATCTCTAAATTCCAGAAATGATACATTTTAAAGGTCATCCACCTACAAATTTATGTATTTTTTAGAAAATGTATTCTATTTTAACATTATATAACCATGACATAACACGACATTATGCATTTTGTGTGGGTGAACTTCACAGAAACATTGTATTCAATTTTAATCTATACTAATTTTTAAAATGTAAAACAGAATAATTTAGAATAGTCAATTTAAAATAAAACAACCTAATAAATCTTTTTTCTTTTATAAATTCTAAAGAACTGGACTTTATTCCAATGTTTAATTATTAGACAAAAATTTGGAAATATACAGAAATGTTACAACCGAATATAAATTAAAGTTGATTTCAATACATATAACCAATTAATAAAACAAATAAACAAACAAGAATCGAGTAAAACTTTTGAAAAATTTTAATTTCGAAATGAACTTTCTGTAATTTTATAAAAATAATGTAATAAAACAAGTCAGCCTGATCTTAGTTCTTAATATTGAAATTATTAAACATTTTTATTAAATACTCGTTTATATAGTTTCTCGAAAAAAATTCTTACTTTAGATTTATTTTACCTACAATTGGCATAACGATATGGATGAGAGAAGTTAGGTTTCGTAAAAATTGTTTTATCTTTGATTTTGAGTTAGGTATGATGGAGTCAATTTCCATGTCTAATATTAACAGTCTTTTAAATATTCATTAAGAGATAATTTTTTTTAATAATATGGATGTGCTAGATCTACGGCACAGCTTTCTTGAAATCCTCGGTAAGGGCTAATGTAACTAATACATTTTCAATCAAAAATGATCAGAAATTTTGTTAATTCTTTCATCCTTTCTCAATTACACACTCCATACAAATCATATCTTAAGATTCCTTCCTTTTTTTTGTTAACTTTTCACCAACTACCTTCTTACAGACCAATTAGCAAACTCTCTATTTTCTCCAAACTATTTGAGAAACTCCTTCTACCTCGCCTAGTACCGTTTATCGATGTTTCAAACACAATTCCTGATCATCAGTTCGGATTTCTTTTATCTCATTCCACACTTCAGCAATGCCACCGACTTATTGACATAATCTCTTCAGCTCTTGAAAACAGTCAATATGGTTCAGCCGTGTTTCTTGATGTATCTCAAGCCTTTGATCATGTCTGGCATGATATACTCCTATAAAAATTGAAACCTAATACTTCCAGATAGCCTGTACATAGTAATAAAATCTTTTCTAGTCGAACGTTACTTTAGAGTAAAACAAGGTGATGAACTTTCTGAAATGTACGATGTCAATGCTGGGGTACCGCAAGGAAGCGTACTTGCACCAAGGTTGTTTTTTGTAAGCACCAGTGACATACCAACTTGTATCCATACAACTACGGCTATGTTTGCTGATGATATGGCAGAACTTGTAGTTGATGCCGATCCTGTGATTGCAACTCGAAAGACACAAAACCATTAACACCTGATAGAGTCATGGCTTAAACTTTGGAATATTAAAACTAATGAAAACAAATCGTAACAAATGACGTTTACCCTTAGACGACAAAACTGCCCAACCGTTTACACTAATAATATTCCGCTACCTCACACTACTCAAACACGCTATTTAGGCTTACACTTGGACAGAAAACTTACATGGAATGCACATGTTACACACACACGCCGCAAACTCAAAACACGCTTTTATCAAATGAAATCCAGACTATTCTTCTGAATAACCACATCTTAGAATCTTCTAAAATTATTTACACTCAATCTGTCATTGCAGGGCTAAAATAAATAGTTATGTTTCTTATCACATGGTCAACCAATTAAGACACATGGTAAATTTAATAATAGAGGTCCATACAATTAACCTATCATTTAGGTATGTAAATAAAAATAAATAAATAAATAACTATAAAGAACAGAAGAGGTTGAGGTGTAAAAAACACTAATCAGAGTTATCTCCTCTGAAAGTAATTATTTTCATTATACAGCCAGACCCTGTGGTGAATGAAGTGAAGGTGTCATTTGCAGAGTGGAAAATATGTGCTTTTCAGAGGGCCAGGCATGCTGATAAGCGTACTTTTCCATTCAGTAAGGAAAGAAATGGTAAACTGCCTTACTTTTCATTTTACTTAGTAAAACCTCTACAGGTTCAAACCAGCCTTCTGCCTGATGACCTAAACAACAACAACACATGACCTTTTAACCGATCAATAGACTGCATACTCAAATTCATGTTTTTACTCAATAGAGGATAGAGTAAACATATAAGTCATTTATTAAAATAAATTCGGATAAATTAAGACAATAAGGCAATTAAAATAAATTTAAATCAATTTCGACATACATTTCCTAAAAGAAAGCCTGGGGAAATAAAAATAAAACCAGAACTTAGAAATTTAATAGTAATAATACCTTATAACTACATAAAAAACCGGGACAATATTATTTTTAACTAACCTTTTAGACCTTTTTTAATAATGGTAACAATTTTTACCAACCTTGTTTTTATTATAACAAAAAAATACATGATAAAATGATAATGATGATAAAAAATGAATTGATAATGATAATACATTATAGATATTATAATACTTTAAAAAAAATCTAATAATAACCTTAATAATTTGTGAAAAAAGTAAACAGCCTAAAGGTCTGAAAAAGAATAATAGGTTAATCCTGTATATAAGAAACCAATAAATTTAAAAATGGTACACTTAATATAAAATTTAATAATAGAGGTCCATACAATTAACCTATCATTTAGGTATGTAAATAAAAATAAATAAATAAATAACTATAAAATTTTATTACATTAGAAAATTGATTTAATAGTTTTTTTAGGTTATCATTAAATTTTATAAAGTATAAAAACATGAAATTGATTTATATACAAGTAATTGAATGAGTAAGTGCCTTAATATTAACGCAATGAAAATTTTATAATGTAAATAATTATTTTATACAGGAAGCCTGTTATTGTAGTTAATAAGAGTTTAGAACATTTTTATACTAGGTAAATCTGTCTATAACTATTAAAAAAAATTGAAATATAGATCATTATTTTTAGAAAAAAGTAATAAAATAAAACTTTTTAATATAATTTTGTGTTATTATGTGGTACGCGTAGTTTAAGAATTCTTAACAGTCATTGGATAGGTTAAAAGCCAAACCGTACTATGAATCCCTAAAGGGTTTTCGTTGTCTTAACGGCCTTAACCCTTTATAGGTCTTTGGTAAGTATACTTACCACTGGCAATAAGGTCGATCTTTTTTTAAAGAATATGCTATGCAGTTGAAACCTATCTGAATTTTATGGTTTTGAAGATGTTCTCTTGTAAGTAGGCTATCCACATTTTAAAATTAGCGCGCAGAGAGCATTTCCTTCATGAGTTACACGAATGTGGTATGGATTCATTCCAGCGTATGCAACCATGTTCTTTTGTTGTTACTTTTGTACAGTGCTTAGAAAATTTGAGTTTTTTACGGGAAAACAAGCATTCACGCTAATATAAAGTTAAGGTAAATTATTCAACACATTTTTCTGTTATATAGGACTACAAGTTGTTTTAATAAGCATTTTTACCACTAAACTTTATGTGATTCTCACTTCAATAAACGTTTCTCGGTAAGTACACGTATCAGGGCTTAACATAAAAAAAAGAAATTTAAATATCATGTACGGAAGTTGTGAAGCTCAATGTACAATACCGTAATAAAAATTAAAGACAAAAAAATAAATAAATAAAATAATTTCAATGGCGCGATTTTGTTTGATCCTTTACTTTGAATCTTTAACTGTACTATATAGAACAACCAAAAGATGAGAAAACAATGATATTAAATTACAAATAACAAGAACAGACATGATATAAAATTCAACATTCAGCAATGTTAAATTTGGAATAACAATGAACGTAAAATATACAAAAGTATGAAAGGATAAACAAAAAAGTTCATTTCTTTTCAACAGAAAAGTTATTACCAATAGTAATAAAACAAAACAAAAAAAATCTGGTGTGAAACACTCACACAACTTTCTCTTACCAGTGCAAATAGTTAAAAATAAACCTAACATTAGTAATAAAACATTAGAAATAACCAAAGAAACTAACCTCAAAAACATAACCTTATTTTAATCATGAGTGAAAGACGCAAAATGAAAATCGTACTCAGTTTGGCTTAGAAATACGGAAAATCACTCTTTCTCTCTAAACTAGGCTCTGTAGAAAAAAATGCTCTAAATAAAAGTTGTAGATCTTTTAATTTTCTATAAATTTAATTATATACACTTTTGTCGTAAAATGCATACTAAGGCCGAAATGTTAAAAAAATCGATTTTTCTCACGTTATCGTGAGAAAGAAAACAGAAAATCGCAAATTACCGCTAAACTAAGCGTTATACAAAAAAATGTTAAAAATAAAAGTTGTAGGTTTTTAAATTCTCTACAACTTTTATTTTATAAATTTGTGCGCTAAAATTCATATTAAAGCCGTAATCTTAAAAAAACTATGTTTTTACGTGAAAACAGCCTCACCCAGAATTTCAGCAAATATGGCGCCTATCCTATCTTGTAGAGAATAAAAAATTAAGTAAATGAGGCGATTTTAAAAAAAATCGTTGGACCAGTTTTTGAGAAAATCGCAAAAAACTAAAAAATTATACGAATAAACTACTACTTCCGGTTGACCGATTTTGATGAAAATGTTCGTGTCGGGTCCGGTAGTGGTATGCAACTTAAGTTTTAAGTTCGTACGATGTTCCGTTCTTGAGGTATTTTGTACACACACACACACACACACACACAAACACACACACACACACACACACACACACACACACACAGACACACACACAGACCAATCGCTAAAAACATGTTTTTTAGGTTCAGGGGGTCTGAAAACGTATAGATCCGGTGAAAACTCGATTTCGAAAAATCGACATGAAAACAATACTTTCCTTCCTATATATTCATATAGGCAAGAGAAAGTAATTACATCTAATATTTCACATTATTTTATCTTTTCCAACATAAACATGCAGAAAGAATTAAAGAAGATCTCTGCTTCATCTTCGTTTTAATCTTCTAATGAAGCCTGGCAGATTTGCCATATCAGTGATAAGTGGATTATTATGGATTAGTAGTTTTGAGTAAAATTTTATATAATTATTTTTGATGATGTCGCAAATGAATGGTGTTTTTAAATCGGTGTGTAGTGTGTAATTTGAGACATAGTATGGTGAGCCGGTAATTATACGAAGAAAATTAGACGCGATTTTAAAACGATGCTTGCATTAAAAGATGGCGCATTTTACTAGCAACCCACCGGGTTGGTCTAGAGGTAAAGTCGTCGCCAAAATAAGCTGTTTAATAGCTGATTTTCGGAGACGAAGGTTCCTGGTTCAAATCTTAGTAAAGGTAGTTACATTTATACGGATTTGAATACTAGACAGTGGTTGTGGGTGTACTTTGATGGTTGGGGTTTAATTAACAATACTCTCTCAGGAATGGTCAGCCTGGGTCTGTACAAGACTACACCGCATTTACACGTCATACATATCATACTCATCTCATTGGGTCATGGGGTTTCTTATTGTTCTAAATTGAACAGATTGCAACGTACACAAATTAGGAATAAAAAAAAAAAATTTACTAGCGTTTTTTGGTATGCTTTTCAAATGGAAATATAATTCTGATAAAGCAACCTTTGTTTTGAGGCGTACCATATTAATAGTTAAAGAGACTGGACAGTATTACTTAACAATCTAATGTTAAAAAGTTGGCTAATCTGAGAGAGAGAGAGAGAGAGAGAGAGAGAGAGAGAGACTTTAAACAGTTAAGTTTTAAGTCCATGGTGACCAGAACTTAGTAAACAAAATAGTGATTGTATGTTTAAGGAATTATACTACTGTATACTTCGTGACTTGGAACGGTATGAGAGTTGAACACAGTATACTGCCATTACATTCTAAATGCAATTTTAATAGTTAACAGTTTTTAATCAATCAAATCTACTTCGTGCCCTTTCTAATGCCATACAATAATTTTTAACAGTAAAATTAAATAGATAAACATAAATAATCTATTTACTTTTATTATGTACAAGTACATACAGATATTTAAGTATCTGTATTTTACTTTCTACATTTTCAATTACCACTAAATCATATGTTGTACTGTTCGGCCAATTTTACATCGCGCATTACTAAATTAACAAAACAGCCGTACTCTATTCCAAAATTTTCTCCCGTAATTGAGATGTTTCACATATTTTTAACTCTCTAAGGGAATTAGAAAGCAGTTATCTACGTAAAATAACCTTTGTTAGTTCCTTTATGTTTAATGGTGCTTGTAAAACGATACCCGACTATTTTTTCAAAACCCAGTTTATTAAAAAAAAAACATATTAGTAAAAGTTTGTTTAGGCAATCAGCTGAAAGGCTGGTTTAAACTCTACGGGGTTCACTAAGCAAAACGAGGAGTTAGGTGGTTTACAAAAATGTCTTCTTCACTGATTGGAAAAGTACGCTTATCAGCTTACCAAGCTTCTGAAAAGCATATTTCTACTTTCCACCCTGCAAATGACATCTTCACCTCATTCACCACTGGGTCTGGTTGT
The DNA here is from genome assembly GCA_035578175.1 of Catonia carolina. Taxonomy (NCBI): domain Eukaryota; kingdom Metazoa; phylum Arthropoda; class Insecta; order Hemiptera; family Achilidae; genus Catonia; species Catonia carolina. The sequence goes on from JAQMRL010000015.1 coordinate 18,737,026, forward strand.
ATAATAAAATGCATTACTCTCAGAGGAGTTCACTCTGACTAACGTCTTTTACACATCTTACTTCTTCTGCTCTTAAATTCATCAGTCATATAATTGGCTGACTGTTAGCCCTGGAACTAACTGAAATGACTTTCGCGACCAATTGCTAAAAACATGTTTTTGGAGTTCAGGGTGTCTGATTACGTGTATATCCGGTGAAAACTCAATTTTGAAAAATCACCATGAAAGCGATACTTTCCTTCCTATATATTCATATAGGCAAGAGAAAGTATAAATATATGCACTAAAAAGACAAAAACGACACAGAAAAGAGAGTATAAGAAGAGGGAATTTTCAGAAGTAGCCAAACAAAAGCACAGCGTGCTCAGAACATGAGAGAATATCACGCCAAAAAGAGACTGAAAGCTTTCAAATTGACTAAAGTAGTCCGTTGTGGCTAAACAAGCACTAACAAAAGACAAAAAGGGAGAAGGCCTCTGGAAAACCATAAATCACACTGTCAAAAACACACACAAAATCCATATAGACAAAACACCATTGTCACACAGAGGCATATTATGTCAAAGAATCTTCGAAATTATTTTGACTAAAAACTTTGAATTCTTTCAATAATATTGTGACTAATGTTGACTAATATTGTGTTAATGACAGCCCCAGTTCTTCTTTATGGAAGTGAGTCAAGGGTTTCCACGAAACGCCAAGGTAGGATCCAAGTAGCTGAAATGAGGTTTTTAAGAAGAGTGAAAAGCTGTTTGAGGCTGGATCTAATACATAACGAGGAAATTAGATCTGAGTTGGGTGCATTTAATCTGAACGAAAAAGTGGAGGAATATCGCAATCATTGGAGGCATCATTTGAAACGGATGCCAGAGGAGGGAACACCCTTCAAAGTTGCGAAATATATTCCAGTTGGAAGAAGGGAAGTAGGAAGACCTCGAAGAAGTTGATAGTAGTCGAGATGTACGTATTGGATTATCTCGTATTTGTGTATATGTACAGGTTTGTGAGTTCGGAACAGGCTTATGCCTAATCCTTAATAGTAAGAAGTTGAAGTTATTGTGACTTGTTGTACTGCAAAGTTTTATCCCGTACGTCCATACAAGTTGGAGCAATGCTTTATAAATTGTTGTTGTTTAGGTCATCAGCCGAAAGGCTGGTTTGAACTAGAGGTTTTACTAAGTAAAACGAGGAGTAAGGTGGTTTACCATTGCCTTCCTCACTGAGTGGAAGAGTACGCTTATCAGCATGCCAGGCCCTCTAAAAAGCATATATTTTTGACTCTGCGAATGACACCTTCACTTCATCCACCACAGGGTCTGGCTGTATAATGAATTCCATTACTTTCAGACGAGATAACTCTGATTAGTGTCTTTTACACCTCTACCTCTTCTGTTTTTAAATGATTCAGTCATTTAATTGACTGACCATGTGATAAGAAACAGAACTATTTATTTTAGTCCTGCAACGAACAGATTGAGTGTAAATAATTTGACACTCCACCTGTTTGTTATGGGCAGTTTTTATAAATAATTAATAGTATTTATGTAATACTTGATAAAACGCCACTTGTATGATAACACTAAATGAAATTAATGATATTTGTATTATAATTATACGACAGTAGACATTCTAGGAAGGTACAACATTTTGATGAGAATTAAATTAACTTATTTTACAGTACACTTAAATAGTTTAAGTACTCATCGTTGCTTGAAATAATTAAGTACAGGTACTTAGTTACTTAACTTCCTTGTAATTTGTCATATATCATTAAACACGTAAGGAAACTGGTGGTAAATAATTAATACGCTTGTTAAATCATTCTTAATGTACTTCATTTAATTAAGATTCACTAATGGAAGGAAAGAACACTGATCATTAATAATTTATAGTCGTTTTAAAATAATATAAACTGCTACGTCATCATCATTGTCTAAGTTCTCGAAAGGAATCCACTACAATTCCGTTCGGATTTTCAACAAATTGCCATCTAAAATAAGACTCCTTAATTTAAAAAAGTTTGATCAAGAAGTAAAAGGATTTTTAACAAAACATGCATTTTTTATTTGTTTATTCTGATCAGGAGTTCTTAACCCGCCGGGTTGGTCTAGAGGTAAAGTCGTCGCCGCGAGTTAGCTGTTTAACGAGACGAAGATTCCTGTTCAAATCCTAGTAAAGGTAGTTACTTTTATACGGATTTGAATATTAGACAGTGGTCACTGGCGTACTTTGATGATTCTGGTTCAATTAACCAAACTCTCTTATGAATTGTCACCCTGAATCTGTGTAAGACTACACTTATATATATATATATATTATACATTTTTTTTTTTTTTTTTTACTTGTGAGGCCACAATGGACCACTTCAGCCACAACATGAAAGACTCTACTTCGATCTCTGAGCCTTGATCTTTACCCAGTATTCCCTCATTCTTTGTGATCACTGAGCCCGGAGTTCTTCCGTCACCCTCTGCACTCTTCTAGTCTTGGTTTCCGGTTCCAAAGCCAGATCCTTCAACTTTCTATAACGCTCAGAGTTGAACCTCACATCCTCCAGCGTCAACCCAAACCTTTCCAAGTCCTCCTTGACCTCCTTCGTCCAGTTCAAACCGATTTTAAAATCCCAGACACTTTCAATAAGTCGTCTAAGTACTCTGTTCTCCGGTGTTCTAAGGATATAGCCCAAAAAAGAGATTCGTTTTTTCCTAATTGTGTCTAGTATTGTGTCTAGTGTGGTATTGTTTTTTATGTAATAAAATAAATTACAAAATTAGTTATTGACCCACCGGGTTGGTCTAGAGGTAAAGTCGTCGCCAATCAGCTGTAAAATCAGCTGATTTCGGCGACGAAGGTTCCTAGTTCAATTCCTAGTAAAGGTAGTTACTTTTATGCGGATTTGAATGCTAGGCAGTAGTTACCGGTGTACTTTGATGGTTGGGGTTCAATTAACCATACTATTTAAATTTAATAATAATTCTTTATTTCTGTACATAATTTCATTTACAAATATTAGTATAGTACTCTCTCAGGAATGGTCGGCCTGACTCTGTACAAGACCTGCATCTCATTTACATGATGTCATACACATCATTCTCATCTAATTCGGTCATGGGGTTGTTTATTGTTCTGAATTGAACAGATTCTAACGTACACGTATTAGGAATTTAAAAAAAATTAGTTATTACTCATCGATAAACGAGGCAAACCTAAACCAACCGATCCATTGACGAGATCAACCAACCAAATAATTTTAACTCTACATTTATCCAATTAACGCAGTAAAAATACACTCTACACCAATTAATGCAGTAAAAATAATTTACTTAAGTCAGAAGTCAAAAAGTTAAAAAAATTTGGTGCCATAAAATCAAACACCCTTTGACCTCTTGACGTATTTCGTTTCACTTCCATGGCGAATCCAGTCTCAACTCTTCTCGTGCTACAATGATGCTCTGAAAGGGCAAAATTTTTTTCTTTATACTTATATGTAAAGAAGTACTATTTTACTATAAATATTATTTAACGTGAGAACATCAAACTTTTTAAACAGGGGCCGAGCAGGTTGGGTGGAGCCTTCCCAAAAATAATCCTTAAAATCTTATTTTGTATCTTAATTAGAGGTTCCAAAGCTGTACAAAAATGTAAACCTACTTAAGAGTAGATAATCGTTCTCGAATTTTCCCACCAATTTAATTTAATTAATCGTGTATCGCGCAAGGATAAATTACTTGACAACAAAAACTGATTTAAAAATAATTAATGGAGGATACATTACATAACTTAAAACACACATACCAAACCGACAGATTAAGTGAAATGAATGAGAAACCTTACAACTATTTACATTCAATAGAATGATTGATAGACAGCGGACAATATGTTACTATATATCTTAAAGATATTTCTAAAAAAACACATTTCTTTACTGCATATATAACTTTTACCCTCAGGTAAAAATCTAAACCAGTTTCACTGAAGTTACTCAATTGTTTCAATTGAGAATTAACATTTTAAAAAGAGTCCATGACCTTATGACATGATATGACATTATATTTACATTGTCCTGAAAGGTTTCGTCGTTTATGTCGTTTTATATAGAACATGTAAGAGTACTGAAATGCCGGTAGAGGTTATGTCAGTCGTAAAGAATGAAAAGTAATGTCACTTTATTATTGGAATTTGTGTACAGGAAGTTTATTGAAACAAACTACTGATTTTTATTTATCCCTTATAATTATTATTATTAGTTTATCTGACAAACAATTTTATCTCTTTCAACAGTATTGTTCTGTTTTTGTTATGAAATTATTTATTGAATGGTAAAACTCGATATGGAATTGTTTTTTTCTGTGGACGTTAAAATTGGAATTTATCAATTTCACTGGGTAAATAATTATAATTTTTTAACTCCGTTTCATTATTCTAAAACTATACAATACATAATAACCACAAATTATTATTGAAAAATACAAATGGCTAGAAAATAAATATCAAAATTTCTTTAAAGAATGTATCCCAGTGAACAAAAATTCTAACCTTGAACTTGTTTTACTTCTCTTCTTCTTCTCCTTCTCTTCCTTCTTCTCCTCCACCTCCTTCTTCTCCTTCTCCTCCTCCTCCTCCTTCATCATCTCCTTCTCCTTCTCCTCCTCCTTCTTCACCTCCTTCTTCACCTCCTTCTTCTTCTTCTTCTTCATCTCCTTCATCTCCTTCGCCTCCTCCTCCTCCTCCTTCTCCTTCTTCTTCATCTCCTCCTCCTCCTCCTCCTTCTTCTTCTTCTCCTTCTCCTTCTTCACTTTAAGGTCTAGGATTAGTGAACCTGTTCCGGTACCCATCTCTTCCTCAGTCTTACCAAAACTCTCGTGTACCATAAAAATAGGTCTATAATTTTAAGTCTCTATTGGTATTCTGTTCATATGACTGCGCCAGTTTCTTCGCGTCTGCAAGATTTTGTCACCTGGTGGTGGAACAGACAGAACTCTTCTGATTTCATCATTCCTTATCCTGTCCGTTCTAGAGCATCCCACACGCACTACTCAAAAATCTCAACTCTGCAGCTTGGATGTTGCTTCAATGTTGTTTGAATTAATCCATAATTCGTTGCCTTCTTGAAGAAAAGGAACGGCAATAGTATCGTAGAATTTGATCCTCGTCTCTTGTCTTGTTTTGTTTCACAAGTTCATATGAATATTGCCGCATATTATCTGAAACGTTGTTATTTTATTTATCAAATCTTTATCATAATCATTTATGTTATATCGTTGCCAAGGTGATTAAAGTGTTTGTCCTGCTCTGTCATTTTCCTTAAAATTCTATTCTATTAATTTAGTTTTTACAGTCGAAATTCATAAACTGTATTTTTCAGCAACTCTTTCCACCATAAATACTGCTTTTTGTAATTCGACTTCATTTTTTGGATCGTGTTTCTCTTTATTAATGTTATTTTAAACCAACTGGGTCTAAAGTTATGTCAATCATTCTGCCTTTTAGGCAATATAAGTTTCAACTTTCTCTTGGAAATAAAGTTCTCTCGTACAAAGTAAATCAAACCATTTTGGACTTACAGTTTAAAGTTGTGGAGTACAGATAGTTCATCAAATATAAAAAATACTGCAGCACTTTGCTAGGTATTGTAAATTTGTTACGTGATATGGGATGTTTGTTATCATGTGTAGTAGAAAGGAAAAAGAAAACTGACCCGGTTTTGGCTTGGAGTTACCAAGTAAAAATACGTAAACACCTAACCAGTACAGTTGAAACAATATAATACATAAACGAATTAACTACAAATTATTCTTCTTCTCACAATCAAGGATTAGGCTTCCGCCTGTTCTGATTCACACTATCTGTCGCCTCTCATCATGCGGTCTTGGGTTCGAATCCCATTCAGGCACGACATATTTTCATACGTTACAAAAAATCATTTCATCCTTCACCGTCTGCATTAGCAGTAATTGTAGAACAGTCAGACGTTAAACCAAAACAAAATAAAACAACTCACACCCGTGACAAAATATTGAATTATAGCCATCTTTTGAGTGGTCTCCCTATATCTCTCTTCTCTAACGATCTGTATTGCAAAACACTGAGGGATCCTTCCCTCAGGCATTATCTCTATATGCTTTCTACATCGATTTTGATGCAATCTTCCCATTCAGGTTGTAAACATCCAAATCCGTTCTTATATCCTCATTCCCTTGAAGTCTCATTGGTAGGTGGAAGAAGGAGAAATTCTTAACGGCAGAAAAGGCGGAAGAATCTAGAGAGAGACCTCGAATAAAAGGTTCTGCATACGTGAAGACAGTAAAGTAGCGGCCATACTATCAAGCTCAACCTGCACAGCGTTCGTAACGCGGCCAGGGAATTTATCAACTTACTGACAAACTCTCTAACAGCCTCGGATTCAGGACAGAAAACAAGATAACAAATTAATTCTTAATAAAAAGAACATCGTGTAAGTGTTCCATCCAAATTTTATCTATGGGTTTTTATTTAAAACTGATTGGATAATGCATGATACAGAAAAAGTTTAATAAATTGATATATAACGAAATGATTATACACCTATTAAATTTGCACGGGCTGTAAAAATAATTGATAATTTTATAACAGGTATACGAATTGAATTTTATTACAAAGTTGTATAAACCTATATAACATATTAACTTCAACGAACTTAAAATGGAAAAATACATTGTAATTGATATGAAATAAGTACCCGGTTAATCTCCATTAAATTATTAAGTAAGTTGGTTAGTTGTATTTATAGTGTAGATGACCATTATGTTAATATCCGAAGCGAAATAAAATGATTCGTGTGCAATAGAATGAAATAGTTGTTTCGTTTCAATCACTATTAGGTTATACTCTGCATGCTTAAAGTACGCGGTAAATATATGTGGTTGTACATACTGAACTAGAGATTATAAAAGTATCAGTTTACATAGCATTTAAATACTAACTAGATATAATATTTATGCATAATTCAAATTGAAAACGAGTTGTAAGAAGGAACAAGAACAAAGTAGGAGAGTTCAAAAGGGCTTAGATTGTTTAACATCAAATTATAATCCGATTCACGAAAGAAAACACTTGTTTATAAAATAGCAATGTCTTTTAAACCGTTGTTGTATGTAAAAACAACGATTACGATACATCAAATTAAAGCTTGTTTTCTTGTTGGTTACGGGATTACATTAACATAATACTTTGTAGCTCCATACATTTTAAGGGGGTAGTCAACCCAGAAAATGAAAATAAAAACATTTTAAGGGGGTAGTCAACCCAGAAAATGAAAATCAAAACTACTGGCTATAATTTGTCATTATATATTTTTAATGAAAGAGTAATTTACTAGTAATGATCTACCACTTGACCAGACCAAAAAATTAATTACAGCCCCTAATACAAGGTTAGGGGTGGAAAAGCGGGCTTCTACGGGGAATCGAATATCTCAGGAACCAAGAAAGACATAAACATGTTTCTTATACTAAAAAATACAAAAAATTGCTGTCTATTATTTGTTGTATGCTCCTGTATTTATTTTTTCTTACAAGAAATTCATTGAAGAAAACCCATATTTTCAAAAACATTTTATTTTATGTATTCACAAATTATTTTATAACAAAGTACCTATAAAGGTTTTTTGTAATAATTATTCGACAGATAATAGAGCACACAAAATTATGAACAAAATTATGAAAAAAAAAACAATTCATCCAAATATCTCCAATACAAACCAAAATATTTAATTCCCAAGAATGTATAATTATGCAAAACCATATTACCGGAAAACTTAAAAGTTAAAGGAATAATTTCACTCGCCTTGCTAGTGAGCTGTATATTAAACAGACGTTCTTGTTACTTTTTGTCAACGTACAGAGAAACTAAACACATGCTATGATTCAGAAAATTTTAAACTTCAAATAAGTGAAAAAAAATTGTACTTTTAAAAAAATCATCTTCTTGAGTTGACTACCCCCTTAAAGTACGCTTGAACAAAGTAATACTCGTAGTACCTTGAAGTTGGATATATTGGTTGGTATATGCGTAATTTTTTATATTTAATGCACTATTAATTTCCAAAAATGTTAATGTACGAGGTTCCCATAGGTGAAATCTGCATTAAAAGGGACAAGATTTGAGTCTGTAGAAGCTGTAAAAGAGAAAGCGGCACGTGTCCTGAAGGAGCTGATAGGAGATGACTTCCAGCACTGTTTCTAACAATGGAAAATTCGCATAGAGCGATGTAGGGATAGAGAAGAAGTGTACATTGAAGATGACAGTAAGTGATGGTGTATAATATTTAAATAAAATTTTTTACAATGTCAGTCTCGTTATTTAATAGCCACACCTCGTATATCCTGCAACCAACAATAAAACCAGCTTAAATTTGTATTGTAATTGTAAATGTATTGTAATTGGTTTTACATGCAAAGGTACAAAAGATATTGCTGTTTAAAGACAGGTGTTTTCTTTCGTTAATCGGACTATATCTATTTATAAACTTTACAAATTCAAAATATCTCAGTAGCTCATTAACAATTTTTTTAACGTTCGGTTAATACCTACTTCATCAAGTTACTGAGTAAACATTTAAAATCTTTTAAAGTGTTACGTTAATTTTGTCCACGATCGTATTTACGTTTCTAAAAAACTGATTGCAAAAGAATGACACTTTGTTTAAAAAATACTACAAATTGAGCACCAAAAAATCACAGTACAGAAAAAATATTATTCTTTTAGAATATTGTTACGTGAAAGAGAAAGAGAATAGGCCTATATGACCACAATAATTATACAATAACATATTCCTTATGACACTTTTTTTAAATTAGAACGACACTTTGTTAAAAAAACCTACAAATTTTGCACCAAAAAATTACAGTAATGAAAAAAATACTTTTAGAATATTGTTAGAAATTTAGTAACCTCTACCGTAACAATTACTTTTAAAAATATGACCACAATAAGTATACAATAACATATTGCTTATTAAATTTTGACACTTTGTTAAAAAATATTACTACAAATTGAGCACCAAACAATCACAGTACAGAAAAATATACTTCTAGAATATTGTTAGAAATTCATTTAGCTCTACCGAACAATTACTTTTAAAAATATGACCACAATAATTATACAATAACATATTCATTATTAAATTATGGCACTTTGTTAAAAAAAAAAAAACTATAAATTGAGCACCAAAAATCACAGTTAATACAGAATATTGTCATAGAATACTAACACAGTTATAGAATATTGTTAGAAATTCATTTAGCTCTACCGAACAATTACTTTTAAAAATATGACCACAATAATAATATTATACAATAACATATTCCTTATTAAATTATGACACTTTGTTAAAAAAAAAGTACTACAAATTGAGCACAAAAAATCACAGTACGGGAAATATATACTTTTAGGATATTGTTAGAAATTCAGTTAGCTCTACCGACCAATTATTTAAAAAAATATGACCACAATAATTATATAATAGCATATTTTTTATTAAATTATGACATTATGTTAAAATTAGATTGACACTTAGTTAAAAAAGAACAATACTACAAATTGAGCCCCAAAAATCACAGTAAGGGAAAAAATACTTTTAGAATATTGTTAAAAATTCAGTAAGCTCTACCGTAACAATTACTTAAAAAAATATTACCACAATAATTATACAATAACATATTCCTTATTAAATTATGTGTTTAATAACAACCCATTATTACAGAATTAAAATAAAGACTTATAATTATAACATAAAATACTCGTTTAGACTTATTAAAGCAATTAGACCTATTTTTCATAGACATAGACAAATGGAATTCAATAAATCTATGTCCATGCTGGGGTAATTACAAGCATGGACATAAAATAAGTAATTACAAAAACGAGAAGAAATATAGAAATACAATAATAATATTATACTATTTAATAAATACTATTTTAGATATTAATCAAAATTTTTAATTACGTTAAATAAATATATCAGTCGTTTATGGAATTTCTTCCCCTACAAGCCAATTAATTAATTAATGTAATGGGTAGCATTAAATATTTTTAATTGGTTAGTATGAAACGATAATCAAAGTTATCTGCGTTCTTGACCGGTTTTCTTCAGTAATACGTCACGGTATCTTAAAAAAGTATAAAGTTTAATTTGCTATTTTAGCCTACATTTTATCTGGCTTAAGCTTAAGTCGTGAGAAGAAAACGATAATGTGTTCGATAAAACCAGTCGATAGATTTTATAATGATGCCGGTTTTAAATAGAAATATATTTCATTGTTTTATTTATAATTAATTCCCGGTCACAGGCAGGTGGAATTTTAAATTAACTGCACTTGACCTGCTAGTTACAGAGCTATAAAAATATATAGTTCTCTTTCTTCTTGTATTATCTGTAAATGGCTGAAATGAAAAAAGAATTGAAGAGAAAGATGTGCGTATGACAATCAGTTATCTTCCAATAAGAAGGGGTCCTGTGCTGAAAAACTTTTAAAAATATATAATTTTTGTACTTCGTAATTACCATACAGTAAAAAAAACCAGGTGCAAAACCCTCTCACTACTTTCTCTTGCCAATTTAAATAATGAAACATAAATTATAATTTATGATCATTAAGTATCATAAAGTAGCTAACCATTAAGTATGATCATTAAGTTAATGATCACAAAGTTTTGAGCTATAATCATTAAGTAAACAATCTAAAATAAAAAAAAATATGACCCAATTTTCATCATTAGTGAATGACGCAAAATTAAAATCAATCTCTGTAGAACTTAAAAATACGAAAAATCAATAATTGACGCAAAACTAGGCTCTCAAAAAATGCTTGAAATAGAAGTTGTAGATTTTTATTTCATACAATTTTTAATTAACATATTTGTCGTTGAGTGCATACTAAGGCCGTAATCTTAAAAAATCTCATTTTACCGATTTTATTGAGGAAAACAGAGAAAATTACTGACCTAATTATTGTTGTTGAAAAAACCGTTTGACATAAAAACTGTAGATGCTTTAATTTTCTGCAACTTTAATTACATACACTTCAGCTCTAAAATTTATATTAAAGCTGCAATCGTAAAAAAAAGTTTACCACGAGAGCACAGGCTGGCCACATATTACAGCAAACAGCGCTACCTCCACTTTGTATATTCATCAAAAATTTTGTAAATAAGGCGATTTAAAAAAAAATTGTAATAGCCGTTTTTGATATCATGAGAAAAAAGTAAAAATTGGATGAATAAACTTCTGCTTCCGGTTAAGCGATTTTGATGAAAATATTTTTGTCGCGTCCTCTATTAGTAGGCCTACGCAATTTAAGTTCCAATTTGTAATTTTATTTAATATTCCGTTTTTGATATATTTAGTGATAATAAAGTTAGTGATTTTCCGTATGTTTCGAATTGAAATCGGTAAAATGACTTTTTTAAAGATTGCGGCCTTAATATGCATTTAAGGGCAAAAGCTTGTATAATCAAAGTTAAAGGTTACAAAATTTAAAAAGAAACTAATACTTTAATTTTAAATAATTTTTTATAGTTTATTTTAGCCTCAATTAGTGATTTCCCATATGTTTCTCATAAAAATATCCTATAAGAAAAACAGAGATTGATTTTCATTTAGCGTCATTAACTCATTATTAAAATTACGTTATGTTTTTCAATTCAGATTGTTTAGTAATGCTTAAACATTAGCTAACTTCGTTAACTTTTTAATGTTGCTAATAGAAAGTCGTGTGAGTATTTCACACCAGATTTTTCTATCGTGTACTACGTTAATTTTTATGAATATTTAATCGTACTTTTTGGACACCCGTTACCTTGAGTGTACTTTGTTAATTGCTCTAAAAAACTGGTAAACTTTAGTCATGCTTGCCTGAACATGGCTGTATCACGTGGTCATGAGATGTCGCAAGAAAACATTCTACTACCGCTGGCTGCAAAATTTAACATATAGTTGATTCTGGTTGTTCTTTAATAGTTAAAGTCTGAACTTCTATAAATGGACATGACTTAAATTCAGCCACAGTATATTAGATGTGTTTGCAAAATTCATGTTCAAATTGTTAGGAAAGTATAAAATTTACAATAGTTAATTCATTTTTACCACCCGCCTTATAAATTTATGTTATAGTACACCTATATAAAATTTAAATATACCATTTTGTAAATAAACATTTTTTCTGACATTCTTTCTTAAAGACCACACCTAAGTAAAAATAAAAACATTCATTAGTTTATGATATGCTTAATAGAATATTGACAGGTTGTAACTTTTGAATTGACGTTTATTGCGTTCGGTTTGAATATGTGATCATGTATTGTTTCACAACTTTACATAAGATATAGTCATATTGTTTCGCACTATGTTGTATTTTGTTTTAAAGTTCTCGCGTTAATAGTTAGGGAAAGTATTGTGAATATTATGTATAAAATACCTTGAATTTTTTTTTAAATATTAATGTTCACAAACATTATAGTTGTTTTTCGATTACTCGAACGTAGTGAACCAGAACTGGCCTGAACAATCGAAATATCGAAATAATAAAATCAAATTAATAAATATTTTACTTCTTCTAGGGCAAAAATCTGACTTGGTAAAGTTTCTTTGAGCAGATAAGTTTATTAGGTGCATACTCGGTTTTATTGTTACTTCTATTCCAAATATCAAGAATTGTAGTTCTATCTGTATAAAAATATTTCATGATTTATCCCAGATTCTTTTGAATCCTCTTATGACCTCTTTTGATTCTTTTGACTCTTTTTTTTCTCTGATTCTTTTGAGGTAAAGTCGTTGCCGTGAGTCAGCTGTTTAACAGCTGATTTTCGGAGACGAAGGTTCCTGGTTCAAATCCTAGTAAAGGTAGTTACTTTTATACGTATTTGAATACTAGACAGTGGTAACCGGTGTACTTTGATGGTTGGGGTTCAGTTAACCATACTCTCTCAGGAATGGTCGGCCTGAGTCTGTACAAGATTACACCTCATTTACACGTCATACATATCAACCTCATCTCGTTGGGTCATGGGGTTGCTTACTGTTCTGAATTGAACAGATTGCAATGTACACAAATTAGGAATAAAAAAAAAAGATTTATCCCAGATTCTTTTGTAGCAGTCAATTTGTAAGCTACATTTTTATAAACAGCCGATTCATAGTTTTAAGAGAATAATTTTGGCAGTTCTGTTATTTATCATTATATAAACACTAGAGCCTACTACATTTAACAGTCAGTTGAGACTGTGGGAAAAATAGGCGATTCCAATTTAACATTGGTTGTATAGAGCAATACGCTCTCCGCTACTATCTGTCCTACAAACATACCTAGTATTTAATTAATAACTTATAAGTTTTAGTCGTTTTTGAGAAAATCGCAAAAAAGTGAAAAATTAAACGAATTAACTACTTCTTCCAGGTGACTGATTTTGATGAAAATGTTCATGTCGGGACCTCTTGTAGGATGTAACTTAAGTTTTAAGTTTCAACTTCGTACTATATTCCGTTCTTGAGATATTTTGTTTACACACAAACACACACACACACACACACACACACACACACACACACACACACACAGACCAATCGCTGGACCCATATTTTTGAATTCAGGAGGTCTGAAAACGTGTAGGCTATATCCGGTGAAAACTCGATTTCGAAAAATCGACATGAAAACAATACTTTTCTACATATATATTCATCTAGCAATAGAAACTAAAAAACAGAGCAGAAAATCATAAAATTCCAAATTTAGAGAGGATAATCAGAACGTGCTTTACATTATTAAAAAAAATGAGAATGGGTATTAGAAAATTGCTTCAAGCAAAATATTTTACTAAATAATAAAACCAATATTAAGCCCGATGAAGATAAAGAGAATATATTTCTTTTGCTGACATTTGTGGACATTTGCTGAGAGATCCGGAAAATATAAATTTTATATTATTATTGTTATTTACGTAGCATTAAGTTAATTTTTTTATAATTGTTTTATTATGGTCGCATCAACATTCTAAGTTTTTAGCGACCCCATTACATAAAAAACACAAATTACATAACATAAGATTATATCACTTTACGTTTACAATATTATAAATTTTAATTATATTATAAATTTTAAATGAATTGCACTTTTATTTGCACTAAAATTGTCTTTGAATATTTAAAAATTGTATGAAGTCCAGTGTCTTTGTGTAGTGTGTGTGATTAACGCAGTCGTTGTAATTTTGTTCGGCAAGTGAAATTGTCTCCGTGTAGTGTTCAAGGTAGAACATTCCACAAGAATATGTTTGACAGTTAATTTCGTGTTGCAGCGTCTACAGTAAACAGAGTCTTGTTTCGTCATGAGGTGACTGTGTGTCAGTTTAGTGTGACCAATTCGTAGTCGTGGAAGTTAATTTTTATTACCAGCAGATCGAACATCTTAATCAAATATTTTTTGGTCAACCGGTGTATTAATTCAGTGCATTAATACGTATTTATAGAAAAATATAGAGAACCGCCTTTCTCTCAACCATTCCAAATAATAACAACAACAACAACACGAATAAGTATACGTTTTATTGGCAAAACTGTTCTAATATTGGCATCCGACATTCATTTCTTATTGCCATTATACTTTGAACTATATACATATTTTTATTACTTGGCACTTCTTCTATTACGATTTCAGACCATAAAACTTTTCATATATTATATTAAATCGTAAATTAAGGTTTGATATTAAAAAAGTTACAACATACAACCTTTTTTATTTTACGCAATCTTGTAAAAATATATTATATCGCTTCCCCAGTGCTATACTGCACTAACTCTGAAAATGTCCATTTTGAGTTAATCACACTAGGGCATGCTAAAAACATCCTTTCTGCCTGTGCAATACTGCATTATCTCTAAACTGAATAATTTTTGGCTTATTATGTATAATGCTTTATTGCCGTTTCGTTAATATTACCAAAGTGCTAGAGCAAGAGTGCACTATCTTGAATTAGTGCTGTATAGCAATGGCAAGGTGGAGCCACTTCCTTAGTACACTGCATTAACTCGAGATAGTGCTGTATTGCTTTCCCGCCATTTATCATAACCTCACTCTGTGCTGTGCATTATTTCGGTATATCGTGGTGTTGCTGTATTAAGTTTTAATAATTAGTGTATCTAATTTTGTTTTTAAGTGTTATTTATAGTTTTAAAATGAACCGTGATAATGTGTTTACGTCAAGAGGACAGTTGATGATGAGTTTGTTCAAAGAAAATGAAATGAACAAGATAAATACTGAACAGGTAAGCATAACCTCTAAATCATAATCATAAGTTACTATAATACAATATTTTGTTATAATAAAAATGTCTGAATTTTTTTGCACTAACTGACTATATTTAAGTTCATATACGCTAGTGTGCATTGTAAAATAGGCTATATTTAGGAAAGTAGTGTAATATTCTAGTAATGCTTACACAAATATAAATCGTTGAATAAATTTACCCAAATTTTTAATCCTGAAATCTTGGCATAACTATTTTTTGTATTCTAACCACTTTACAAAATACAGTTTATAAAAGTAGTTTTTTCAATTTTTTATTGTAGGAACCAGAACCTACCGTGGAGGATACCATTACATTGTTTGAACTCAAGCCTGTGAGCCTAGAAGCACCCACTACATCATTTGCTAATAGCTGGCAGGATTTTAGTTTAGCTGACCACAATAGATCTGCAAGCCCGGTAAGTGTTGATTTATTTTCTGACAATAGTGATGATGACGCTGATTACATACCCGGCACAGAAGACAGTTTGTCTGAAGAAGAAACAAGTAAAAAAACATATTGTGGGGAAAAGAAGGAAAATACTACTCATGATCCCATTAGCAATCTGATCGTTGAAACAGAACGAGAGGAAGTAGATATAGGAATGAGTTCGCATGAAGCAGATGTTAAATCCAGAAAGAGGCAAAGAGAGGAAAAGCAATGGTCTAGGAATATTCGAAAGAAGCTAAGAAACAAAGGAGAAAAATATAAGATGGTCAGTGGAACTGATCGGGAAGCAAGAAAGTTAAAGCCACCCTGTGGAGAGAAATGTCGGCTGAGGTGCACGTCCAACGTTAGTCATGAAGAACGACAGTCCCTTCTGAAAACATTTTGGGCTCCAGGTAATGTTGATCGGCAAAGAGATTATTTAATTAAAATAATGTCTCCTGTTACACCCAAATATCGGTCCACTGATAGCAAACGTGCAAACAATTTTATGTATGAGATATGAATACGTGAGAAAAGTGTGAGAGTTTGCAAGACATTTTTAATGTCCACTTTAGATATAAGTAACAGAGTATTAATAACTGCCACAAAGAAGAAAAATGAAATGGGTGTAGCAGAAACAGATTTAAGAGGAAAGCACAGAAAACAACAAAAAGTTGATCAACTTATACGAAACGATATTTTCAATCATATTGAGTCATTCCCTAAAATACCATCACATTATTGTAGGGCTAATTCTACTCGCCAGTACATTGATGGCAGCCTCACCATAGCACTGATGTATAGGTTGTATGTAGATAAATGTAAGGAAGAAGGAAAGGATTATGGCAAACAGTATTTGTATGAGAAAATTTTCAATAATAAATTCAATTTGTCTTTCTTCACGCCAAAGAAAGACCAATGTGCATTATGTGAAACATACAAAAATTGCAGCGAATATGATAAAACTGATATTCAACAAAAATACAATGACCACTTAAAAGAAAAGGAGTTGTCACGGCACCAAAAAGCACTAGATGTTGAAAACGCTCGGACAGAAAAAAAAACTACAGTAGCTGTTTTTGATTTGCAAGCTGTACTTCCTGTACCATGTGGTGAAAACTCGATGCTTTATTACAAGAGAAAACTTTCTTGTTTTAATTTTACTGTTTATAATGTGGGAACAAAAGAAGGATTTGCTTATTTTTGGCACGAAGGGATAGCAAAGCGTGGGTCTAATGAAATTGGAAGTTGCATTTACCACTTTTTAACAGACCATAGAGTGAACTTGCAACCAGACATAATTTTTTATAGTGACAACTGTGCCGGGCAAAACAAAAATAAATATTTGCTTGGACTTTACCTGTTCTGCGTAAACACACTTGCGGGTATTCAAAGTATTACTCACAGGTTTCTTGTTACTGGTCATACACAAAATGAAGGGGATCACATGCATGCATTAATCGAAAAAGAAAAGAAAAGAATTCTAAAAGGTGGCCCAATTAGTTTACCTGCTCAATGGGCTACTCTGATTAAGTCAGCCAAGAAAACAGGCTTACCATTTAAATTAAAAGAAATTGATACTAATGACATATTTGATTTAAAAACATTATGTAACGATATCGGAAGGAACTTTAAAACTAATGAAGACAAGGAAACGGTACACTGGCATGATGTGTGTGAATTTAGGGTTGAAAAAGATAAGCCTAACATTCTCATGTACAAGAATTCTTACTCCGACACAGCGTACAAAATCATTAATGTGAGATACAAACAACGAGGTAGGTCTTCTGGAAATCTCATGCTCAGACCAGCTTATACAGAAGCTCCTAAAATTACTGTGGGGAAAAAACAAGACCTTCTGTCTTTATGCAATGCCAACATAATTCCGAGGGTATATTGGGATTTTTACCGTAACCTGTCGGTCGAAACTCGAGACCATGTGAGTAGTGACAGTGATAGTGAGTGACATGTAGGCTATGTTATTTATTTTTAATTCAGAGTGTGTAGCATTTACTTGACTCATTGTGTTAAATTTTATTTTTTTTTAAGACTGCAGAAAATTTTATTCATTAAGTATTTTACATTATACTGCAAAATATAGTACACGATTAGTATGTAGTGTGATATAAATCGCATACAATTATTTTACACTGTTGTATTACATACTTAACACATTCAATGCTGAGCAATTATGAGGTATCTCTCCCGTCGGGCTGGTTACTCGTGCAGCGTGTTCTCCGCATGCTTTATGTAAGGCCTACAACTTATCTTACAAACGTTTTTATAGATTTAGTGTATTTGTGACCTATACATGGATTGTTTACTAATAACATAAAAGTAAAAAAGTCAATGTTATTTTTAGGTTTATTTTCGACTGTTATGGTAAATGTAGTTCTTGTTTGAATTTTTCTGTTTACCGTTAAGATTTACACGTAATTTCTTATATAATTTTAAACTACCAATAGTATACTTTAAAAGTAAATTTAAAAGTGCAAGCTTTCTAGAATCGATACCTGCAAAGATACTAAATTCAAGGCCTTAACTGTACCCTGAAAACCGGTTAAAAATACTGAATGATTATGATTATACCATGCGAGGGTAAAAGATCATAATGACAAAACTTTAAGAACGAACTGCACGGTTACAAAGAGAAACCCTTTTTAAAGGCTATGCAATAGCAACAAACTGATATTCGACAGGTGGTGTCCCTCCAGAATTACTTAAAATGATAACAAAACAAAACCCGCTAGGTAAGACGGCGGCCTGGCGGTAACCTACCCTAGACCCGCTAGACGAGTCTCCAGCACTGAATGTGTTGAGATTTTTAACATTATTAGTATTTCTTTTAATTTATCAAAACAACTTCTTAACTTTAAAGTTTGCGCAACTGATTAAGCTTAAATGTTTTTAGCTTTAAAAATTAATTTTAAACTATGAACATTAATAATAACAATAATAAGCAATATCATTATAACTTGATGTAAATATAAATGTGGTTTGTAGTAGTTTTTAATTTTTATCATTATTAATATTTATGTGATGTGTACCTACTATCTTATTTTAAAAAATAATTTTACAAAAAGTAATAAATTTTGTTGTAAATAGCCTATGTAATTATTTTTATTTGTTCATTTTTAATAGGTTGCTTATTTCTATTAAAAACATTTTAAATGAAAAGTTCTGTATTTGACCACTTTTTCTTGATTCACACAAAAATAACATCGTTTATTGTATACTCAAAAATGAATGCGAGAGATTTGAAAATATTTGTCTGAGCCGGGTTTGTTTCATGGCAGGATCTGGATTTTATTGTTGCGAGTCCACAATCCGTAAAACAATCACCACAGTAAAAAAATCCCAGAATTATAATGTTGGATTCAATTATTCTGTACATTAACTTGTGGTGTTTGTAACACATGACTAATGCAATACTGCACTATCTCGAAAAAAAACATTTATTTTAATTCTGATAAATTGTATCTAATTTTTAATTGCATAGTCAAAAAGTACGTTAAAAATTGCATAAAACAGTGTGAACGAATAGTTAATAGGTTTACCTAACATATTTGTTATAAGCGTTTATATGTTACTTTTGCGATTTTCTCAGAAGTAGCTATTTGGAGATGGTGCAGTATAGCACTGGGGAAGCGATATAAATGTAAGGATTTCATTAGGTTATGTCGTTATATTTCAAGGCTTCGTGATGTGTGTATGTGTGTGTGTGTGTGTGTGTGCTTTTTCGATTTAATGGAAAATTTATTGTATTTAAAAAAATTAACTGTAAAACTTAAGTGGAAAAACTTAAAATTTTTCAAAAAAAATTTTAATAATTTTGAAGAAAAGTACTGATTTACTTAACACATTAAATGCTGAGCATTTATGAGATATCTTTCTCTTTGGGCTGATTTCTCGTACAGCATGTTCTTTGTTTGCTTTATGTAGGGCCTACAACTTATGTTACTAACGTTTTTATAGATTTATTTTATTTGCGACCTATACAAGGATTTTTATGTTTGCTAATGACATAAAAGTAAACAATTCAATGTTCTTTTTAGCTATATTTTAGCCTGTTATAATAAATGTATTTCTTGTTTGAATTTCTCCATTTACCGTTACTCGTTTATGTGTAATTTTTTATGTAATTTTAAACTACAAAAAATATATTTTTAATGTAAATCCAAAAGTGTAAGTCTATTTTTGAATCGTTACCTGCAAAGATATTAAATTCACGGCTTCAACTGTACCCTGAAAACCCGTTAATATACTTAACGAGTAAACTATACGAGGGTAGAAGATCGTATGAAGAAAATTCAAAACGAACTGTACGGTTACAAAGAAAAAACCTTACTGAGGGCTATATAATAGCAACAAACTGATATCCGACAGGCGGTGCCCCTCCTGAATTACTGAAAATGATAACAAAACAGAACTCACTAGGTGAGACGGCGGCCTACAGGGAACACCTACACATGACCCACTAGGTGAGTCTCTAGCATTGAATGTGTTAATTCGGTTGGCTAATAAAATGCTGGAAATGGGTAGAAAAAGAAAGAGAATTACGGAAGGGGCAAATTTTCTCTTTCTAATACAAAATTACATGTTGTTGATGTAGTTCTGGTAGCAGACAGCGTTGGAAAATCACAGTTAATATTAACTGCAATTTTCAGATTTGTGCTGATGAAATTGAGGAAAAAATTCGAATAATAGGATTATAACTAAATAAAAACAAAACAGAAATAATGACCATTCCAAATAAAAACAGAGATATTTTGGTAGATTGGTATTATATAATAAATGGTGGATCAGTAGTATAGTGTACTGACAATAATAAATAAAATTTATCTCAAGAAAGTCACTATACGCGGGAAAATAAGCCAAATATATGAAAAAGAGGCGTATAGATTAACCAAGTTAAACTTTCGCCAGAAAAAGTAAAAAATATCTGAAGAATCGGAAATCGTTTTAAAGCTAAGAAGTTTCGTTTTTAATCAGCGTGTATTTTTTGGCTTCGCATACGCTACACATATATGTTTATCTACAAAATATCTGATTGAAAGTTTCATTAAGACACAATAATCTATAGAAAAAGTAGGATGAGGTTGTGGAGAAGAGAAAAAAAAGAGGAGGAGATTATAAACAAAAAATCTGGTGTGAAACACTCACACAACTTTCTCTTGCCAATGCAAATGATTAATAATAAACCTAACATTATTAATAAAATATTAGAAATAAACAAAAACTAACCTCAAAAACATAACCTTATTTTAATCACGAGTGAATGACGCAAAATGATAATCGAACTCAGTTTGGCTTAAAAATAAGGAAAATCACGCTTTCACGCTAAACTAGGCTCTGTAGAGAAAAATGCTCTAAACAAAAGTTGTAGATCTTTTAATTTTCTATAACTTTTATTATATACACTTTTGTCGTAAAATGCATACTAAGACCGAAATGTTAAAAAAATCGATTTTTCTCACGTTTTCGTGAGAAAAAATCAGAAAATCGCTAATTACTGCTAAACTAAGCGTCATACAAAAAAATGTTTGAAACAGAAGTTGTAGGTTTTTAAATTCTCTACAACTTTTATTATATAGGTTTTTGCGCTAAAATTTATATTAAAGCCGTAATCTTAAAAAAAACAACGTTTTTACGTGAAAACAGCCTCGCCGAGAATTTCAGCAAACATGGCGCCTACCCTATCTTGTAGAGAATAAAAAATTGAGTAAAATAGGCGATTTTAAAAAAAATCGTAGGACCAGTTTTTGAGAAAATCGCAAAAAACTGAAAAATTATACGAATAAACTACTACTTCCGGTTGACCGATTTTGATGAAAATGTTCGTGTCGCGTCCGGTAGTGGTATGTAACTTAAGTTTCAAGTTTCAAGTTCGTACGATGTTCCGTTCTTGAGATATTCTGTTCACACACTAACACACACACACACACACACACACACACACACAGACACACAGACACACACACAGACCAATCGCTAAAAACATGTTTTTTGGGTTCAGGGGGTCTGAAAACGTATAGATCCGGTGAAAACTCGATTTCGAAAAATCTACATGAAAACAATACTTTCCTTCCTATATATTCATATAGGCAAGAGAAAGTAAAAATTTTACAATAACAAGTACGTTAAGGATCGTATTATTAAGTTTTTATGTTACTTTAAATTTATGTTTAACTTAAATAACTGAAATTTATTTAAGGAAATAAGAACTGGACTGCTGGTTAAACGGGAGACTATACGCTGTTTACCCATAAAAATAGACCTGCAGCTACCCTAAAAGGTAAGCGGGGAGAACGCGGCCGTTGATTTATGCATTTTGTAGTAGTGACTCGTGAGAACTCGCGATGGTTACTTATTAAATGTGAGCAGAGGAGCCTGGTTGACATGAGTCGACCAGGCCAAGCGTGGTGGGGGTCCTACGGGGGTTGGCTTCCCGAACCCCCTTATTTGTTGTCGGACTCTTAGTGGCAGTAACGTCGCTAAGGGCAGGGTAAGTCTCAACCGTTTGTACGCGCATGCCCGATAAGCATGGCCACCAGCGGGCCATCCCATCTTTCCTCCTAAATCTAAGGTTCGTGCTTGGATTGTTGCCAGTACGCTTTTGTCCCCTAAGTTTTGGTTCAGAGCAGTCCTTCCTGATCTGATTAGGAATTGACCGTGAATACATACGTGAATAAAATTAAAAATCTGGTGTGAAACGCTTACATGATTTTCTCTTGCCAATGCAAATAATGAACAATATATATCTAGGGTGTCAGGGAAAACCAGTACATGTCATAAAATGGCCAGAGTGAGATAATTTAGTATTCTAAAATTTCAAAGAGAAGATGTTTATTCTACTGCACCCGAAATTGTTTGGAGCAATCAGAGTTGGTAAAATCTTCTGCAGAAGGTAGTCGGTCAGATTTTGTGGTGTGTCTTCCATGTGCCTTGGCTAGATTAAGCATGTGCTCAATTTTCTTTTTCTTTTATTATTTATTTGGAACTGTACAATAACAATACAACGACCAAATTTTAGCACAGAGTAATATAAATCACAGTGATTGTAGGATAAAATTACATGTCCATTGACATTCATTTTGGGTTCAAAAAATAAAAAACATACAAATAGTAACAAACATAGCAAATAGACATAACAAATTAACAAATATTAAAACTAAGAAATTTGATGATAAATGATGGGGATAACAGTAGCACAGAGTGGTGAAATGGTGGAAAGTAGTGGAATGGTGTCATCTCAGCAGGTCTCTGCTCCATCTTCTTTTTAGTGGTCTGGCGAGCCGAGGATTGATCAGAATTCCCCTTACAAGCGGGTTACGGTGGCCGTTCAATTTTGAATGAAACCTCGCGTACAACCTTTTCACTGTTTCGGTAACGTAAGGTATTTGTAGGTCAGTATGAAGTGTTGAATTTGACACGTAGTACGGAGCATTGGTGATCATGCGAAGCAGCTCTCAACTGTAGGCTTAAAATTGTAGTTCTAAAATCGGATGGACTAATGTGATCCACCTTTATTACTTTGAAGTAACTTTAGGATGCATCTTAAACAGAACTATCTCCAGTCGGAAATCCACCCATTGCTTAACATTCCGCTCACAGGTTGTTTGGATTCTGACGAGTTTGTATCAACAAACACAAAAGAATCAGAGCCTACTGGAAGCCTTAAAAAAGATGTGATGAGAATAAACACTGGATGGCCTACAGTGAAAGAATACTAACAGTGTCGGCTGCAAAAAGAGATTTCAAAAAAAATCTAAAATTACTTTACAAGGCAAAAAATGGTCGTAAACGAAAAATAAAATAAAGATTTTTGTAAAAATCCTTAAGAAAAACCTTAAAAAAACCAAACATTTTTGTGGTTTATAAATATTTAATAATTTAAAAAAAATAAAGTGAATAAACAAAAAGAGGTTTTTTATTTTCCTGAAAAATTTAGTTATTTGACTTGTATTCTTTAACCTAGCACCCTAGATAGCCTACTAACATTCTTGAAAATTCTTGAAAAGGCTGTTAACTCGTTAAAAAATTGTTTTTCTTTTAAGATTGCGGCGTTAATATGCAATGCACCGCAAAAACGTATATAATAAAAGTTGTAGAGCATTCAAAATCCTATAAGTTTTATACCTAACATTTTTTTGTATAAAGCTTAGTTTAGCGGTAATTAGTGATTTTATATTTTTTTCCATGAAAATCAGTAAAAGAAACAGATTTTTTAAGATTTCAGCCTTAGTATGCATTTTACCACAAAAGTATATAATCAAATTTATAGGAAATTAAAAGATCTACAACTTTTATTGAGAGCATTTTTATCTACAGAGCCTAAATTAGCGTGAAAGAGTGATTTTCCATATTTTTAAGCCAATCTGAGGTTGAATTTCATTTTTCATCATTCACTTATTATGAAAATAAGGTTATGTTTTTTTGGTTTATTTCTAATGTGTTATTACTTATGTTAGGTTATATTGTTAATTATTTGCATTGGTAACAGAAAGTTGTGTGAGTGTTTCACACCAGATTTTTGAATTTTAGCGAGAAATTTATTAAGGTCTGCCATACACGTTTTAATGATCATAAACGCTTCACTTACATAAATAATTTAAACAGATCCGGTTGTTTGAAATAACAAATTGTGGTTGCCAGACTGTCAGACTGGATGAAATTTATAAACCCTGGTGCCGGTTGGTTAATGTAGCAACTGGTAATATAAATCAAATGAGTTATTACCCATACTTGAATAATTATTAATTTACGAAAAATATGATAATGAAGTAATTTGTCATAAAAACAAAATTCAAAACGTCATAAGATCCGTAAATTATATTCCGTTTAAAATGCAATGAAATGCAACCGCCGACAAAATTTAAATTCCAACAAACAAACTTAATGAATGCAAATAAATTCATAATAGATTTGGAAACACATTGTTTAAATTTAATACTTTTCAACCGGGTGCTGAAAAATAAATTCAGGATTTATTAGTTCTTATTTAATTTGTTAATTAAATAGAAGACACCTTGGTATATTTTTGTTTAGGTCATCAGCCGAAAGGCTGGTTTGGACCTGTAGAGGTTTTACTTAGTAAAACGAGGTGTTTTACCCAGCTTTCCTCACTGAATGGGAAAGTACGCTTATCAGCACACCGGGCCCTTTAAAAAGCATATATTTTTCACTCTGCAAATGACTTCTTTACTTCATTCAACTCAGGGTCTGGCTGTAAAATGAAATTCATTACTTTCAGAGGAGATAACTCTGTTTAGTGTCTTTTACATCTCTACCTCTTTTGTTATTAAATAATTCAGATCTATAATTGGCTGACCATATTATAAGAGAGAGAACTATGTATTGTAGTCCTGGAACTAAGCAGATCGAGTGCAAATAATTTAACACTTTTGTTTTGATTTATTTTATGTAATCTAATAATAGGCTATTTGTTAGTAGGCAAGTAAAATCATTAATTTTAAATTATTATATCATGATTTAAATTCGTAAATGGACTTATGGATTACCGCTTTGAGGGAAATCAAATCTTGCTATCATCTAACGATTCCAGTCGAAAGTTTTGCGGATTATTACAAATGCTCCTTAGTATATGACAAATGAAAGGACTTATGTATCAACCCGTGAAAGAAGAAATTACGTAGCTAAATTAAAGTATCAAGAAAAATTAGCAGATCACCCAAATTCTTTGGCGCTTAATTCACCTAATAATAGCAAAGACGTAACACGACTAAAACGAGTAAAACTGATTGACCTTCCGTTTAGATTTACCGACTACCTACATTGTAAACAATGGAAGTCCATATCAACATCATCTTCTTCCTCTACGCATTCTACTTTATGTAAATTTTATCAAGATTTGGGCCTAATGTTTTCAAAATTTGTAAATAATTTTGTTTTATTTTGGAAGCAATACCATTCATTGGGTATTGTATTCGTCGTGTTAACACTTTCATATTATTTACTTATATTTTTTGTTTTTAAACCGATTGCAAATAAACTCAGTTGTTAAAAATATAGTTCGTAGAAAAATGGGAGTGTTACTTGAGAGAGTTTATCAATTAGTTAACCTTTCACCGCAACTGTTTTTCATAAAGTACATGTTGTTGTTGTTTAGGTCATCAGCCAAAAGGCTGGTTTGAACCTGTAGAGGTTTTACTAAGTAAAACGAGGAGTGAGGTGGTTTACCATTGCCTTCCTCACTGAGTGGAAAAGTACGCTTATCAGCATGCCGGGCCCTTTGAAAAGCACATATTCTCCACTCTGCAAATGACACCTTCACTTCATTCACCACAGGGTCTGGCTGTATAATGAAATTCATTACTTTCAGAGGAGATAACTCTGATTAGTGTCTTTTACACCTCTACCTCTTCTGCTCTTAAATGATTCAGTCATTCAATTGGCTGACCATGTGATAAGAAACAGAACTATTTATTTTAGCCCTGCAACAAACAGATTGAGTGTAAATAATTTGACACTCCACCTGTCTGTTATGGGCAGATAAAGTACATAATAAGAAATAATTAAATATACATCGTTCTTTACAGGACACCTTGTACCTGTTTCAGTGCATTAAGAGAGAGTACAAAATGATTATACTTAAGAATTAAAACAATCACCACGGATTCGTTTATGTGATAATGTTTCCCTTTTTAACAAGTAGTCGTCCATCACGTAACAAAATATGACAGATCCATTTGCATTTATATAAATTGTGTATCTTCAGTTACCGAATAAACGAGGGTGTTCCTAAATCGACGGATCGGTTTTGTAAATTTAAGAGAACCGCCTTTAAAGGCGTTCAGGGCGTGTAGGTGCCGAAAAGGTGGAGTTTCATAAAAAAATTGTAAAATTGTTTTATTAATTATTGCTTGTCATTGTGAAACAAAATATTAATTTAAAATATTAATTTTTTGTGTCGTTAATCTTAAAGGTATGAATGTAAGTAGATATTAGTGTTTTTTTAAAAAATATTTTTCCAAATATCAGGGTTTTAAAAACTTTTAGCAACATCTAAAGAACTACAAATTACCCGAAGATAAAATACGGGAAAATTTGAAAAAAGTGATACATAAAAGAAGTGCAAAAAGGTAATATAATTTAATAACAGAAAACGAAAAGAGATTGATAGTGTTTTCCGCAGAAATAATAACTTGTATAATAATAAATCGCTCTCGAGTGAAGCCAAGTTCAGATATTGTAAATTTGTTGTATAGGTCATCAGCCGAAAGGTTAGTTTGAACCTTTGCTATGTTAAACGAGGATTGAGGTGGTTTACGAATGCCTTTCTCACTGAGTGAAAAAATATGCTTGTCAGCATTTCGGGCTCTCTGAAAAGCATCTACTTCTCACCCTGCTAATGACACCTTCACTTCATTTACCACATGGCTTGGCTGTATAACGAAATTCATTACTCTATAAGAGATAACTAGTGTCTTTTACACCCCTATCTCTTCTCTTCTTAAATGTTTCAGTCGTTTGGCTGACCACGTGATAATAAACAGAACTATTTTTTGTATCCCTGTATTTACCTGAGTGCAAATAATTTAACACTCCATCTGTCTGTTATGGACAATATTATAATACAATAATGTAATCTGAGTATGTATACTTCAGTAAAGTTCTTCTGTGGCTGGGCTTTAACAAATTAAAAAATCTGGTGTGAAACACTCACACAACTTTCTCTTGCCAATGCAAATGATTAATAATAAACCTAACATTATTAATAAAATATTAGAAATAAACAAAAACTAACCTCAAAAACATAACCTTATTTTAATCATGAGTGAATGACGCAAAATGACAATCGAACTCAGTTTGGCTTAAAAATACGGAAAATCACGCTTTCACGCTAAACTAGGCTCTGTAGAGAAAAATGCTCTAAACAAAAGTTGTAGATCTTTTAATTTTCTATAAATTTAATGATATACACTTTTGTCGTAAAATGCATACTAAGACCGAAATGTTAAAAAAATCGATTTTTCTCACGTTTTCGTGAGAAAAAAACAGAAAATCGCAAATTACCGCTAAACTAAGCGTTATACAAAAAAATGTTTGAAACAGAAGTTGTAGGTTTTTAAATTCTCTACAACTTTTATTATATAAGTTTTTGCGCTAAAATTTATATTAAAGCCGTAATCTTAAAAAAAACAACGTTTTTACGTGAAAACAGCCTCACCGAGAATTTCAGCAAACATGGCGCCTACCCTATCTTGTAGAGAATAAAAAATTAAGTAAAATAGGCGATTTTAAAAAAAATCGTAGGACCAGTTTTTGAGAAAATCGCAAAAAACTGAAAAATTATACGAATAAACTACTACTTCCGGTTGACCGATTTTGATGAAAATGTTTGTGTCGCGTCCGGTAGTGGTATGTAACTTAAGTTTCAAGTTTCAAGTTCGTACGATGTTCCGTTCTTGAGATATTCTGTTCACACACAGACACACACACACACACACACACACACACAGACACACACACACACACACACACACACACACACACACACACACACACACAGACCAATCGCTAAAAACATGTTTTTTGGGTTCAGGGGGTCTGAAAACGTATAGATCCGGTGAAAACTCGATTTCGAAAAATCGACATGAAAACAATACTTTCCTTCCTATATATTCATATAGGCAAGAGAAAGTAAAAATATGCTTGTCAGCATTTCGGGCTCTCTGAAAAGCATCTACTTCTCACCCTGCTAATGACACCTTCACTTCATTTACCACATGGCTTGGCTGTATAACGAAATTCATTACTCTATAAGAGATAACTAGTGTCTTTTACACCCCTATCTCTTCTCTTCTTAAATGTTTCAGTCGTTTGGCTGACCACGTGATAATAAACAGAACTATTTTTTGTAGCCCTGTATTCACCTGAGTGCAAATAATTTAACACTGCATCTGCCTGTTATGGTCAATATTATAATACAATAATGTAATCTGAGTATGTATACTTCAGTAAAGTTCTTCTGTGGCTGGGCTTTAACAAATTAAAAATTTTGACACAAGCCTACCGATTTATTTCAAGGGTATGGAATGTAATGAAAATTTACTTTAAAGAATGTGTTGAGAAACAGGAGACAAATTATTCATTGTCGTGATTATTGCCACGTCCTTACCGTGAACGCCAAAAGGAAAAAGGAAAATAAAGAGAAGTAAAAGAGGAGAAGATGGAAGAGGAGAAAACAAAGAAGTGCTAGGTGGAGGAGAAGTGAAAGATAGAGAAGCAGTGATTCTTGGGCAGTGGACTGCCGGTTCTAATTAATAAACAACTTTTAATGGAATTCATTTATCAGAATAGAAAGTCTACAAAATACTTACAGAATTGATGACTAATCAAATTTTTAAGATGCAAAACAATAGATCTAAATTATTGGTTATTTGGTTTAAAGAAGTCAGAAAGAATTTTGAAAAAATCATATTCAGACTAGTGATATTAGATCTTTAAGGGCTATTACGAATAACAAAAGCAGATCACCGGATGGACGGAGGAATGCAGAAGTCCTAGATTGAAATAACACTGAGAACGTGTGCTGCAAATGAAAAAATTATATAAAATGTTTAAAATTAATTTACCTCATAATCTGAAATTGTTTTTTTACGAAACGAATACTGAATTATAACCCAACTCAAATCAAGTGGCCTCTGGGATGCTCACACCGGGTGGGTGAGAAAAAGCTATTTAAAAAGAGACGGAAATACTGTGACGCGCTCGATACAGTCTTAATGACAATTAAAACTAAGTTCGGAATATATATTTTATTCGCGGCACTAAAAACTTAACTACTCGGAAAATAAATATTAATATTTACTAGAAATCAATGTAATATTTAAGATGATATCGAACTAGAAGTTATGACACATCAAGTTGACTACTCACGCTGAAGGAACTGAAAAACAATGTTACTGCTGACATATTCGGCTTGTTATTGGGGTGTGGACTGTACCGGACGGCTCTATGGTTGTTGAAGATCAGTTTAGACTACTGCACACCCACCTTGGAGAGGCCACTTTGTTTCAGTTGGGTTATACATAAGTAACAGCTGGAAGAATTTTATATTCAAATTTTAGAATAAATTTTACGCCGGAGTTATTGATACTTCAAACCGGAGCACACTTAGAAAAATCAAATCCGCAATAGTGTTATATAATATATGTTGCGAATTAACATAAACAAAATTGTAACAGGAATGATTAACAAACAGTTTTATATACTCGGACGAAATGTACCACGGAATACGTGATGTTGTTTCGTTACATTCCGTAAATCACGCACGAAACACAAGCCTAGTTATCACGTGTTTAATAAAGGAATGTTTGCCTCCCGGGGCTAAACTATTTTCCACCCACAATTTCAATTATATTTTATTTAAATCAGTCCAACCAACCTTCGCAGAAACAAAGACAATAAGTTAATCTTTTGACAAAACGGATTAGATTTGTATGGCAGAAATCAAATAACTTGACTGTAAAAATAAGGATTGTCGTATCGTATTTACTATTAGAAAGGCATATATTATTTTCTTCTACTAAAAATACATTATTGTAAATTGTATCTTAACTATGACGTAATAAATATAACGATAGATCACTTTACTTATCTTAAAAATCTTTAAAAACTATAAAAATATACCTACTAGTATTTTTAATGACTTTGCAAATTTCGTAATCATTTTGCACTCTAAAACTGCCACCTAAATCAAAACAAAAGTACTTTATTACTTAAGCTAAGGTCCTTTCGGGACCTGTGAATAATAAATAAATACGAAAACAAAACTTTATTCAACTTAGTACGAAATCCAGATTCATCAACAAAATTAATAAAGAATTTTTTTTCTTTTTATTATACCTAGGTTGCTAAGCTAGCCTTCCAGAATGTTCCTAACAGTTTGGCCTGAAAATAGAATTTTCAAAACAAACCTTTCAACAAAAGGAAAGGAACAAAACCATTCAAACAGTTTTTATACAAAAACTAAAAAATTTAAAGAGGTTATAAATAAAATAATATGACTTAGGCCTACATCAAATATTTAAACGATTGACTGTTGACTTAATAAAATTAAACTGCTCTCCCCAGAACTACTTTCATAAGTAACCACTGAAAAGATAAAATTTCTCAAAGTTTTTTTTGTAATCCTTAGTTTGTGTACGTTGCAATCTGTTCAATTCAGAACAATAAGCAACCCCATGACCCAATGAGATAAGGATGATGTGTATGACGTGAAAATGAGGAGTAATCTTCGTCTCCGAAAACCAGCTGGTAAACAGCTGATTTTGGCGACGGCTTTACCTCTAGACCAACCCGGTGGGTTAAAAAAAAGATAAAATTGTCTGTAATTTTAAGGGTTCTTCCACTTTACGATTAACCACACGTATAATTTTGCGGACCAGATACCGAAGCTCACACCCGGGACATCGGAGTGTCGTGGAGCGAAAAGTCTGTTAATTTTCCGAGGTACAGCAACCATTTCATTGGTCACCTGACTGAATTTTCGTTCAAACGAAGATACTCCAACAACACAACACTTCTTCCGGATTATCAGTGAGGTGTACAATTGCGAAATACTGTAGAAAACTGGTCACATGGACCAGCGACCAGAAACCTGCAACCAGCGACAGAGACCTGCGACCAGCGTTCACTGTTCGCTTACCCGTAGTTTGTTCTATACGGAGAATGTACCACTAGGTACCTCTTCATCTGAAAAAATCTCCACCTCTGTTAAATTAAATATCATATACGGAAATTGTGCAGCTTATTTGTAGGGCTACAGTACTATTATAAAAATTAAACACAAAAATAACACAAACAATATAAGTCATACTATCTGAACAATGTTATGATACTAACATAATTGTTTTTTTAACACTTTCGAGACGACAACCGTCCGTGATACGGCCTTGATGATATACACCGAGTGACAGCAAACGTACGTCATACGGGCACGGCAATATACATCTTTAGACGGCAAACGTATCTCATACGTTTGCTACTTTCACATTGTTATAAATGTGGCTACCCGTTTCCCGTTTTCACTGTTATTTAGTTCACTTTGTTCTCCGTTTACCTACAGTGATAATGGACCGAATCGATTAGTATTTTCTGATATATTGACGAAACTATCGACCGCTACTTAATGCGCGAGATCGAACCGTAGCGTCTGCTACAGAGTATCAAAAATGCGGGTTACAAGGCCACGTTGTTTGCAGTGTATGTGTTTTACTGTTATTGTGCTATTATATATTTTCATGAAACGATGTCTAGAGATGCATTAGATTGTTTTGCGGAAGATTCTGGGTCGGAATTAGATAACACGGACATTGATGAATCATACGACCCTGTGGAGAATGAAAGAAATATTGATATAAGTTTTATATAAAATCTTTCGGAAATGTGTAAATTAGAGTAATTGTAAATAGTATTATTTTATAAATAACTTAATAATTGACAAACTAAATATATGGTTAAAAAGAGCAAATTTCAAACTTTATTTTCGTATTATACCCTTGTTGAAAAGAACTGAAGTGACTGCACACTGACTTTTTGGAAAAGTTGAAAAAACGTCAGTCTACAGTTCAAGATACGCATAATTTACTTTAGTCTGTAGTGCATAGTCGTGAAACAAATGGTAGACTGGAATAATATGTTAACCA
The DNA here is from genome assembly GCA_035578175.1 of Catonia carolina. NCBI lineage: Eukaryota > Metazoa > Arthropoda > Insecta > Hemiptera > Achilidae > Catonia > Catonia carolina. The sequence continues at coordinate 18,769,444 of JAQMRL010000015.1, forward strand.
AATAAACATAAACGGTGAAACAATCCTATTGCATTTTTTAAAATTTTTAATTATAACTTTACTTTGAAAATAACTAATATATAACAACATTATAAACGAATAGTTTATTATTGTTAAAAAAACCTGTGATTAAAATTTCGATCGGACTTAAATATTTAACGGAATTTAAATAGCACTAAAGTATAATATGGATATGATAAAATTTATTAATCAATCTAATTGCAACTCACCGGGTTGGTCTAGAGGTAAAGTCATTGCCAGAATCAGCTGTTTAACAGATGATTTTCGGAGACGAAGGTCCCTGGTTCAAATCCTAGTAAAGGTAGTTACTTTTATACGGATTTGAGTACTAGACAGTGGTTACCGGTGTACTTTGATGGTTGGGGTTTAATTAACCATACTCTCTCAGGAATGGTCGGCCTGGGTCTGTACAAGACTACACCTCATTTACACGTCATACACATCATCCTCATTTCATTGGGTCATGGGGTTGCTTATTGTTCTAAATTGAACAGATTGCAACATACATATTATATTAGGAATAAAAAAACACTTTACTTTGAAAATAACTAATAAACAATATTATAAACGAATGGTTTATTATTGCTAAAACAAACCTGTGATTAACATTTCGATCGGATTTAAATATTTAACGGAATTTAAATACCACTAAAGTATAATATGGATATGATAAAATTTATTAATATAATCTAATTGCGTACATAACCTAATACATAAACACTAAAACTTATTTATTTATTTAGTAAGGTCATGATTAGAATAACTGACTACAATAGTTATCCTGGTACAAAGATTTATTAAACAAAACCATTTTAATAAAGTATTTCATTACCAGAATGCCCGGTTTGTTAATTTTGAACATAGGTTGGCTAGTAATTTTTTTTGAAATACGATTTAAAAAATTTATGTAACTTTTTTATCACATACAAAAATTAAAGCCTTGAACTCAACCTAGGCTACCTGTTATAGTTTTAGTTGTAGGATTTTTTGCTTTACGTATATCCAAGTTTAAAATTATACACCCTTTCGTAATTCTATTCGTGTTCATTATTTCTTACGAAATGATATGTATAGAAAAAATGAGTTCATTTCTCTTTTTTAAACGTATCAAAAGTGTTCTTTGTAGGGCCAAGATACCTACTATAATTCCTGTTAAATTAAAGTCAAATTCAAGTTACTGTAGAAATAAAAGTGTTTTTTAATTTTTTCAATGATCTTTCCAAAAGAATCCCTGAAGAGTTTTCTTTTAGAGTTTTATAAGGTTACAAAACTTTCCTATTGTTTTTTTTAACGATCGGCTGTGAAAAATATTACTACGAGTTTGTTTGATAAAGGCTGTTTAGCAATAGTTTAGAACAAGTTATGAGGGGCACTGAACTAAAATATCGTCACCCGAGTAGCAGCACGATCAAATATTTAATTCAATAATTTAAATTTTGTTTTTTAAAACAATATAATAAACTGCCCAGATTTACGGCTTTTTTAATACTCTATAGAAAGGCTGTATAATATAAGGATTGTATCACCGCAAGGATTTTAAAAATCAACAAGTTAGAACTTCAAAAATAAGCAGGTTTAAAAATAACTTGGACATTTTTATATCATAATAGTTTATTTTATAAAATTATTGTTTGTTCTTCTCAAGAAAATGTAAGACTGGCTAGAAAATGAAAAATTAAAATTAATCAAAATAAATTTGTTCATGTTTACTTTACCTTACGGGAAGGAACTTTTCAAAGTATCTTTCTTAATATTTCTATACCTCATAAGAGTGAAGTTCGCTACTTAGAGCTTACCTTGAACAAGAAACTTACCTGGCAGTCGCTCATGAAAAAGAAAACACTTCTATTAAATTTTTAATTACGGCAACTCTACAAGTTTTTCAGTCAACGCTCGTTTTTACCAATTTTTTCTAATTCATTGCTATATAAATCGGTATTTAAACCAGTTTGTTCTTCTGTTAAGAGTCCAAATATTTGATTCAGCAAATTTATATAAATATAAGCAAACATTCCAGTGAAAATTTCTATTACTTGCTTTCCTGTCCAGGTTATGTGGTAAAAACCTGGACACGTTTCTGCCACATAAGCCAGTGTTGGCACAGAATATTAATTATACCGGGTGTCTCAAGGAATTTGAACCATAGAGAAATAGCATTGATATTTTTTATTTGTAAATGTTTTCTTCCTACGAATAAATGAACACGTGTTATAATCAGGAATCATTAGAAAATATTTACACTTTTACAAAATATCAATATGGATACATTTTAAGCTGTATTTCAGCTTAAAATATATGTATACATTAATTTATTAACCGTTTCCGTAAACCAGTTGTGTTTCCTTTGTGAAGTAATGGTAGCGTTTTAGTGTGGAGAGAAGACAATATTGGTAGTTCGAATCCACCTGACGCCGAGTTTTTTAACGATTAAAAAATATTGGAAGTAAATTGTAATAATTAAATATTAATATTTATTAATATTAATATTAACTTAAAATCTATCCATGTTAATATTTTGTAAAAGTCTAAATATTTTCTAATGATTCCTGACTATAACAAGTGGTTCATTTATTCGTGAGCAGAAAATATTAACAAACTAATAAAAATTAATGCTATTTCTTTATGGTTCAAATTCCGTGCGACACCGGGTATGTTATTTTCTTACAATTCATTAAAACTCTTTGATCTGTTCGGTAGAACACTGTATTTAAGAGTACGACAAATTCCTTCATGACAAACATTTAAAACAATTTTCCGTTATTTCTTGTCATGCACTGTAATGAGATAAATTTAGTGCACACCTGGTGTTGTTTACATTTGAGTCTATTTAAATAAATCTGAATAATTCCAGCTGATTAAGATAAATATTTTAAAAAATTATTTAATTTACATTAACAGAATATGGTTACTAGGCAACTAAGAAGAAGTAAAATAGAAATTGTAAATGATTTTAGTGGGGGACTGGAGGCCAAACCAAGCGAGTAGGTCCCTCATTCGTTCTTAAAAAATAGTAATAAATATATAATAAATAGTATATATAAATAAATAGTAATAAATATAACGTTCATGTTATTAAAAGAGACACAAATCATTCAACTTTATAATAATAGTGATTATCTGGTAGCTTTTCAATGGCAGATGTATGAAAACAATAACAATAACCATTCAGTTTGTTTAATAGGAGAATTGAAAGAAACATTTGAATCGTTCAAAGATTGTGAAAGCAAATTAATTAACATAAGTAACAAATTAAAATATTGAAATATTCATTCATTAACAATTATAAATATAGATATACATTTAAAGAATATTTATTCATTACGGTACAAATTGTTGTAATTATGAAAATATATATAAAATGAAGTAAAGATTGTTAAGTTTGATAAAGAGTTATATTAATTAAATAAAACCATAATGAGTTAAATGTAAATAATGTTTTATTGAACGAAATAGGGGACAAGGTAAACGAAAAATAATAAGACCAAACTTGAAAACTGATACAACACCAATAAAGAATACCACATCAATTTAATTTCTTTCAAATTTGGCATACTCTTGTGAGGAGCAATATAAATAATTTCTTACAAATTTGGCTAATCCCTCGTGGGGATAATTTAGTTCTTTTCAAATTTGGATCATTTCTCGTGGGAATTAAAATAGTTTCTTCAGTACCTAGAGGGAATTTTAGATCATTTCAGGTGACTGGACATTTCCGGAAGCTCCCTTTGAAGCTGATATTCTCAGCATTAATTTGTTGCATGTTATTCTCCTTTCTTTCGTTCACCCGGTGTTCTGTTTTTGTACTTCATGGAAGTCCATAAATCAGTAATCAGTTGTCTGAATTTGGATCAGTCCATTAGGCTATGTTTGTCAATTTATTTCGATTTTCTCAATTCTTCCTTCCTTCTTCTTTGAACCGCATATCAACGCGTAGAAACCTTAGGTTTATTCTTAGTGTCAAACCATTTTGCGTTTTAAATAAAAAAAACAAAAGGGTTTTACAGGACTCATTTTTGGCATCTCTGATGTAGGACCGATGAGAATTCAAGGATTGGATGAAATATAAATAAATCGCGTAATGTTGGTGAACTCAAAAGCCGAACTCCAATAGAAAATTTAAAGCGAAATAAATGTCATTTCATGTGGTCCTAAATTGACCTAGACGACATAAAAAAGACGTTTACATGCAACTACAACAAAAAAAAAAAATTAAAAATATTTTCATATATTATTAAGATTAAATGTAGACTGTCAAAATAAACAAATGACAAGTTAAGTAGACTTTGTAATACATTATACAAGTAGTCATGTAACAAAAATGCATTTAGGTGTGAAAATTGACAAGTTAGTTGGAACAATTCCAAATTTTTTCTAATACTATTATTATAAGAATTTAATAAATGGACATACCAGAAATACTTGACCGGGTCATAGCCCTTAATAAATAATAAATAATTTTAATTATGTTTTTTGAGGTTAAGGCCGAAAAATCCATTACTAAGCTCTACAGAAAATAATATAATTAATAAAATTTATCAACATTTATAACCATCCTATTCGTTCAGATAACTAATACTTTAATCCTTATGTCATAAAATTTAACTCTAAATAAATCTAGATTAGGTAACGTTAATAATGGGGTGTGGTATAATAGTAAAACATAGGAATGATAAGGAGGTGGAGACGACGTCAAAGAAGAAGAAAAAGAAGAAAACAGAGGAGGAGGAAAAGAAGAAGAACAAGTAGAAGAAGGAGAAGCAGCAGGAGGAGAAGACGGAGAAGAAGAATTAGAAGAAAAAACGAAGATGGAGGAGACATAGAAAAAGAAGAAGAAGAAGAAGAAGATGGAAAAGAAGTAGTAGAAGAAGAAGACGTCGAAGAACAGAGGAAGGTGAAGAAGGAGGAGCAGGAGGAGAAGACGGAGAAGAAGAAATAGAAGAAAAACGAAGACGGGAGAGAAGTAGAAGAAGAAAATGAAGGAGAAGGAGGAGTAGGAGGAGAAAACGGAGAAGGAGAAATAGAAGAAATAACGAAGATGGAGGAGACGTAGAAGAAGAAGAAGAAAAAGAAGACGGAAGAGAAGAAGACGAAGAAGGAAAAAAGAAGAAACAGAGGAGAAGTAGAAGAACATCAAAAGAAGGAGAAGAAGAATAAGAAAAAGGTAAAGACGGAAGAAGAAAAGGAGAAGAAGATCAACGAGAACGACAAGAAGGAAACGGAGAAGAATAAGTTGGAGACAAAGAAGAAGACGAAGAAGAAAATAGGAAAGAGAAGTTAAAGGAAATGACGAAAGAGATGGAGAGTAAAGAGAAGAAAGAACAAGGAGAAGAAGGAAAACAAAAGGAAGAAATAGATGGATGAAAAGGATAAGAAGAGCAAGGAGAATAACATGAAAGAGGATCAGGAGCAGAAATTGCAGCAGCAGCAGAAGAAGAAGAAAATCACTAGAAACATTTGACCAAGTCATATCCCCTATTATAAAAAAAACGCATTAATTTTTGAGGTTAAGGTCAATCTATCTATTATTACAAAAACTTTAGTAAATAAAATTTATGAACGTTACATCCTATTCGTCTAGATAACCAATTTACTTTAACCCTTGCTATCATAAAATTTAACCCTAATATAAATCTAGATTAAGTAACAAATCAAGGGGTGTGGCATTAGTACAACGTATCATAGTAATAAGGAACCCCACATGTTTTTCGCAATATTTTTGTGTACGCACTTTACGGTGAAGGTACGCCTCATGGTCCGATGTGGCATTGAGATAATAAAATACTCTCTAATGACGCACACCGTACAACACTGTAATTTTTTGTATACATTATATTTAGTCATTAATTTATTTTTTATTTTTTACTTAAATTACAGCTTAAGGGCTAATAATATTAAGGAGTGTAATAATTTCAACATAGTAGACCAAGCGTTAAAAATGTATTTTTTATTGTTTTAGGCTATAGTAAGTTCACAAATTCTAAACCAAATACCTTACAAATGAAAAATAATTACGTGACACTATTATACAAAGTTTATATCTTACGAATAGAATAATTTTATATCACATTAAGTAACTTTAGATATAATTATCTAGAACCATTTTTTACTTTCTCTTGCCTATATGAATATATAGGAAGGAAAGTATTGTTTTCATGTCGATTTTTCGAAATCGAGTTTTCACCGGATCTATACGTTTTCAGACCCCCTGAACCCAAAAAACATGTTTTTAGCGATTGGTCTGTGTGTGTGTCTGTGCGCGTGTGTGTGTGTGTGTGTGTGTCTGTGTGTGTCTGTGTGTGTCTGTGTGTGTGTGTGTGTGTGTGTATGTGTGTGTGTGTGTGTGTGTGTGTGTGTGTGTGTGTGTGTGGGTGTGTGTGAACAGAATATCTCAAGAAAAAAACATTATACGAACTTGAAACTTGAAACTTAAGTTACATATCACTACCGGACCCGACACGAACATTTTCATCAAAATCGGTCAACCGGAAGTAGTAGTTTATTCGTATAATTTTTCACTTTTTTGCGATTTTCTCAAAAACTGGTCCTACGATTTTTTTAAAATCGCCTATTTTACTCAATTTTTTATTCTCTACAAGATAGGGTAGGCGCCATGTTTGCTGAAATTCTCGGTGAGGCTGTTTTCACGTAAAAACGTTGTTTTTTTAAGATTACGGCTTTAATATAAATTTTAGCGCAAAAACTTATATAATAAAAGTTGTAGAGAATTTAAAAACCTACAACTTCTGTTTCAAACATTTTTTGTATGACGCTTAGTTTAGCAGTAATTAGCGATTTTCTGATTTTTTTTCACGAAAACGTGTGAAAAATCGATTTTTTAAAGATTTTGGCCTTAGTATGCATTTTACGACATAAGTGTTTATAACCAAATTTATAGGAAATTTAAAGATCTACAACTTTTATTTAACGTATTTTTCTCTACAGAGCCTAGTTTAGCGTGAAATAGTGATTTTCCGTATTTTTAAGCCAGACTGAGGTTGATTTTCATTTTGAGTGTTTCACTCATGATTAAAATAAGGTTATGTTTATTGAGGTTAGTTTTTTGTTTATTTCTAATATTTTATTAATAATGTTAAATTATATTGTAAATTATTTGCATTGGCAAGAGAAAGTTGTGTGAGTGTTTCACACCAGATTTTTAAAACTACTTATCCAATACCTTAAAATCTATTCTTTTGTGTGTTAAAAATTTTAAGATCATAAGGGGATAAACGTAAATTATGTATTTTTTATATTGAGGAAAGTAATTTTAAATAATTACAGTTAAAGTAATTTTTAACCCTCAACTGGTATCATGCGGTCTGTGAGACCGCTGTCATTTTTTACCCCTCCAACACTTCCCTACCAATTGCCCGACATCACGTATATTTTGTATACCTTTCAACTGTTGTTTGAACTATGCGTGATCAAGATCGTTTTCGGTACGAGCTAACAAGTTGTGAGTTATTTGTATTTTGTTTTCTACTGGCGGTCTCCTGGACCTATGATACCAGTTGTGTAACTTTTTGACGACTTTAAAACTAAGTAGTACATGGATTGTTTAAAGTTTTAATGAATATACAATAATTTTTCATACATCATTTCTTTTTTTAGTACTATTATAAAATATTTTCATATGTAATTTTATAAAATTTTCATTATGGATGATACATTTAAAATTTCTGAAGCGGCTTCAACACAACTAGATCCATCACGTAAACAAGTTGTACGTGTTAATGATGTGAATTTTTATTAATATAAAAATCTTTAAATTTTATTGTAAATAATCAAAAAGTAAAAAAAACCGAATAAATTTTAATAAATGTTTGTCAGAGTGTACTGCCCAACAATAGACATAAATAGCAAAACTCGGAACCAAAATGTAAGTTGAACATCATAATTTTGTAAATAAATTTGTCTTTATCATATTAATTACGTATTTATTTATAATTATTAGACCACAGAATGTTTCTAGGGCCCAAAAATTTTATTGTTCTGTTCAAAATGGAAGTAAAAGTCAAAAAAATGCTTAGTGTTCGTTTTTTACTTTTTTAAATAGTAATTTTGCATTTATGCTAAGTATTTTAGGTTTATATCTTCGATTACACATGGTTTTATAAGTTTAATATTAAAACAAATTAATTAAAAATAAGTATGAAGAACTTAAAAAAAAATAAATTTGGAGGTCTGTCAGACCGCTGATACCAGTTATGTCACAAAAAATGATGATACTAGTTGAGAGTTTTAACTTTAAAAGTCTGTAAGTCTTTAATTATGGTTAACTTTTATTTTTTATTTTTTTTTTTTTTTTGGTTTAACGTCAGACTGCTCTGCAATTTCTGCTAATGCAGACGGTGAAGGATGAAATGATTTTTTTGTAACGTATGAAAATATGCCGTGCCTGAATGGGATTCGAACCCAAGACCAAGTTAATTTTAGACTTTATAATTATATTTGAAAGTACTAGTTTACGAGGAAACTATGATGATATTAACTTAAAATTTCGATTTTCGGTTATATACGTATATGTTTTTCAACAGCTTAGATTTAGATCTGCCAGATAAACTTTAAATTACGCCAAAAATTATTTTAATGAAAAAAAATTAAGTTTTAATCAGGTTTACCCACAAAAATTGTGTTGTTCAGGTCATCAGCCAAAAGGCTGGTTTGAACCTGTAGAGGTTTTACTAAGTAAAACGAGGAGTGAGGTGGTTTACCGTTGCCTTCCTCACTGAGTGTAAAAGTACGCTTATCAGCATGCCGGGCCCTCTGAAAAGCATATATTTTCCACTCTGCAAACGACACCTTCACTTCATTCACCACAGGGTCTGGCTGTATAATGAAATTCATTACTTTCAGAGGAGATAACTCTGATTAGTGTCTTTTGCACCTCTACCTCTTCTGTTCTTAAATGATTCAGTCATTTAATTGGCTGACCATGTGATAAGAAACAGAACTATTTATTTTAGCCCTGCAACGAACAGATTGAGTGTAAATAATTTGACACTCCACCTGTCCGTCATGGGCAGCCACAAAAATTATCATGTCATAAAAAACGAATATAAATATTATAAAATTTTTAATACTGCCCGTTTTAGTGCAAATGGGATTTTAGTTTTTTTAAAATAAATCTGCATCACTGTTTTTAATATTTTCAGCTGTTGGTTCAGCTTTCTAACCAAATGTTTGTGGGGAAATTTTGTTTGTGTACATTTTGTTAAAAAAGTAAAAATTTGTTTCGGAAAGTTTGTATCTTGTTAACGTTCTTTTTGACGAATTCTATACGTCTACATCATATTAATTAGATAGTTGTAAAAATTTTGTTTTTAAATAACTGCATCTACGGTGGAGTAGAGAGTACAAAGTCTTTAACCTGTGATTCAGCGAAATTTTTATGCCAGTCTCCTGTTTAGTATAAGACCTAAATACTAGGTGGTCCACATGTCAGTTTCCTCATGAGATGGGACATTTAATTTTGATAAGTTGGTAATAGTGTAATCTATTTCAAATAATGTATTTAACAGTATTTACGAAACTTTATAGTATTTTTGATAGTATTCCGAAAACAATCCTGTTTACAATATCCAATCGCTCATCTGGCAACAATATGGCACCCCAGCACATTTCGGTGTCGAAGTTCGTGAGTTTATTAATTCCAAAGTTAATGAATGGATTGGTCGTCGCGGTACAATCAAATAGCCTGCGCGCTCACCGGACTTAATGCCATGTGATTTTTCACTTTGGGGAATTGTAAAGGAACTAGTGTATTATTCCAAGCCACAAAACCTGCATGAACTAAAAAGTTCAATTGAAATTGCATTTGACAATATAAATGACGACAAATTTTTACTGTTGAAAATTTGAAAATCAGTTTTAATTCGCTGTATTAAGTGTATAGAGAATCATGGTGAACATTTGAAACACCTGCTATAACAATTTCAAGGTAATACATCAATGTATAGTTCATGTAGTAAATTTGTTTTTTGTCTATAGGTTCATATTACATTAACCTTTCTTCCAATTTCCGTAAATACTGGGGAACCGACGTATGGTCCAATCTGTACTTATCTGTATCTGTTTGAGGTATTGAGTGATTAAAATTATTTTTTTCGTATATGGCCAATTTTATAACATGTGAGGTGACTGTACGCTTTCCTCCTTTCTTCTGTCCACCTGGTGTTCTGTTTTTGCTCTTTATGGAAGCTCTTGAAATCTGTAATTAATTGTCTGAATTTAGTTTGGTTCATTAAGTTTCCTCGGTTTATTCTAGTTCTCTCAATATCATAATATCATTTCCCGTCATAATAATTGAAAAAAATTATTGAATTTTATTATTAATTATCCGAGTCAATCAGAAGGACGCTGAGAAATAAGACGAGAAGAGATACACAAATACGATTGTATAAGGTGATGACGGTTCCTACCCTGTTGTTTGGCTCAGAGGCTTGGGTATTGATGCAACAGAAAAAACAAATGTTGGAATCGGCAGAAATGAGTTTTTTGCGAGCAGTAAAAGGATGCTCAAGGGTGGACCACATAAGAAGTGAAGACATAGGAGAGGAACTACAGGTTGTTAGCGTACATGAGAGAATCATAAAGTACAAGGAAAGATGGAAGGAACATCTGAACAGAATGACGGATAGAAGAATACCGAAGCAGATGTGGGAATATAAACCACAAGGCAGAAGAGCTCTGGGTAGACCGAGGAAAAGATGGAGTTGAAGAGAGTGATGTTGGAACAGGTTAAGGCCTAAACCGTGAAGAGAAGAAGACGAAGAAGAACAACAACAACAACAAAAATACGAAGAAGACGACGAAAAAGGAGACGAAGAAGAAGAAAAAGAAGGTGAAGGAAAAGGAGGAGGAGAAGAAGAAGTTAGAAAAAGAAGACGAGGAAGAAGGAGAAGAAGAAGGAGCAGGAGCAAAAGAAGAAAAAGATAAAGTAGAAGAAGACGAAGAACAAGGAGAAGGATAAGCAGAAGAAGATAGAGAAGGAGAAGAAAAAAGAGGAGGAGAAGAAAAAAGAATGAGGATCAGAAGAAGAACAGAAGATGAAGAAGAAGAAGGAGGAGGAGGAGGAGGAGGAGGAGAAGATTATTAATTATGGATAAATAATTTATCATTAAAAATTAATAAAACTGATAATAAATTGATCTAAAAATAAAGGTAATAATAAGCACTGAACTGGTTTCTGTTAAAATATCATAACACTATTGAAGAAAGTACACCTAAATGGGGTATAGTAAATGACGGCAGGCGTTGCGTTTACAGTTTGAATAGTTGCATACTACAATACAGTACTTATTCAATCTAGTGCATATCCGACGCAATTGACCACGCCTCACCCGACATTTAATGACGTGCCGTATTTAAACGGTTGCACTCTTCACAAGTTGAGTGGGTTTCATCTAGGACGTAGTCTAGCATAAAATATAAATGCAATTGCATTCAGAGCAGTAATAAATATCTTTACCATATTTATTTATTTCGTTTATTACTCTTCGACAAGAGCAAATCCCGTACTTGAAGGAGGATTACTGTAATTACAAAAATCTGGTGTGAAAAACTCACACAACTTTCTCTTGCCCATGCAAATAATGACCAAAATAACCTAACATTAGTAATAAAACATTAGAAATTAATAAAAAGCTAACCTCAATAAACATAACCTAATTTTAATCATGGGTGAAAGACGCAAAATGGAAAACGACCTCAGTTTGGCTTAAAATACGGAAAATCACTCTTTCACGCTAAACTAGGCTCTGTAGAGAAAAATGCTCTAAATGAAAGTCGTAAATCTATTAATTTTCTATATATATGATTATATACACTTTAGTTGTAAAATGCATACTAAGACCGAAATCTTAAAAAAATCGATTTTTCACACGTTTTCGCGAGAAAAAAAAACAGAAAATCGCTAATTACCAGTAAACTAAGCTTTATACAAAAAACATTTGAAGTTAAAGTTGTAGGATTTCAAATTCTCTACAACTTTTATTCATACATTTTTGCGCTAAAATGTGTATTAAAGCAGGAATCTTAAAAAAAGGACAATTTTTTTACAGCTTTACCGAAAAATTCAGCAAACATGGCGCCTACCCTATCTAGTAGAACATAAAAGTTTAGTAAAGGAGGCGATTTTAAAAAAAAATCGTGGGACCAATTTTTGAGAAAATCGCAAAAAAGTGAAAAATGACACGAATAAACGACTACTTCCGGTTGACCGATTTTGATGGAAATGTTCGTATCGGGTCCGGTAGTGGTATGTAACTTAAGTTTCAAGTTCATAAGATGTTCCGGTCTTGAGATATTCTGTTCACACACACTGACACACACACACACAGACCAATCGCTAAAAACATGTTTTTGGGTTCAGGGGGTCTGAAAACGTGTAGATCCGGTGAAAACTCGATTTCGAAAAATCAACATGAAAAAATTACTTTTCTTCCTCTATATTCATATAGGCAAGAGAAAGTAAAAAACAAAAGACAACATAAAAAAAATTTGACAGAAAAACAGTCTTTCGGTAATTTGACCTGAAATATGAAGAAATAAATTAAAGAGCTTTCTAGATGCTATGCAACAAAAATACACTGACATTTGCTGTTGTTTTTTAGGTCATCAACCGAAAGGCTGGTTTAAACCTCTAGAGGCTTTACTAAGTAAAACTAGAAGTGAGGTGGTTTACAATAAAATTGTCTTCTTCAATGAGTGGAAAATTATGCTTATTAGCATTCCCGGCTCTCCAAAAAGCATCCATTTTCTACCATGCAAATGACAACTTCACTTCATTCACCGCAGGGTCTGGCTGTATAATGAAATTCATTATTCTCATAGGAGATAACGCTGACTAGTGTCTTTTACACCTCTACCTCTTCAGTTCTTAAATCCTTTAGTCTTATAATTGGCTGAACGTGTGATAAGGAACAGAACGATTTTTGTCGCCCTGGAACCGACAGATGTTTTTTAAGAAATAGTGTTTTTCTACTCTTGCTTATGATACTTACTCAGGTAATATTTTTCCCCTACACTGGTGACTCATTCATAGATGCCAATAAAATTCTTATTTCCACTAATAATTTGTTTTATTTTTACAGCCATGATTTGTCTTTCAACGTGGAAAAATGTATGAGAAGTTAACCTTTTATCGGTCAGTACAACGGGGAAAAATATATATGTTGTAAAATATTAAATGTTTCTTTACAGGGACTTGAAGAATGTATTTCTAGTGTCAGAACAGTAATTTTTTAGATGTTAAGTCCTGGTAAGTATACTTATCAAGAAACGTTTATTGAAACGAAAAACAAATAGGTAATGTTTAGAGGTAAGAATGCTTACTAAAACAACTTGTGATACTATGCAACAAAAAGATGTGTAGAATAACTTATCTTAACTTTATATCAGCGTAAATGCTTGCTTTTTCGTAAAAAAAACTTAAATTTTCTAAGCACTGTACGTAACAACAAAACAACTCGGTAGCATACTCTGATATGAACCTTACCACATTCGTGCAACTCACGAAGCAAATTGTCGCTGCGCGCTAATTTCAAAATGTGGATAGCCTACTTACAACCTACCAGAGAATATCTATAACACCTTCAATGCCAATAAGGTTCAACTGCACAGTTTATTTTTAAATAAACTCAACCTTATTGCCAGTAAACTTATCAAAAAAAATAAAACTTATCAAAAAAACTAACCAAACACACACAGTTTGGTAAGTAAACTTATCAAAAAAGACCTTATTGTTGTTTAGGTCATCATCCGAGAGGCTGGTATAAACCTGTAGATGTTTACAATTTGCCTTCCTCACTAAGTGGAAAAGTACGCTTATCAGCATGCCAGGCCCTCTGAAAAGCACATATTTTCCACTCTGCACATGACACCTTCACTTAATTCACCACAGGGTCTGGCTGTGTAATGAAATTCATTACTTTCTGAGGAGATAACCCTGATTAGTGTCATTTATACTTCTACCTCTTCTGTTCTTAAATAATTCAGTCATTTAATTGGCTGACCATGTGATAAGAAACAGAACTATTTACTTTTTCCTGTAACGAACGATTGAGTGTAAATAATTTGATACTCTACCGGCCTGTTATGGGCAGACCAAAGACCTTTTTAGTAGTTTAGGTCATCAGCCAAAAGGCTGGTTTGAACCTGTAGAGATTTTACTAAGTAAAACAAAGAGAGAAGTGGCTTACCATGCTTCCTCACTGAATGGAAAGGTACGCTTGTCAGCATGCCGGGCCCTCTAAAAAGCACATATTTTCCACTCTGCAAATGACACCTTCACTTAATTCACCACAGGGTCTGGCTGTGTAATGAAATTCATTACTTTCTGAGGAGATACCTCTGATTAATGTCTTTTACACCTCTACCTCTTCTGTTCTTAAATAATTTATTCATTTAATTGGCTGACCATGTGACAAGAAGCAGAACTATTTATTTTTCCTGCAACGAACGATTGAGTGTAAATAATTTGACACTCCATCTGCCTGTTATGGACAGACAAAAGACCTATAAAAGGTTAAACAAATTTAGCTTAGTGTACTGTGAAGCGCAGGAACCGAAGTGTGACTAAAATAAACAAAACTAGAAAAAATGTGGGAATAGATATAGAAATTGAGTAAATAATTCTGCAATAAATTATAAAATGCATATGCATATGTATAAACAAGGTCAATAGTATCTATCAATCTTTTAGTTTGATCTATGATTGACAAAACCGCCTACTTCCATAACAGTTCGTATACTCATTGCACAGATGGAAAATGTTGATATATTTCATAGCGGTATGGTAATGGACAAATAAACCCATAATTATAATCATACAGAATTAACTTGTCAAAGAAATATGCTATAATTTCATTCGATGTATTATAATTTTATTACATATTACATACAAACAAACTGATAAGAAAATTGATCTATTGCATTAGAGACTGCATAGGGTGTTTATGTAGGCTACACCTCCATAAATAAATCAAAGCAGTTTTATAAGATTGACTATTCGTGGTAATTGGGATTCATGATACCTTAGGTAGTAAAAACTCGGTTGACATAGAACATATAATAAAATATATGGTGTGAAACACTCACACGACTTTTTCTTGTCAATGTAAATAATAAACAATTTAACCTAACATTAGAAATAAAATAAACTTAACAGATGTTTAAACAATAATTTAAAGAGATCAGTAAAGATATTGAGAAAACCGGAATAAACCAAACAAAAAATTAATGAACCGAACCAAATTCAGACAAATAATTATGAACTTTAAGGGTTTCCATGAAAACCAAAAAACAGAACACCGGGTGGACATAAAAAAGGAGAAAACTTATAGTGAACCAATACTGGGAATGTGGGCTGTAAAATAAGTTTTCAGAAACGTCTAGTCACCTCACGTGATCTAAAATTGGCCATATACGAGGGAAAAATTTAAAATATGTTGAAGAGAAGTTAATTATGGATGTCCCTTATGTAAAACTGTAGAAAAGTTTACCATTTTTTGGCTAGTGTACGATGTTAGATGATTTTGAATGTTATGGCTTAAAATTTTGGTGTTAGAATAATAGGTATGTCAAGTAAAGAAATATTTTTTCTGAATAGGAGTACTTGAGTACTTGATTAGATAAGGGCGGCTTTAAAATAAACGGAAAATTTAATAAGCCCTTCAATTTATCTATACTAATATTTACAGATATTTGGGTCTGCACTTAAAAGAATTACCTTGGATTATAAGATGAAGTCCAAAATTACAAAATTACTCTACGTTCAAAACTTCCACTCAGGCAAAACTATCGATATTAAAGTCCCTTATTTGGCCAATTTGGGTGTACACAAGTTAAATTTTCGGACAATAGGATATGATTAAAACACCTAAATTTTTTATTTCAAGAATTTTTTTTCTACAATGCTTAGTTTACCGTCAACTATAATGATTTTCTTTATTTTCCTCATCAAAATCGGTATAAAATTGACATTGACTTTTAAGATTGCGAGCTTGTTTGTTGTTTTGGTCATCAGCCGAAAGGCTGGTTTGAACCTCTAGAGGCTTTACTAAGTAAACAAGGATGAGGTGGTTTACCATTGCTTTACTCACTGAGAGGAAAAGTATGCTTATCAGCATGATAAACCCTCCGAAAAGCATCTAATGTATTTTCTATTTGGAAAATGACACCTTCACTTCATTCACCGCAGTGTCTAGCTGTATAATGAAATTCATAACTCTCAGAGAAGATAACTCAAGCTAATGCGTTTTGTACCTCTACCACTTCTGTTCCTAAATGCTTCAGTCGTATAATTGGCTGACCATGTAATAAAAAACTGAACAATTTTTCAGCCCTGGAAATAGCAGATCAAGTGAAAATAATTTAACACTCCACCTGCATGTTATGGGCATAACAAAGTGTATGTAATTAAATTTATAGAAAATAAAATCTAATTTAGGATCAATTAGAGATTTTCCGTACTTTTACGTTCTACGGAGCGCACTGTTAGAGCCGTAATGTATTAACTCAAAGTATTTTTATTTTTTTTATTTCCTAAATTACAGACACGAGTTTGTAGTAAAAATTCTTAATAATGTATTAGTAGACATCACTAAAAACATTGTAACAACATCAAAATGTTACTATATTGCGACGATGTCGTAGAGGAGTGTGGTGTGAGAGATTTCTAGTAATTCATAGAATGTTAAGAAGTAAATACTGTAATAGAGTGAGAAAGTAACAATAGGGTTACTTATAAAAGGGTCTTTAAAAAGGGCTTTGTATAATAAGGTAGGGTCTTTGTTGTACTACAACTATTTGTGAAAGAGTCGGTTGGTTACCTTTAACACGTTTTATTCTATTGTGACTTGTTCATACTACTCGTAGTTATGATTTTACCAGAAACAATAAAAAAGATTTTTACATCGAAATCTCTCTGTTTTTCTATAAATATCTCTTTTATTTACCTATATAAATAGAGCCCCAAGAGCGGTCGGGGAGTCAGTATTCGTTTGATTTTTGACGAGTGTTTATGGCGTGTGCTATCGGTACGTTACAGACGGTCAACGGTTCCGAGTAATTGTATTGGTAAACTCTTGTTATTTAAATTTATTTTGTATAATTTTTGTGTATGTGCATTCTGTTTAATTGTTTGTAAGTAGTACTAAGTAAATTATTTAAGTTATTTATTGTATTACTTCATTGTAATTAGTTTATTAGGTATTCATTTTGTAAATATTTTAGTTATAAAAATACTTGTAATTTTAAACTTTAGTGTATTAATTATTTAATTACCTAGATTCCGAAACGGATCTTAGCGATAAGTGTCACAATATTAAACGGCTTTTGCAAGCCAATGATATTTTTACTCTAAAAAATTTCTTCTTTGTTATTTTAAAAACTTGATTTTTGGGTTAATACAGTACTGCACTGGCAGTGCGAGAGGTTGATTTTTATTCTGCGTTATTCACTAATGATTAAACATGGGTTAAATTTTTCATTATTTACATTGGTAAATGTAATGTAAATAATGAGAAAGGACTTGGAGGTTTTAGCAACTATGAAAACACATAAACTGTAGTACCTGCGTCATATTATACGGAACGAAACCAGATATGCCTTGCTTTAGTGCATTTTGCAGAGGAAGATCTTCGGACAAAGAGGCCCCGGAAAAGAAGAATATCGTGGTTAAAATTATGATATGCCTTGCTTTAGCGCATTTGCAGAGGAAGATCTTCGGACAAAGAGGCCCCGAAAAAGAAGAATATCGTGGTTAAAAATATGATATGCCTTGCTTTAGCGCATTTTGTAGAGGAAGATCTTCGGACAAAGAGGCCCTAGAAAAGAAGAATATCGTGGTTAAAAATATGATATGCCTTGCTTTAGCGCATTTTGCAGAGAAAGATCTTCGGACAAAGAGGCCCCGAAAAAGAATAATATCGTGGTTAAAAATATGATATGCCTTGCTTTAGCGCATTTTGCAGAGGAAGATCTTCGGACAAAGAGGCCCCGGAAAAGAAGGATATCGTGGTTAAAAAAATATGATATGCCTTGCTTTAGCGCATTTTGCAGAGGAAGATCTTCGGACAAAGAGGCCCCGGAAAAGAAGGATATCGTGGTTAAAAAAATATGATATGCCTTGCTTTAGCGCATTTTGCAGAGGAAGATCTTCGGACAAAGAGGCCCCGGAAAAGAAGGATATCGTGGTTAAAAAAATATGATATGCCTTGCTTTAGCGCATTTTGCAGATGAAGATCTTCGGACAAAGAGGCCCCGGAAAAGAAGAATATCGTGGTTAAAAATATGATATGCCTTGCTTTAGCGCATTTGCAGAGGAAGATCTTCGGACAAAGAGGCCCCGAAAAAGAAGAATATCGTGGTTAAAAATATGATATGCCTTGCTTTAGCGCATTTTGTAGAGGAAGATCTTCGGACAAAGAGGCCCTAGAAAAGAAGAATATCGTGGTTAAAAATATGATATGCCTTGCTTTAGCGCATTTTGTAGAGGAAGATCTTCGGACAAAGAGGCCCCGGAAAAGAAGAATATCGTGGTTAAAATTATGATATGCCTTGCTTTAGCGCATTTGCAGAGGAAGATCTTCGGACAAAGAGGCCCCGAAAAAGAAGAATATCGTGGTTAAAAATATGATATGCCTTGCTTTAGCGCATTTTGTAGAGGAAGATCTTCGGACAAAGAGGCCCTAGAAAAGAAGAATATCGTGGTTAAAATTATGATATGCCTTGCTTTAGCGCATTTTGTAGAGGAAGATCTTCGGACAAAGAGGCCCCGAAAAAGAATAATATCGTGGTTAAAAATATGATATGCCTTGCTTTAGCGCATTTTGCAGAGGAAGATCTTCGGACAAAGAGGCCCCGGAAAAGAAGGATATCGTGGTTAAAAAAATATGATATGCCTTGCTTTAGCGCATTTTGCAGAGGAAGATCTTCGGACAAAGAGGCCCCGGAAAAGAAGGATATCGTGGTTAAAAAAATATGATATGCCTTGCTTTAGCGCATTTTGCAGAGGAAGATCTTCGGACAAAGAGGCCCCGGAAAAGAAGGATATCGTGGTTAAAAAAATATGATATGCCTTGCTTTAGCGCATTTTGCAGATGAAGATCTTCGGACAAAGAGGCCCCGGAAAAGAAGAATATCGTGGTTAAAAATATGATATGCCTTGCTTTAGCGCATTTTGCAGAGGAAGATCTTCGGACAAAGAGGTCCCGGAAAAGAAGGATATCGTGGTTAAAAAATTTTAGAACCTGGTTCAAAAAATTCTCCTCAAAACTCTTTCGTATTGATATTGACAAAGTGAGAATCTTCAAGGTGATCGCCAACATTCTCAACGGAAAGGTACCCCAACAAGGAGACATTGGTAAAAGAAAGTCAAATGAGTATCTCACAGAAATATTTTTTGTTAATTTTCCTTCGTATGATTAATGTATAATATATTTACATTGTTAAATGTATGTAAAAGCATAAACATGTAAAGTATTTCATATATTATAATATTATTTAACGAATATATCTAATATCCTGTTAAATAAAGCCAATAACTATTATATGTAATATAAAACGCAATATAAAATTTATTTAACAGCTGCAACAAGTGACTGGTATAACCAGTAAAAGTTATTACTGTGTCTTTGTAGTGGTAATTATTTGCTCCACTTATCTAGTATCACAGTGGTCTCTTTCTTTACTATAACGGATACCCTTGAGCGACTGGCCTTGGGTGTCCTTGGGTCGTAGGAGGTTTCTATTGATCGCTGCACTATATATTATAGTACTTAAAAGAGAACGCTTAACACCGATCGGCCTCAGGTTCTCGAGTTTTGGTCACGAATCAAATAAGTTTATGGTTCAGCACAGGCTGACTATTACACAATTACTGTTATTAGTATTGTTGCATACGTAGATAGATAGAGTCTGTATCTTAAAATTTCTGTACAACACTCACAAATTCTTTGCTCTGATAAATATAAAAATCTTTTGGATTTATCAAAAAAAAAATGTTATTATTATTTTGTTTTTAAGTTAAACTTTCTAACTGATTTGATCTTAAATCATATTTGTAAAATTTTTAATACTGTTTTTTAGTCATAATACAGGGTTATTATAAATGATGGACCCAATTTAATAAATTCATATTTATTTAAGTATAATTGCAAAATGAACAATTCACATACCAATGGAAAGAGAAAGTTTCAAAGTTTTTTTACACATTCTTAACCTGTACTTGCGCGCAAGTGGGCGGCTGTAGTTGCAGAAACCCTTCCTCAGCGCTGGATCGGACGGATAGGAAATCAAGACCTGGCTCTAAACTTCTGGCCACCGAGATCTCCTGATCTCACCCCATATGACTATTTCTTATGGGGTTACGTTAAGGAAAGAGTTTTCATCCCACCTCTACCAACAACTCTGGCCGACCTGCAGAACCGTATCACTGCTGTGGTGCACTCAGTAACGGAAGATACGCTTGCACGTGTGTGGGACGAGTTTGGATATCGTTTAGATGTTTGCCGTGCTGCACAAGGAGGACACATCGAACATTTTTGTAAATGTGTAAAAAAAACTATGAAACTTCCTCTTTCTATTGGTATATGAATTGTTCATTTTGCATTTATACTTAAATAAATATGAATTTATTAAATTGGGTTCATCATTTATAATAACCCGTACATTTTGTAGCTGCAACGCTCATAACAGACAGGTGGAATTTTATTTTATTTACACTCGATATGCTAGTTCCAGTGCTATAAAAAGTACTTCTGTTTCTCACCACATGATCAGCCAATTGACTGAATGCCAATGACTGAATCGTTTAAGAACAGATGAGGTGGAGGTGTAAAAGATTCTAGTCAGACATTCATTATACAACCAGAGTCTGTGGTGAATGAAGTGAAGGTGTCTTTTGCAGGGTGGAAAGAAGTTTATTTGTAGAGGGTCTGGCATGCAGATAAGCATAAGTTTCCACCCAGTGAGGAAGGCAATTTGTAAACCACCTCACTCCTCGTTCTACTTAGTAAGGCCATCTTAGTAAAACAATCTGTACTTGTGTCCAGCTCTTTAGAGTAGGCAGTGGCAGAGAATAACTCAAAATCAATCCAGACCTTTTAATCAAAATTCTTCTTCTTCTTCCAGTGCCTATCCGTTACCGAATGTTGGCAATCATTCTGGCAATGCTGATTTTGTTGACAGCCGCTTTAAACAATTCAGGGGTGGATACCAAAAACCATGTCCTTAAATTTTTCAGCCAAGATATTCGCCTTCGCCCAACGCCTCTCCTACCATGCACTTTCCCCTGCACTATGCATTTCAGCAGCTTGTATTTAGTTTCATTTCTCATGATGTGTCCTAGGTATTCCAATTTTCTTCTTTTGACTGTGTACATTATTTCAGTCTTTTTATTTCGTTTTTGAAGAACTCTCTCATTGGATATTTTATCGGTCCATGATATTCTCAGGAGTCTTCTGTAGGTCCACATCTCAAATGACTCCAGTTTCTTTGCTGTTGCTTCACTGAGAGTCCAAGATTCTACTCCATATAGCAAGATGGAAAATACATAGCATCGAAGTAGTCTAATTTTCAATTCAAGGTTCAAGTTGTGTCTTGAACAGTTTTGACATTTGGTTGAACGCTGATCTGGCTTTTTCAATCCTGGCCTTTATTTCCTGAGAATGGTCCCACCACTCATTCAAAATTCTTAAGACTTGTTTTTTGGCATCTTTTTTATGTAAGCAATAAAATTCTCTACAACGATTTCAAAATTTCGACAGTAAATAAATTAACCGCGTCCTTCGTTAGTAAATTTTGCGAACGACTGTATGACCATCCAAACCATTTAGCCCGTAACCTAGCTATACAAGGAACTTCCCAATTGTGAGACGTCTGTAGCAAAAATTGGTGGAGAGACCTTTTAATCTGAATAACGGACATTACCCGTAGTTATAAACAGAGAATGTAACTTACCACTGGATACCTCTTCTCCTTAAAGTAAAATTGCCTACCGCCTGTTAAATATCATAATTCAGAAATTGTGCCGCTGAATGTGCAGTACCGTAATAAAAATTAAAGAGAAAACATTTCTAAGGAAATATAGTTAAATTTCTTATGCTCACTTTTATACAGTTCTACAAAATAATTTAAACAAAATTATTTACAAAGTACTTTTTCTTCTTCATTTCAAGCTAGGTTTAGAGAATCTGTTCTGGTACCCATCTCTTACTCGGTTCCCACATTTCTCGTACCAAATAGTCTAAAATTGTAAGCCTCTATTGTCATCCGCATACGTAGCATTCTGTTCAAATAACTACACCAGTTTCTTCGATTCTTTAAGATCTTGTCACGTAATCGTGGAACAGACAGAACGCTTCTTATTTCATAATTATTCCTTATCTTGTCAGATTTAGAGTATCCCAACACACAACGCAAGAAATCTTATCTCTGCAGCTTGGATCTTGTTTTCGATGTTCTTTGAGTGTATCCAAGATTCGCAGCCATATAGGAAAGTAGGAACGATGATTGTATTCTAGAATTTGATCCTCGTCTCTTGTCTTGTTTTGTTTTTCAAGTTCCTATGAGTATTACCAAATATTATCAGAAACTTTCTTATTTTATTTATCAAATATTTATCATAATCATATACTCTGCCCATAACAGACAGGTGGAGTGTCAAATTATTTACACTCAATCTGTTCGTTGCAGGGCTAAAATTAATAGTTCTGTTTCTTATCACATGGTCAGCCAATTAAATGACTGAATCATTTAAGAACAGAAGAGGTAGAGGTGTAAAAGACACTAATCAGAGTTATCTTCTCTGAAAGTAATGAATTTCATTGTGCAGCCAGACCCTGTGGTGAATGGAGTGAAAGTGTAATTTACAGAGTGGAAAATATGTGATTTTCAGAGGGCCCGGCATGCTGATAAGCGAACTTTTCCACTCAGTGAGGAAGGCAATGGTAAACCACCTTACTCCTCGTTTTACTTAGTAAAACCTCTACAGGTTCAAACCAGCCTTTTGGCTGATGACCTAAACAACAACAATCATATTATATCGTTGCTGAGGCAATTAAAGTGTTTGACCTGCTCTATCATTTTTCCTTTTAAATTATTTTTGTTTTCTAAATTTATAATTTTTTTAAATTATTTACAAAGAATTATTTATTTATAAATTATTTACAATATCTACAACTTATAGAGAATACAAGTTCATTTCAATAGAAATACACTTATCACTTGCCCTCAATAAAGTATTTTCCAATAACTCATTTACTATCAAATTCATCTCTCATAACATAAATAGTTAAACGCGGTAAGTTATAATAGAATAGTTGCAATAAATTAACACCTACAAGTTGTATTGCGAAATAAAGATTGCAGAAATTTGATACGATGCAAATGATTTAATTTTCTAGTGTCAGGTAACATAAATTATAAACTCAAGTATTTAATAAAGTTATAAAATATAAATTAACTTATTTTATGTATTAAAAAACTCAATGTTTGTATGGGAGATATCCTTACAAGGTCCATCATGATTATATAGTAAGTAATTGCATACACAGTACTTTAAATAATACTGAAAGAAATTACTGATCCGATTTTAACATTAAGTGGGAAGTCTTGCATTTAGATTTGTAAAATAGAAAAATTTGACGAGAAAGTATTAGTTCTAAATTATAGTTCATTGTTTTCTGAAAAAAATCCGCTGTGAAAAGCTCACACAACTTTCTCTTGATGATGTAAATAACTAAAGATATAACCTATATTTAATCATAAATAAACAATGTAAATTGAAAAACATTAACCTAATTTTAATCATGAGTGAATGACACTAAATGAAAATCATTTTCTGTAGAAGTTACAAATACCGAGAACTCACTAACAGACGCTAATGGAGGCTCTGTAAACAAGTGGTTGAAATGAAATTTGTAGTTTTTAGTTTTCTTCAGAACTTTGATTCAGACATTTTTGTCGTTAAATACTGTATATACATACTAAGGCTGCTATCTTCAAAAAAATTAATTTTTACCGATTTTGATTAGCAAAATACAGAAAATCACTAACTGACGATAAACTAATCGTTGTACAAACAAATTTTTAGAATAAAAAGTTGTAATTTTCTAAAATTTTAATTATTAACACTTTTGCGCTAAAATTCATATTTAAGACCACAATCTTAAAAAAACATTGGTAACCCCAAAAGAACAGGTCTACCAAGAATTTCAGAAGGCATGGTGATTTTTAGGTTCAGGGTGTAAGAAAACGGTAACTTTCGGTGAAAACTCGATTTCGAAAAACTGAAATAAAAACAATACTTTCCTTCCCTATGTATTCATAATATATATTGGAAGAGGAAGTAAAACTTGTGGTAGACTTAAGTTTATATTTCCTGTAAAAATTTTGAGACTTCTAAAAACTGACCCTTTACGGTAGTGATCATTATAAATGTACTCTTTTAGAGTAAACCTAATTGCCCGTAATGGGCAGGTGGAGTGTTAAATTATTTGCACTCGATCTGTTTGTTCCAGAGCTACAAAAAATAGTTCTGTTTTTATCACATGGTCAGTCAATTATATTATGATTGAAGGATTTCAGAAAATAAGAGGTACTGGTACAAAAGACATCTTCTTCAGGTGCCTTCTCCATTACGAAGGTTGTCTATCATCATGGTCAGTCGTACCTTGTCCACTGCTGCTCTGAAAAGGTCATGCGACGAGCAGTTAAACGCTTCTCTCAGGTTTCTTAACCAGGATATTCGTCTGCGTCCCAACCGAGCGTTTACCAACGAGTTTCCCTTGAATTATGAGATGAAGAATGTCGTATTTAGGTCCCCTCATGATGTCTCCAAGTATGTTAGTTTTCTTATCTTTATGCTCTGCAGGATTTCCAGCTCTTTCCCCATTTTTCTGAGGACCTCCATATTTGTGACCCTGTCCGGCACGGTATTCGAAGTATTCTCCGAAAAAAAGACATATTCAGAGTTAATCTCCTTTTGGAGTAATGAATTTTATCATTATATAATCAGACCCTGTGGTGAATGAAGTGTAGGTGTCATATCCAGGGTGGAAAATAAATGCTTTTCAGAGGGTTTGTTATGCTGATAAACATACTTTTCCACTCAGTGAGGAAGGCATGGTAAACCACCATACTCCTTGTTTTACATAGTAAAGCCTCTTGAGGTTCAAACCAGCCTTTCGGCTGATGACCATAATAACAATTAATCATTAATTTAATGATTTCTGAACTCCAAAGCATCTAAACACAAATTCGAAGAACGGATATTTTACCTAGAAAAAAAATTGGTAGATCAATGACACTTTTAAAAATTGATCTATCTAAGGTAATGATCAACATAAAAATTACCCGTTAAAAGTAAATATCTTAAATTTTTACCTTCCTGTATGAATAACCAGGAAAGTATTTTTATTTTTATTTTTCGATTTTTCGAAATCGAGTTTTAACCGATTATATACACATTTCCAAACCCCCTGAACCCAAAAACATGTTTTTTAGCGATGGGTCTGTGTGTGTGTGTTTTATCAAAATATCCCATTAAAGGAACATCGTATGAAATTTAAACTTGAAACTTAAATTAGATACTATTAGAGGACCCGACACGAAAAGTTTTATCAAAATCGGTGAACCGAAAGTAGTAGTTTATTCGTGTAATATTTTACTTATTGCGTTTTTCTCAAAACTGGCTCCTACGATTTTTTTTTTACAATCGGCTCATTTACTGCATTTTTTTATATTCTACATGATGGGGTAGGCGGAATCTCTGCTGAAATTCTTGGGGAGGCTGTGTTCTCGTTAAAAAAATGTCTTTTATTTTAAGATTATGGCCCTAATATGTATTTTAGAGCAAAAGTTTATATAATTAAAGTTAAAGAAAATTTAAAAACCACAAATTTCATTCCAAATAGGTATATCTTTGAATAACGCTTAGTTTAGCGGTAGTTAGTGATTTTCTGTTTTATGAATATCTGTAAAAAAATGGATTTTTGAAGATTTCAGCCTTAGTATGAATTTACCGACAAAAGTGTATATAATCAAATTTATAGGAAATTAAATATCTACAACTTTTATTTTAAGCATTTTTCTCTACAGAGCCTAGTTTTGCGTGAAAGATTGTAGGTTCTGATTATTAAGCAAAACTAATGCTGGTTTTCAATTTGCATCATTCACTCATGATAAGAGTTTAGTTAAATACATATTACAGATGATTTAAATAAAGTATAATGTAAATAAATCAAAATGTTTACGCAATATACGAGTAGTTAGTTAGTAGAGTAGTTAAGTGGTAGTTAGTGATTTTCTGTTTTATGAATATCTGTAAAAAATATATTTTTGAAGATTTCAGCCTTAGTATGAATTTAACGACAAAAGTGTATATAATCAGATTTATAGAGAAATCAAAGATCTACAACTTTTATTTTAAGAATTCTTCTTTAAATAGCCTAGTTTAGCATGAAAATTGGTTTTCTGATTATTAAGCAAAACTAATGTTGGTTTTCAATTTGCATCATTCACTCATGATAAGAATAATTTGGTAAAGAACATATATATTTTTTAAATTCATTTATTTAACGTCGCATCAACTACAACGGTCATTAGCGACGACGTTGGGGTGGAACTATTGTACAATGAAGATGAAATGATTTTTTGTGACGTATGAAAATATGCCGTGCCTGAGTGGGATTCGAACCCAGGACCGCATGATGAGAGGCGAGCACGCTACCAACTGCGCCAATGCGGCTGGCAAAGTACATATAGATGATTTTTTTTCTCTAGATGATTTAAATAAATTATTATGTAAATAAATCAAAATGTTTACACAATATACGAGTATTGACCAAAGACTGGTGATATGCCAATAAATAGACAACTAGAAATGGTACTTCGTTAAGTAGAACAAAATAAAATAAGAACAAAAATTGAAGAGCAAGATGGAATGAATAAAAGGTAAGAAGAAAATGACTTGATTCGACACAGATGGATTTAAACAATCCTTAACATATCAGCCCACGGCTTGTAATGCAATGAACTGTAACGAGTGTAAGTAAAAGTGCATAATGACATTGGAATGCACTTGTGTTGCATGCCGAATGCAGTTATGCATTGAATAGAATGAAAGCATAAGGATAGGTCGTTCGGTCCACCCTAGGTGTTGCATTTTTATTTTTATATTCTACGTCTAGGCTTATGAAAGAATAGACAATTGCCAGCGCAGCGATAATGAAACACTTTACAATCTTAAGTGTTATATATGTAACGACACACCTAAAATCAAATAGGCTGCAATATAACCTACTGCATGTATAAATAAACAAGGTGGCTGAAAAATTCTCGTACGAAACTTTTTTTTCACTCTCTCTTAATTTAATAGCAATCGCCGCTCGGTGCTCTAAAGTTACACCGTTGAACTTTTCGTACAAACTTACACGTTGAACGTAAAATCACAACTTCACAACAGTGGTCAGCAAAACAGATTTCTACATCAGAGGTACTGGGTTCGATTCCCCCTGTAAGGCCTGAAATTTTTTAACACATTTTTGTTTAAACTCTTAATCACCTTCATTAACAGTAATTTGCAAAATATTCCGACTCACAACCCCCTCCCCTACAAAAAATCACCAAAAAAAGAACACATGACTTTTTTTTATCAATCACATCTTTTTCCAAAATTTTAAAACGTAAGTTACTCAGAAAGTTGTAAGCTTTTTAACAGTGAAAGAATTTTTAAAGTTGATTGGGGAATTTCCAAGATTACTTCATACAAACTACCAAAAGTCACTTCTTTAAAATAGTATTATATTGAAGTTTCTATATTTTTGACAAAATTCATGTTTGCATATTTTTTTAAATTCCATTTTCCTTTCTTATCCTTCATAATACTTCTATTGTTTCAGAGTAGGACACAAAAGGATTACATAAATAAAATCTTCATAGGGTGACTATTTGATCCGAACGATGGCGATGATTGTGGCTGTGACAACCTTATTGTCAGCTGCTGTGAATAGCTTCGGAGTTATTTTAGAGAACCACACTGTAAGATTCTTGAGCCCGAAAATCTATCTACTACCCGGTCCACGTCTCACCCTGATTTTACCCTAAAGAATGGACTGAAGAATTCAGCACTTATTCCCGTTTTTCATCACAAGACAGATACTTAAGATTTTTTTTTCACCAAATTTAAAATTTCCATCTCCTTTCCCATCCGTTTCAGCACCTCTTTAGCTACATGATCCACCCAAGAGATTCTTAGAATTCTTTTATACAACCACATCTGAAAAGTCTCCAATTTCCGTTGTGTCGCTGCTGTAAGCGTCCACCATTCAACTCCATAGAACAATATTAAAAAGATGTAACACCAGAAGAGTCTGAATTTAATTTCGAGATCCAAATTAAGGGTCTTAAAACAAACCAAAAGCACAAAATGGCTCTCTAAAAAAAATCAAAAACGTAACCTAAAACATAAATTGTTGTTGAGGTCAACAGCCTAAAGGCTGGTTTGAACCTCTAGATGTTTTATTAAGTAAAAATGAGGAGTGAGGTGATTTACTATTGCTTCCTCACTGAGTTAAAAGAGTATGCTTTTCAGCATTCCAGCTCTTCCGATAAGCAGCTATTTTCCAACCTGCACATTACACTTTTACTTCATTCACTACATGGTCTGGCTGTATAGAGAAATTCATTACTCTCAGAGGAGATAACTCTGACTAGTGTATTTTACACCTCTACCTCTTCTGTTATTAAATAGTTCAGTCATATAATTGGCTGACTATGTGATAAGAAAAAGAACTAATTTTTGTAGCTTTGAAACCAATAGAGTTGAGTGCAAATAATTTAACACTCCACCTGCCCGTTATGGGCAGAAAACATAATTGTCAACAGATAAATATTCAAAAATACCTTTGGCTATTATGCGGTTAAAATTTATAAATAAGGTGTCCTGAAACTTTCGTGACACCCAGTATTATTAATATAATAGTCTGTTTCAATGACGTTAAGATATTATTAAAATGTATTGTTTTAACGGACGTAAGGATAGAAAGACAAATAAGTACACGTTCCGGTAATGTGCGCATGCAACGACACCGCTTTTTACAGCTAAGTAATAAATATATTGGCTTACAAAATAATACCATTAGAATAGTATACGTGTTCAATACAGAATAATTGTCTTTAGTAAATATCAAACCAAGTACCCAAATTATTCAGCGAATCAATCAAACTGATCTGTCAATATTAAAATTTTATTTTCATTTTTTTATTGTTAACTCAAGATTACTCTTTCTGCATTGTTTACTCCTAAAAGGATGGTAGAAGCACAAGTGATATCAAAAGTAGAATTGCACAAGGTAGAAAAGCCTTTGAAATGAAAAACAGCTTACTGACTACAAACATTAACTTACAGATTAGGAAAAATTTCTTAAAACACTTTGTTTGGAGTTTAACATTATACAGGAGTGAAACGTGGGTGATAGGGACTGCAAAAAGGAAGAAGATAGAAGCTTTTGAAATATGGTGTTATAAGAAAATGTTAAAAATTAGGTGGGAGGACAACATAAGTAATTTAGACAAGTGGATGAAAAAAGAAGTACATGGAAGCATCTTACCAAAAGAAGAGATAGGCTAGTGGGACGTATCTTAAGACATCCAGGTATTGAGCTATCAATAATGGAGGGTAATATTAAGGGAGTGAATTTTAGGGGGAGGCAGATGTTAGAATATATAAAGCAAATTACAAAAAATGTAGGGTGTTACAAGTATGCAGATATGAAACGACTTATGCAAGATAGAACAGCTTGGAGAACTGCATCAAACCAGTTGAGAGACTGATAATAAATAAACTCACGATTAAACATAGATTGTGTTTTTAATTATTTACATTGACAGGAGAAAGTCGTGTGAGTGCATCAACCAGTTTTTTTAGTTTTTCTTGCCTTATATAAATGTATAGAAAAGAAAAGTAGGCCTAGTACTGAAAGTTGTCATGTCGATTTTTCGTAATAAAGTTTCCATTGAAAATAGGTACTCGTTTTCAGGCCCCTGAACCCAAAAAACATGTTTTTAGCGATTGGTCTGTATGTTTGTGTGTCTGTGTGTAAACAAAATATCTCAAGAACAGAATATCGTACGAATTTGAAACTTTGAACTCAAGGTAGGTGGTACAAAGAAATCCGACACGAAGATTTTGATCATAACAGTCAACCGGAGAAGTATTTTTATAATTCAATTTTTCACGTTTTTGCCATTTTATCAAAAACTGCTTCCATTTTCTAGCTCTGGAACTAGCAGTTCGAGTGCAAATAATTTAACACTCCGGCATTAATTTATTTTATGTAATATAATCATAATATTACTTGTTATTAGGCCAAGTTAAATCTTATCTTAATTCCTAATACCGGCATAGGTCTAGTCTGTGCGCGGGTATGAGTTGGTTTATTTTATTTGTTCTATTATAATAACAGCTTTTTATATGTACACTAAATTTACGTGAAAGAACAGAAACAAAAATGTACATGAAAAAACATACAAAAAAATTTCCTAACGTAAATATACAAAAAAAGATAAAAGTATAAAAATAATTAAATTAAAAAATAAAAATAAAATGTCATGTAATGGCAAAGGATGAAGCAGACTTTCGATGAAAAGGTTAACAAAAAGTTTTTAGTTGACACAAGAAGAAGAGTAATTAGTTTGAATACGTAGAGCTAATTAAATCCTCAGACTGCCCCTCTCCCTAAATTAATCAGCCAGTAACCCCTTTAGTGTAACCCCTTTTTGCCCGAGCGATACAACCCAAGAATCGCTACAAAGCAAAATTGGCACAGGGGACACAAATAAGAAAAAAAACACCCCAAAAGGGGAGACTGCGGTGATGCGGTGTTAAAATAAACCAAAAAAAATAAATTAGTAAAAAAATTTAATAAAATATTGAATTAATAAAGTGACTTAACTTAATAGATAAAGTTACATATAGATTTTAAGTTAGTGCAGAATAAAAGTTACAAAAGCGTTTAAATATTAATAATCATAAATAGCCAAAAATTTTAATTTTTTTTATAAAAAAAAATGAGCTCAATTTAAATTAGCATGCATAATACTGGATCCAGTTAATACGATTAACAAAATAAATTTGATATAAAAAAGAAGATCATGTCGATATAATAGTCTAATAATTATTATTTAAAATGAAACAATAGAATCAAAATTAATTTGGTTAGGCCTTTCGTATAACAGATTAATATTTTAAAAAAAAATTTAAATTAACAGGAAAACATAATTAGCTTTGCATTAAAAGTATAATCCAGTTAAGTAAAATAAATTTTAATAAGAAAAATAATTAGATTCGTTTAACCAAAAGCAAGTTAACTAGAATAAGGAGCCTTAATAATTTTCTTTTTTACAAAATTAATCATTAATGCAGCTTCTGCTTAATAAATTAAGTTTTACAGTAGAAATAAAAAAATTTATGGAAAGCCCAAAAAATATTTAATACAATAGTAAGTAAACTAGATGGATGTAAGACAAGTCTTGACCAGACTATGCATAACAGCATAATTTAACAAAAGTTGAATCATTTCTTTATGATTTGCAAAAACTTGATGATGATGGATTTTCGTCTTATAGCAGATACATTAAAGGTAGTTCATTTTAGAGAAGAAAATTTAAATAGATGAGATACGAAGTTTCCGGGTGACGTATGAAAATTCATTATTAGCCAACGGGATTAGTATCACAGACTCAAAAAACATAAGGAGAATCTTCCCCCAAAAGTCGATTACATTTTGGTTATTTTCATCCCAAACTTGGTTACATTTACGATCAAACTTGGTTACATACGCCCATACTTGGTTACATACGCCCATACTTGGTCCCTGCAAAGAGCAGAAAAACCAGGACTTAGAAAATGAGGGCTACCGCAAAACACAAAAATAAAAAAAAAGGTAGCTAAATCCCACCGGCACAACAAGAGAATAAGAAAAAAAAATTAATAGTTAGCTTTAAGAAAAGCGTAAAATTTAAAATTAAGAAAAATTTAAATTACCCAAAGGGTTTACAAAATTTAAATAAAACATTTTCGGCTTCAATGGGTTTTAACTGCAAGTAAAGAAAAGATGAACTTACCGAATACGGGAAAGCAAAATGGTCATACGTAAGGCAACATAACGACGCCCCGAAAAACTCAAAAGGTTACGGCACTAACACAAGAATAAAAGCACGTCCATCGACATGACCATTTGCTGCAAGAGAGCGAGAGAAGCAAAAATTTCTCAGAAGGAAACCTCGGATCTGACGTCACGGATCCCCTCCACCCCGCCAGACAAATTATCCAAAAACAAGTAAAGCGGGTTGAAACGGATCGCACGCCAGAATTACAGATAACAGCAGAAAAAGTCGGAACGAAAAACAATTCGGAAACGAGATAACTAATTAACGATGACATAAGAAGATAACGAAATTTAAATCCAGCAGAACAGAACCAGGAAAAGTAATAATAAATTGAATTGTAACGTTTTCCCAATAAACGTTACATTGGTTAATTTTATTTTGTATATTTTAGGAGTTACATCAGTATTTCGGATAGCCTCTGGTAAATTAAGGTATGTGATTGAGGCTGTATAATGTGCTGCATTGCTGTTAATGGTTTTATGCAATCCAGGGGCTTGATATCCAATACGGGTTACAGCTCTGGTATGATAATTATGAGTTATTTTCTGTAGTACAGAAAGTTTATTAGCTCTTATGTACAGTAATAAGTTTCTTATGTAAAGTTGCTGAATGTCAAGTACCGAAACCTACCGTATAATAAATCAGAAGGGAATTGTCTGTCCCAATTTAAAGCGCTTTTGATCACAGCTTTCTGAGCCGTTACGAGTGGTTTCAAAGTCGAACAGAAGGCCCCACTCCAAGCGAAGATTCCGTACTGCAGCAAGGATTGTATCAAGGGACAATATACCTTTCTTAGGTCATTTTGTGACAAAATTCTATTTATGCGGGGAAAAATATAAAGGAATTTTCTGATTTTTTGTTTCAAGTGATGAATAAGGATGGACCATCTCATTCTTTCATCAAACCAAATCAGTATATTCTAATTAAAAATTGTGTCAATAAATAATTAACCCACCGGGTTGGTCTAGAGGTAAAGTCATCACCAAAATCAGCTGTTTAAAAGCTGATTTTCGGAGACGAAGGTTCCTGGTTCAAATCCTAGTAAAGGTAGTTACTTTTATACGGATTTGAATACTAGACAGCGGTTACCGGTGTACTTTGATGGTTGGGGTTCAGTTAACCATACTCTCTAAGGAATGGTCGACCTGAGTCTGTACAAGACTACACTCATTTACACGTCATACACATCACCTTCATCTCATTGAGTCATGGGGTTGCTTATTGTTCTGAATTGAACAGATTGCAACGTACACAAACTAGGGATTACACAAAAAATAAATAAATAATTGTAATAAGTTTTTATGTTTGTTTATTATTTATTAAACCCAAATACGGAACGAACCTAGGTTTAGGTGTTACAATATTTATATAAGTAAACATAAATTTATGTTAATATCAGTTTTCATTTATATAGGTTCATTACTCAAAGTGTTAACAATATTACTAATCAGATATTTGTTAAGCATACATAAACGCAACCTTGATTTTAATATAATTTAATATAATTATTGAATAAACCAACAACTTATAAAGGAATTCCCTAAAGTACATAACGAATAAAATTAATTAACCGTAACATAATATAAAACTACCGTTTATTACAACAATTAAAAAGCAATTAATTAATAAAACAAACTAAACATATATCAAAGAGAATACAGTATAACAACATAAATCTGAAACCCGTACAATATTTTAATATTAATGTTGAATAAACAATCAAAACATTAACATAAAAATAAATATTAATGTTTATTACAGTAATAAAACTTATGGTAATACGTGTTAATTACACTATAATAATTAATAAAATTAATTTATTTTATACGAAAAGGTAAACTATGGTTAATAAAACGATGCAATAAAGATCAAAGATATCTTTTAAATTGTTATTTGATTTGCCTATTAATTTTATTAAATAATAATAAATAAAATAAATTTATTGATTAAAATACAGGGAACAATACGATCATATCTGTATGAACTTAAAAAACTTTATTAATCGTTTTATCAACTTATTTATATATTACAAAAACGGGGTGGAGGCTATTTCAACATACTTTATAAATGTTAAAAGTTCTTTTGAGCAAGTAAAATTTAGTTAGCGATTGTAGAATACAGTCTACAATCATTGCGTTTTAGTGGTGTCCCTAGAACAGTAGTCAGTTATAGTAATTGTTAATTTAATTGGCGGGTGAACATATGGTTAATTAAATTACACGGCCTCTGTTTGGCTCAGTAATAGGCTGTTGTTTAAGGTCATCAGCCGAAAGGCTGGTTTGAACCTCTAGAGGTTTTACTAAGTAAAACAAGGAGTGACGTGGTTTTCCATTGCCTTCCTCACTGAGTGAACAATTACGCTTATCAGCATTCCAGGCCCTTTGAAAAGCACAGATTTTCCACTCTACAAATGACACCTTCACTTCATTCACCACAGGGTCTGGCTGTATAATGAAATTCATTACTTTCAGAGAAGACAACTCTGATTAGTGTCATTTGCACCTCTACCTCTTCTGTTCTTAAATGATCCAGTCATTTAATTGGCTGACCATGTGATAAGAAACAGAACTATTTATTTTAGCCCTGCAACGGACAGATTGAGTGTAAATAAATTGACACGCCACCTGTCTGTTAAGGGCAGCAGTAATAGGTATATATACTATAATTTCTGGACTCCAATTTTTTATAAAGGGGCTGTTTTTTTAGTAAATAACATACAAAATATTTTTATGTTTTTAATGATTATTTATTCCACTGAAATAAATTGGTTTACAATTAATTTCTAAGTATTTATTTTCTAAATTATTATTTTTACAATAATAATGTTAACTAAAAGTAGGTACAAAAACATCCAAAGATTTAATTACTTAGAACTGGGTCTTCCGATTACAATTTTTATTTCATTATTTTTCTTGTCCTGGAGTGGGACGGGTTTGATATTTTTCAGATGATGGTACTTTTCCAAGGAACACCTTATCGGATTTAAGTTTATCGTAAAAGTCCACAGAAGAAATTTTTAAATTAACGTTTAACGGTTTAGCATTGATGCAAGCAAATGCAACAGATGGAAATTTCCCGGCCTTCGTTTCTTACACATATATCCGAAAATTCCGGCATTCGTTTATCCCGGACACATGCATAAGCCCTGAGTTGTCCAGGGTAATCCAGAACGTATGTTAAACCTATTCATAAGCCCATCATCAGTTTTCGGTTTAGTTTTAAAATGGAACTTGTGCGGTTTGTAATAAAAATAAATAAAAATGTTCTTTAGTTTTCAAATATGTTTTTAGTTTTCTAGTTCTTTAGTTTTCAAAATATTCTTTACTTTCCCTAAAATATATTTTCAAATTTTTCAATATTATTTCTATTTCTTTTAAAATTTATTTAATTTAAGGTCATATCGTCTATTGGGTCATTTTTTTAGAGACAATCCATTTTCTATACCTACTATTTTCTTTAACTGCTTTTAGGAAATTCCAAAAAGATAATGTAGGACATATCATGATAAACTGATGTCTGAATATCTGTACTGTAATTAAATTCATTACTTAAGAAATTATTGGCAGCAATTTTTAAAAATTGTCATCTATAATTTTCCTCTGTCGGCCCGTCCATCACGCCGAAGGCAAAACTGATAGATATAAATAAACAAACAGTTTTCGGATCCGTAATCTACACAAAAAGTTAGTGGGCCTAGATTGGCTTAGGAGTTCCGGTTTAAACCGGAAGTGACCCAAAACCGAAATATGAAAACATTAATTTATTTTCCTATGTATTCATATATAGAACAACAGAAAATAACAAATTTTTAAAAAAAGGTTTTACTAAGAAATGCTTATAAACCATTAATTTAATTATTAATAAAGTATTTTTTTATATAAAGTCGTGTGACTGTTTCCCACTAGATATTTAGCTCTACAATCACTTCCTAGAGCTTTGTTATACCTTTTAAAGACACCCTGTATATTATAAATAATCGTGAAAAACATTAAAATAAAATAAAATTAGATTAACGATGTAGGAAATGTAAATATTAATAAAATATTTCTGTTATAATTATACAAATTCATTTAACGGTGAATTAAAATTTGAATAAAACTAATACATGAAGCGAATACAGGTAATAGATATGTAATAAAAAGCAAAACTAGTAACTCTAGGTTTATGAGGTTGTAAATTTTAAAATATTTGGAGCAGTAATCCTACGCATAAAATTTAATAAAAAATAAATAGAATTTAATTATACAATTTTATGAGCATGTAAAATAATATAAAATATTTTAATAATTGAAACGCATAAATAATATTGTATTAATCAAGTATATGTGGGTAAAAATATATGTGGTAAATTTTAAAGTTAGGGTGAAATAAAATTCATTGGACATTAATTGGTTATAACTTATTAAATGTCGGTGCATAAAACGACCTTGAATATTAATTTTCTTATATCCTAGATCGTATTTCTTCATTAACTAACAATATTAAGTTAGCAGTGGAGTAGAAATTATTGGTTTCAAATAAAATGACCTGGTATAGTTATCATAAGTTATATATATTAAGTTATAATTAAGTTATATTAAGTTATTAAGTTATAAGGTATATTGTGACAATATCGAAGAAGGGCATAGTTCGCGAAATTCTTGAGGGGCGGTTCGTCAACGCACTTCCATCGTATTTACACAGTATTATATCACCACATCGTATGAAACATAAACTTAAATATCATATCCTATCGATATACGAGCAAGAACTTGATAAACTTTTCCTAGTTTTAAAATAACTGTTCTCTGATTATTTTTTGCTTTCCTAATTGTAGTAGATTTTTTTTTGTTTCTGTGCTTATTAATTGAATTAATTCTCATAAGTAAAAATATCCACATGTATTCTCTAAAATTATTGTAAAGTAGTTTTAGTTATTGAAAAAAAAAGTTTTTTCTCTATTAATACAGTTGTACATAATCTAAGGTTTTTTGAGGTTAGTTTATTTCTTATGTTTTATTACTAATTTTACGTTATATTGGTCATTATTTGCATTGGAAAGTGAAAGTTATGTGAGTGTTTACACCAGATTTTTGTTTGTAACATACCGCGCGGCTCCTTCTAAGATCTTATTTTATTTTTAAACTTTTATTCAAAATTTCCGACAGTAGGATATATAAGATACTACCAAAAAACGAGATATACAGTTTAAACAAATGGCATGAAAGAAGAAAACATATGCAAAGTTTCATACTTATACCCTGACGAGCTAAAGACTGCAGATGAAAGCGTAGGATTGTGGAAACAACACAGAGCCAATTGACTTTCGCCAACTGTATTCTGTGTTGCCACGTTGTGTAGTCGCTGTACCACAGTTCACGTTACTAAAAATTTTGGATTCGATCTTCTTGAACGGCACATAAAATGTTTGAAATCCTTTTATTCATAAATTGAAGAATTAAACAGGAAACCGAGACGAAAATTTTAATGTAAAATTCATGTCAAGCTTAACGGAAGTGTGACAATGCGAAGTGGCAACCTCTCACCTGACCTAGGCTGTTATTGGCTAGATCTCAACTGCAGTCTTTTGTTTGTATGGGTATAGTGGTATAACTTTGGGTATGTAATATCGTTGTTTAGGTCATCAGTCGAACGGCTGGTTTGAACCTCTAGAGGCTTTACTAAGTAAAACGAAAAGTGAGTTGTTTTACCAATCCCTTCTTCACTGAGTAGAAAATTATCTTATCAACATGCCAGGCTCTCTGAAAAGCATCTAATTTCCTTGCTGCAAATTACATTGCTTTCCTCATTCTGAGAGGAAAGCAATAGTAAACCACCTAACTTCTCGTTTTACTTAGTAAAACCTCTAGAGGTTCAAAACGGCCTTTCGTCTGTTGACCTAAACAACAACATAGTGAGAAAGAATGGTGAATTCCAAAAATTATCTCGAAAATCAATGGGAAGCACGAGGAATCGTACAAATTCCCTCGACAGTAGTAAAAAAGCAAGAGAAATACTAACAGTTACACCGAAAAGTGTAAGGGAAGCACGGGAAATTCATTTATTTACTTCAAACATAAGGGTAGATTTTGCATTAGGAAGATCAGGAGAAATCCACTCCCCCATGAAGTAATGCTTGGCCGTAGTAGTTCCGAAGGGTTAGATAGCGGGGCAAAGTTTAGTCGGTAAGGGCTGAACGAATCCGACAGTTAGCGCTCCCAAAAAGATTCCTTTGCCTTCATATAAAAAAAGGTATAGAAAATTCCCCCTTTTCCACGTTTTAACAGGGATATTAAAAATTATAAATATTAAAAAATAAAATTCTTGTTACACACTGTCTTATCAAATTATTTTTGTAAATACTGAAAATGAAGTTCAAGTTGTAATTGACAAATTATAACTGATAAAAAAATATGCATTAGTTATTTTAGTAGTAATTTTTTTACGACTACAATACTTCATCTCACCCAATTGCGAAAACTAAATTAGTTCCAAGGAAATAAAATATATACGTAACAAAAAAATAAATACCGGTTGGTAATTTCCCAACACGTTATTAACAACAAAAATATATAATAATAAAATGAAAAAGTAAGAAGTATGTCTCTAAAATCGTTAAATATTGAAGTGAAGGCTAACAATTTATAATAATGAATTACAATTTCAATTGAAATTCATTGAGTAAGATATATTTCCGCTTCAAGAAATCAACACAAAAGGATAATATTGATTAAGATATCATAAGTTATGATTTTAAATGATCTGCTGTCATTCGTTATTAAACCAATCAAATTCATTGTTATATTTATATGGTCGCGGTCGGTGAAACTAATGGAGCCAAAATAATAAACAACGTGTAGAATAATACAAAACGATCTAGGTCGATCAAACGGTTATTACGCAGGATTTATTATTACTAATATTACATTGTTGCTGTGATGATAAACGTGACAAAATGTAACTGTCTGATTTTTTATAAAATATTAATCATACCATTATTGCTCGACCGTTTATTTCAGCGTTACAGAAGAATTCTGATAAGCCCCTAATACCAATATTTTTCATTATTTCGTAAAACCTACAAGCTGTTTTTGAAATGTACGAAAATCTTCGGGTACTAACGCAATCTAATAGGATATGTACAGTCATGAAATTTTTTTGTCTTGAATTTTTATTACGGTGCTTTACATTGAGCTGTACAATTTTCGTATAATGATATTGAAAAGGCTGTGGAAAATTTTACTTTAACCCTTTATAGGGCAGTACTACGCGGGAAAATACACATGTTGAAAAATTTTAAATTTTTTTTTATAGGGACTTCAATAATGTATTTCTAATGGCAAAACAGTATGAACACACCGGGTTGGTCTAGAGGTAAAGTCGTCGCCAAAATCAGCTGTTTAACAGCTGATTTTCGGATACGAAGGTTCCTGGTTCAAATCCTATTAAAGGTAGTTACTTTTATA
The DNA here is from genome assembly GCA_035578175.1 of Catonia carolina. Taxonomy (NCBI): domain Eukaryota; kingdom Metazoa; phylum Arthropoda; class Insecta; order Hemiptera; family Achilidae; genus Catonia; species Catonia carolina. The sequence continues at coordinate 18,809,085 of JAQMRL010000015.1, forward strand.
CGGATTTTAATACTAGACAGTGGTTACCGGTGTACTTTGATGGTTGGGGTCTAATTAACCATACTCTCTCAGGAATGGTCGGCCTAGGTCTGTACAAGACTACACCTTATTTACACGTCATACATATCATCCTCATCTCATTGAGTCATGGGATTGCTTATTGTTCTGAATTGAACAGATTGCAACGTACACATATTAGGGATTAAAAAAAAACAGTATGATATTTCTTCTTCTTTTTTACTTGTTAAGCCCTGGTAAATATACTTACCTAGGAACGTTTATTGAAATAGGAATCACATAATGTTTAGTGGTAATAATTCTTATTTAAACAACTTTAGTACTATATAACAGAAAAATGTGAAAAATAACTTATCTTAACTTTCCCGTACAAAACTTAAATTTTCTAAGCACAGTACAAAAACAACAACAAATAACACGGTTGTGTACGCTGGTATGAATCCTTACCACATTCGTGTAACTCATGAAGCAAATGGTCGCTGCGCACTAATTTCAAAATTTGGATAGACTACTTACCAGAGAACATCTATAAAACCATAAAATGCCAATATGGTTCAACTGTATAGCTTATTCTTTTAAAAATCGACCTTATTGCTAGTGGTAAGTATACTTACTAAAGACCTATAAAGGGTTAAAAGGAGGAGGTACCCAGGGGTACATTCTCTGTTATTTCGACTAAGGTATGTGCTCTACTTTTGTTTTAAACGTCGCACAGTTGGGAAGTTCCTTGCAGCTAGATCACGAAGTATTTGGTCGGAATGGTCAACCGGTCGTTCGCGAAATTTACTTTACTATGGAAGGACACAATTTATTCGAAATTTGTCAAAATTTTTAAATCATTATGGAGGGTTTTATTGCTTACATAAAAAGGACCGCCAAAAGCAAGTCTTAAGAATTTTGATTGAAAGGTCTGAATCGACTTTAAGCCACTACTGCCACTACTCCAAAAAGCTGGGCACCAGATTGGTCTCAAAAAGTTTTTGTATTATTAAAATTTATTTTTTTTATTTTAGTTGAATATACATATTACAATTTATTACTAACCTAAACTAAGCTATACAAGTGTACATTATTTTAAATAAATATACTTACACGCAAAAACTCTTCTTCACAAAGAATTCGGTCCTCGCATTGGAGTATTTAAAAAAAATACTTAAGGGTGTAGTCAACCTAGAAAATGAAAATGAAAACTTCTGGCTATAATTTATGATTATCAAGCAATTTTTTCGGATGTTTGGGGCATGAAACGCGTACCAAAATTACTGAGTTACGAACAAAAAGAACGTTGAGTGGATATCACACAAGAATTGATGAATGAAGTCAAACAATGATCCGAAATTTCTGCAAATAGTCATAAAATAGTCGAAACCTGCTTTCGACGTGTCAAGAGAACCATAAAGGGACGACGTTGTGCCACCATTGATGACATAAAAACAGAATCGCTAAATCAGCTGAAAGCTATACCAAAAAGTGAGTTCCAGAAGTGCTTCCAAGATTACAAAAAACACTGGCACAAGTGAATTATATCTGAGGAGGATTAATTTTAAGGGGACAAAATTGATATAGATGAATAAATAAAATTTTTATTGAGAAATTCCCGTTTTTTTTTTTTATCAAACCGCGTAGATATATATATTGTGTCACTTATCGCTAAGGTCCGTTTCGGGATCTAGGTAATTAAATAATTAATGCACTAAAGTTTACAATTACAAGTATTTACTACAACTAAAAGATTTATAAAATAAATTTTAAACTAATTATATTGAAGTAATACAATAAATAACTTAATAATTTACTTAGCAGTACTTACAATCAATTTTATAGAATACACATGCAAAATGAAACTGAATACACAAAAACTGAATTTAATGCACCTACACAATAAGTTTACACAATGCACACACACACACACACACACACACACACACACACACACACACACAAAGGCAGTATAGCAATAGTTGACCAACACAATGCCCGGAACGTCCCTGCACTACGCCCGATAGCCACTCGTCAAAGATAAAACGAATACTAACTCACTGACCGTGCTCGGGGGTCTATTTATATATAGGGGGGGGGGGGTTTCAAAGAGACTTCTCGAACGACACAGAGATTCGATCAAAAATCTTTTTTATTAGTTCTCGAAAAGTCATAACTGATGAACTGATGTAAACAAGTAACAATAGATCTATTGTTAATGGGAAGTGTTACAGGTCCCTTTCATAAATAGTTGTACAACAATAACCCGACCTTCTCGTACACCTTTTAAATAACCTTTTATAAATAGGTATCCTATTGTTAAAAGCTATTGAAAAGCCAAAAGCCAAAAGTGCTTTCTTAACAATGGGTTCAGTGTTTAAGAGCCGTGACCTCACCCTACATACAAAGCTAAGACTCCTCAAATGTTATGTATATTCAGTGCTTCTGTATGGTGTAGAATCATGGACCCTAAAGGAGGACACAATATCGATGCTCCATGCATTTGAGTTATGGCTGTACAGAAGAATCCTGAGGATACCATGGACCGATAGGGTTACCAACCAAGAGGTACTAAGGAGGATGAATACAGCCGCAGAACTGGTCAACCTCATCAAATGTCGAAAGCTGGAATATTTAGGTCACATAATGCGCAATCAAGGCAGGTATGAGCTATTGCAGAGCATATTACAAGGGAAAATAGAAGGCAGGAGAGCCCCAGGACGAAGAAGAATTTCCTGGTTGGCTAACCTTAGAGCGTGGTTCGGAAAGACCTCCACCCAATTGTTCAGGAGCGCAACCAACAAAGTAATAATAGCCAGAATGATCGCCAACGTTCGGAACGGACAGGCACCCTAAGAAGAAGATCCTATTGTTACTTTTTACTTTCTCTTGCCTATATGAATATATAGGAAGAAAAGTATTGTTTTTATGTCGATTTTTCGAAATCGAGTTTTCACCGGATCTATACGTTTTCAGACCCCCTGAACCCAAAACACATGTTTTTAGCGATTGGTCTGTGTGTGTGTGTGTGAACAGAATATCTCAAGAACGGAACATCGTACGAACTTGAAACTTGAAACTTAAGTTACATATCACTACCGGACCCGACACGAACATTTTCATCAAAATCGGTCAACCGGAAGTAGTAGTTTATTCGTATAATTTTTCACTTTTTTGCGATTTTCTCAAAAACTAGTCCTACGATTTTTTTTAAAAATCAACTGGTTTACTACATTTTTTATGCTCTACAATATAGGGTAGGCGTCATGTTTACTGAAATTCTGCTTGAGGCTGTTTTTACGTAAAAACATTTTCTTTTTAAGATTGCGGCTTTAATATGCATTTTAGCGCAAAACGTTATATAATAAAAGTTGTAGAGAATGTAACATTCTACAACTTTTATTTCAAATATTTTTTTGTATAACGCTTAGTTTAGCGGTAATTTGCGATTTTCTGTTTTTTTTCTCACAAAAACGTGAAAAAAATCGATTTTTTAACATTTCGGTCTTAGTATGCATTTTACGACAAAAGTGTATATAATTAAATTTATAGAAAATTAAAAGATCTAAAACTTTTGTTTAGAGCATTTTTCTCTACAGAGCCTTGTTTAGCGTGGACGAGTGATTTTCCGTATTTTAAAGCCAAACTGAGGTCGATTTTCATTGTGCGTCTTTCACTAATGATTAAAATTAGGTTATATTTATTGAGTTTAGTTTTTTGTTTATTTCTAATGTTTTATTACTAATGTTAGGTTATATTGGTCACTATTTGCATTGGCAAGAGAAAGTTGTGTGAGTGTTTCACACCAGATTTTTCATTCTATTATCTACTCTTTACCATTTTATGAATGAAGTAGCCTTCTAAAAATTTCGCGAACCATACCCTTCTTCGATATTGTCAGAATATATTATACTTAGTGCACCCCTTTGAAGTAAGCAATAAACCGCGCGCAGCGTAAGTGGAAACATTAACACAATATATTTTACAATGACAAACATTAAATCAAGTTAGAATTGGCATGATAAATTAGCATAAACCTGATGCTTTCTAATTAGTAGAATACATAAATTTGTATTTATTTACTCGTTTGTATGCATTATACAGTTAAGTTCTGTTATGAAATATCTTGTAACATTGCCATTTTCTGACCGTTAAAATAATCTCTCATTTTGTACTTGTATTTTGTATTTACATATAAGGTAGGCAGTTAGAAATACTTGTATATTTGAAGTTATTACACTCAGAATTACTGCTCTGTAATAAAATCAAATGCTGTACTACATAAAATTTGATTTATTTTTATAATATTCATTTTTGCACGTTTGCCAATTTTCTTAGGGTAATTGTAACAATAATATTGTTGTCCTGGGTATTAATATGTAAATGAAAATTTCAAAAACCGGCTTTATTAAGCCTTTCTCTGACTTGATTAGTGACTTTGATTTCTATCGTTTACGGACATCAACAGAATATCTGTAGTTTGTTATACTTTAATAAAATCTCGGTAACTTAAAATAATTATTGTACCTACAACTTTTAATTAGTTCACTTGATGTGCATGAGAAAACCTTAAAAAGGTTTTCTTTATGAATCTTTTTGAATATTTTCACTAAGAAATAAAAATCTGGTGTGAAACACTCACACAACTTTCTCTTGCCAATGCAAATAGTGACCAATATAACCTAACATTAGTAATAAAACATTAGAAATAAACAAAAAACTAAACTCAATAAATATAACCTAATTTTAATCATTAGTGAAAGACGCACAATGAAAATCAACCTCAGTTTGGCTTTAAAATACGGAAAATCACTCGTCCACGCTAAACAAGGCTCTGTAGAGAAACATGCTCTTAATTAAAGTTGTAGATCTTTCTATTTCATATAAATTTGATTATATACACTTTTGTCGAAAAATGGCCGAAATCTTAAAAAAATCGATTTTTCACACGTTTCCGTAAGAAAAAAAATCAGAAAATCGCTAATTTCCGCTAAACTAAGCGTTATACAAAAAAATGTTAGAAATAAAAGTTGTAGGATTTTAAATTCTCTACAACTTTTACGATATAAATTTTTGCGTTAAATTGCATATTGAAGCTGTAATCTTAAAAAAACTATGTTTTTACGTGAAAACAGCCTCACCCAGAATTTCAGCAAACATAACGCCTACTCTATCTTGTAGAGAATAAAAAATTGAGTAAATAAGGCGATTTTTAAAAAAATTGTACGACCAGTTTTTGAGAAAATCGCAAAAAACTGAAAAATTATACGAATAAACTACTACTTCCGGTTGACCGATTCTGATGAAAATGTTCGTGTCGGGTCCGGTAGTGGTATGTACCTTAAGTTTCAGGTTTCAAGTTCATACAATGTTCCGTTTTTGAGATATTTTGTGTACACACACACACACGCACACACACACATAGACCAATCGCTAAAAACACTTTTTTGGGTTCAGGGGGTCTGAAAACGTGTAGATCCGGTGAAAACTCGATTTCTTAAAATCGACATGAAAACAATACTTTCCTTCCTTATATTCATATAGGTAAGAGAGAGTAAAAATGGTCGCCTTCGTGGCCTGTTGACTAGTGTCCCGGATTCGATTCCCAGCTAGGGTCTAGAAATTTTCACAAGTTAAAACCCGCCAACGTCCGGATATAACCGAACATTTACAAAAAAACTTTTAATTAAACAAAAATTAATGGAATAATGTATTTTGAAACCACCTCCGTAGCGTAGTGACTTGCGCGCTAGCCTGAATAGCGAAAGGTCCTGGGTTCGATTCCCAACTAGCGTCTATAAATTTTAACACGATAGAACCACTGTTAAGATACCAAAACCCACAGTAGTTGCTAATGACCAAACTGTCGATGCGATTAAAGTAAACTAAAAAAAATATTTTAAATATTTTTAGTGTTATACATATGAATATTTTTCTTTTTTTTTATGAACATAATAAAAATTCATTTTTAAAATGAAATTTTATTTTTCTGTAACGTTAAAATTTGGGTTCGCAATGACAGGCTTACGCCTGAAAGTTTTCGAAATAAGGGCTGGCATTTTTTGTACACCCTTATTCAAATTAAATGGCTTAACCCTTTCAATCCCAAATTGTTTAACTTTACACAAACAAATATGTGTACATTGTTTCATACACTTCACTGACATTTAAGTGAAATAAAATCACTTTTAGACCTTCAGCCTTTTTTTGATGGCGTGACGAAAAAGTTTGACTTATATGTCACATTGAACTTGATGGTATCAAAGTTCCCAACAATATGAATAAGTAAATATCATGTGCAGGCTTCCTAAACAAAATTATCTTGCTTAGATTTGGAGCAAAGCATTATTATTAAGACTTAAAAAAAGGTTACAATTCAAAAATATTGGTAAAATGGACAAAATCAGTATTTACAGGCTAAAAAATTTACTTGTATGTACATTCAACATACTCGAAGAAATGCTCCTTTATTTTAGTAAATGAACACGAATATTTAAGACTAAAACTAACTTTAAAAAGAAACTAATGATCGCGTCCGTGGTGTAATGGTCAGCATCTTACACTGCAAAGCGGAGGTCTCAGGTTCGATTCCTAGCTAGGGTACAGAAAATTATTACACTTCACATCCAGCACTCTTTAATCAAAAGTAGTCGCTCACAAGTAAAGTTTTTATGTATGTCATTTCACTCAAATGTGACTTCTATGCCTCACTGGGTATGAAAGGGTTAAACTTTTAAATACTGCTTCGGCACTGAAAGGGTTAAAAAAAAATCTGGTGTGAAACACTCACACAACTTTCTCTTGCCAGTGCAAATAATTAACAATAAACCTAACATTAGTAATAAAACATAAGAAATAAACAAAAAACTAACCTCAACAAACATAACCTAATTTTAATCATGAGTGAAAGACGCAAAATGAAAATCAACCTCAGTTTGGCTTAGAAATACGGAAAATCACTCTTTCTCTCTAAACTAGGCTCTGTAGAGAAAAATGCTTTAAATAAAAGTTGTAGATCTTTTAATTTTCTATAAATTTAATTATATACACTTTTGTCGTAAAATGCATACTAAGGCCGAAATGTTAAAAAAATCGATTTTTCTCACGTTTTCGTGAGAAAAAAAACAGAAAATCGCAAATTACCGCTAAACTAAGCGTTATACAAAAAAAATGTTTGAAATAAAAGTTGTAGGTTTTTAAATTCTCTACAACTTTTATTTTATAAGTTTTTGCGCTAAAATTTATATTAAAGCCGTAATCTTAAAAAAACAACGTTTTTACGTGAAAACAGCCTCACCGAGAATTTCAGCAAACATGGCTAAAAAAAATCGTAGGACCAGTTTTTGAGAAAATCGCAAAAAACTGAAAAATTATACGAATAAACTACTACTTCCGGTTGACCGATTTTGATGAAAATGTTCGTGTCGCGTCCGGTAGTGGTATGTAACTTAAGTTTCAAGTTTCAAGTTCGTACGACGTTCCGTTCTTGAGATATTCTGTTCACACACACACACACAGACACACACACAGACACACAGACACACACACAGACCAATCGCTAAAAACATGTTTTTTGGGTTCAGGGGGTCTGAAAACGTATAGATCCGGTGAAAACTCGATTTCTTAAAATCGACATGAAAACAATACTTTCCTTCCTATATATTCATATAGGCAAGAGAAAGTAAAAAAGTAAACAAAAACCATAATGAAAACATTTTTGAATAAGTTAATCATGACTAAACATAACTGTACGGTATAGTATTATTGAATCATATAAGAAACAACTAACTTGTAAATAATTGCAGCCATATTAATATCTGTAAGACATGCAAGCTGATTAAAACCAGTTTTATATTTTGATAGTACAGTTTGGTACAAACAACCAATGAATGACACTAAAATGAGTGAAACAAATAGGTAACTTGCGTTGTATTTTTACAAAGTTTGTTCTAGATTTATTAACACATACTCGTATTATACTGCAACAATTATAAACATATATTTATAAGAAAAAGTAAAAGTTGTTTTCCTCCCGGTATACCTTGATGAAATACTGAAATTTCTTAAATTATATCTGTAGTAATGTTAATGAAATATGTCTATTTAACAATAATTAAAGCTTGTTTTAAATCATTTAAATATAAATAACAATATTATCTTTTATAAATTTTAATATTCTAAATTTGGATAAAAGTATTAAATATCAAAAATTAGGTTTATGTATTTTTTGTCGTTACTCTGTAAATTCGCTTATACGAAGTTATTCAGACTTTTCAGATTAAGATAGCATGAATAACACGGAAATAAAAAGAAAATCTAATGTGAAACACTCACACGACTTTATCTTACCAATGTAATAATGCATAATATAAACTTTGTTTGATCATGAGTAAACAGTGTAAAATGAAAAACATAATTTAATTATTGTAATCATGAGTTAATGATGCAAAAATTAAATAAAGTTTGTTAAACTTTAAAATAATACACGCTTAAAATACACTATTTCTATAAAATTACGATTATTTGTATTTTTTCAACCTGTACTAGATTTAAGTTTTACAGAAAATTTATAATTTTTATCGGATAAACTTATTTCGTTGAAAATGTTACTTAAGTTTGTAATATAAAAACTAAAGGAATGCGCAGAAAGAGTTGGCTTACAAATCATTCGAAAAAACAGTGTTTACTACTGAAAATTTAGAAATTTCAAAATTACGAACCAAACATGGAGAAATTAACAGGGTATCATACTTTAAATATCTAGGAGAAGTTATTACTGAAAAATACTCACAACAGGAGAGAATACAAAAAGCTCGTAGAGGCCTAGGATTGGTGCAAAACCTGTATAATAAAATATGTTTATCTCTAAATACCAAAATTAAACATTACAATACAGTAATCAAACCAACAATTTTATATGCCAGTGAGACCTTGACACTTAACAGGAAAACAGAAATGGAAAGCTTAAAGAAGGAAGAAAGAAAAATAATTAGGAAAATTTTTGGACCTAGATAAACCGAAAACGGGTACAGATTACAGAGAACGTCTAAAGTTGAAGAACATTCCAACATAGAGACAGACATAAGGAAAAGACGCCTTAAATTTAATAGCCACATAATGAGGCTTCCTGACAATAGACTCACAAAGAGAATAGTGAAATATGTATCATCACTTGTTAATGGGGGGGGGGGAGGAATGGATACAAAAAGTTAAAAACGATTTAGAATTTGCCAAAATCACCAACGAAGAAATTCTCATAAGAGACAATTTTAGAACAAAAGTTAAAAAATGGGAAGTTAAACCAAAGACAAAAGCTCCAAGAACCGAAAAAAATGGAGTGAAAAAAGAAAAGTTGAATTCTCGCAAAGAATGAAAAACTGTTGGGCAGATAAAAAGGACAAGAAATCCCAAAAACAAACCAGATTTACTTAGCGTCTTCCACTTCGGGAGCTTTACGACTAATAATAATAATAATAATAATAATAAAAACTAAATTTTTCAAAACCAGTGTTCCAAAGCCGAAAATATGCCACAGGATTATGTATTTGACTTACAGCAGGGAGTATACTTTATTTCCAGGCAATGAAGTAGTGGAAGGGTTGATGACGTCAGCGGGCTCTCCAGCTTGTTGAATCAGTGTGTCATACGTTCATCGTGCACGTATTAGTAAAATGAATATTAGGCGTGGCTGTGTTAATTTTGTGAGAAGTGTTAATATTTTAATACTGTAGAATAAATTAATGTAATTAAAAGAATTGTTTCACTAGAAAATACGAGCATACGGTTTTTCTGTAAAAACTATCAGAAATTAATCTACATAGACTAAGAGGATGCCCATAACGGGCAGATGGAGTATTAAATTAATTGCACTCGATTTTTTGGTTCCAGGGCTAAAGAAAATAGTTCTGTTTCTTATTACATAGTCAGCCCATTAATATGACTCAACTATTTGAATAGAAGAGGTAGAGGTGTAAAAGACACTAGTCAGAGTTATCTGCTCTGAGAGTAATGAATTTCACTTTACAGCCAGACCCTGTGGTGAATGAAGTGAAGTTGTCATTTGCAGGGTGGAAAATGGATGCTTTTCGGAGGACTTGGCATGCTGAAAAGCATACTTTTTCAACTCGGTGAGGAAGGCAAGAGTATATCACCTCACTCCTCGTTTTTAGTAAAACCTCTAGAGGTTTAAACCACCCTTTCGGCTGTTGACCTAAAAAAACAATAGGTTACAAGTCTCATGGCTGAAAAGTTTAAGAAAATTGTATGCGACTGCAAAAGTAACAATTTAACTCCATTACGAGAAGAATATTGTAAACAAAAACAAGAAAAGAAGCTTTTAAAAAGTATTAACTCGTTTGATTTTATGTATAATGACACTGGACGTCTCATAAGATTATATAGGTTTATTTAAAAAGTAGTAATTAAAACATCAAATATTAAATATTATGAATAAGAATTTAATAATATGTAATATTTTTGATTAAGAAGGTAAACCGGTGTCAAATTTATTTAATTATTTAATTAGTTTCGCAGAACCGTTGTCAAAGGGCGGAACCTACTAATATGCTTTACACATAAAACCCATTAATTTATTTTATATCATATTTTCTTTGAGTATTTTACTAAATTAATAGAGATCCGATCGAAAGAAATATTTTTAGAACTCTTCGACAAGTTTGAAATTGAAACTGGTATTATGCAGCGTGATGGACTGTCACCTGTTTATTTAATTGTGTGTTGAAGAAGGTCATTCGGGAATGGGAAAAATAACTTACCAAGAAATAAATTGTTAACCAAAGAATCAGAATACGTTAATAAGACGAGTTTTTTGCTTTCACAGAGATCTTGGCAATGTTTTCCAGGAATACGGAAACAGTGTTACAGAAAATCAAAAGAAAATTAGTATTGCAGGTATAAGGATAATGAAAATGGTCTACCCCCCCCCTTTTAAGAGTTTCCATGAAGAGAAAAAACAAAAAACAGAACAGCGGGTGTACAAACCAAAGGAGAAAAACCTACAGTGAACGAATGCTGAGAATGTGGGCTACAAAAAGAGCTTCCAAAAACGTCTAAAGCCATTATATGAAGTTTAAAATTGACCATCGAAGAGAAAAAAAATAGCAGTAAAAAAATACTCAAAAAAAAAATTAACGTTGTGTTTACTTTAAATAATGTAAAAGTGACACTAAAAAAAGCAGTAATTAAAACATCAAATTATTATATTATGAAACAAAAACTTAATTATACGTAATATTTTTGATTGAAAAGGTAAGTTAGTGTCAAATTTATTTAAATATTTAACTAATTAACTAATTTGGTAGAACTAATTCTGTCAAGGGGCGGAACTTACTAATAGATATTACATTTTAAAAAACACATTAATTTTATTTTATAACGCTTTTTAAAATATTTAACTAAATAGATAGTCTACACTACATCCTTTTAGAAATTTTTGTAGGTGTTATTTTCATAAAAATATGCTACAAAAAAACTAGTAATTAAGAATAGAACTATATATGTTTTTACTTGATGTTTTAGACGTGATGTAATCTGTGAAATATTTAAACTACTTTTTTCTTAAGAAAAAGAAGGTAATTTAATACGGTAGGTTGGTCTAATCTCAACACTTGCTGTGATATAATAGGTGTAATTAATTATGTCATAATTTTTTTAACGCTTTCTATAACATATATACGAGTACGGTAAAACATGTCTTATTATGCTGAATATACTAAATAACTAATTTTTAATAGTTTGCTACCTGTTGTACGGTCGGTGTGTTTATTTCAGTATTGTAAAGTAGTTTTCTTTTTAGGTTATGTGTGGGTATATTATTAAATTAAAAGTAATTTCTTAGCTGAATTTTAATGTAGGTTTTTGCTGCCGATAGTTTTATTGGCTAATACGATATTATTATGCTGGATAAATATTTTAGTTGTTACATTAAATCTATGCCTGTATGAGGCAGTTAAAGTGTTAAATTATTTACACTCGATGGGCTAGTTCCAGGGTTACAAAAAATAGAAAAAATAGTTCTGTTTCTTATCACATGGTCAGCCATTTAAATGACTGAATTATTTAAGAACAGAAGAGGTAGAGGTGTAAAAGAAACTAATCAGAGTTAAATCCTCTGAAATTAATGAATTTCAATATACAGCTAGACCCTGTGGTAAACCAAGTTAAGGTGTCATTTACAGAGTGGAAACTATGTGCTTTTCTGAGGGCCCGGCATGCTGATAAGCGTACTTTTCCACTCAGTGAGGAAAGCATTGGTAAACTACCTTACTCCTCGTTTTTAATTAGTAAAACCTCTGCAGGTTAAAACCAGCCTTTCGGCTTATGACCTAAACAACATACTAAATAACTAATTTTTAATAGTTTGCTACCTGTTATATGGTCGGTGTGTTTATTTCAGTATTGTATAGTAATTTTATTTTTAGGTTATGTGTGGGTATATTATTAAATTAAAAGTAGTTCTTAGCTGAATTTTTAATGTAAGCTTTTGCTGCCGATAGTTTTATTGGCTAATACGATATTATTATGCTGGATAAATATTTAAGTTGTTAAATTAAATCTATCGCCCATAATAGACAGGTGGAGTGTCAAATTATTTACACTCACTCTGTATGTTGCAGGGATAAAATAAATAGTTCTGTTTCTTATCACATGGTCAGCCAATTTAATGACTGAACCGTTTAAGAACAGAAGAGGTAGAGGTGTAAAAGACACTAATCAGAGTTATCTCCTCTGAAAGTAGTGAATTTCATTGTACAGCCAGATTCGTGGTAAATGAAGTGAAGGTGTCATTTGCAGATTGGAAAATATGTGCTTTTCAGAGGGCCCGGCATACTGATAAGCGTACTTTTCCACTCAGTGAGGAAGGCAATGGTAAACCACTTCACTCCTTGTTTTACTTGGTAAAACCTCTACAGGTTCAAATCAGCCTTTCGGCTGATGACCTAAACAACAACATTAAATCTATGCCTGTAAGAGGCAGTTAAAGTGTTAAATTATTTACACTCGATCTGCTAGTTCCAGGGTTACAAAAAATAGTTCTGTTTCTTATCATATGGTCAGCCAATTATACGACTGAAGCATTAAAGAGGCAGAAGTGGTTGAGGTGTAAAAGACACTAATCAGAATTATCTCCTCTGATAGTAATGAATTTCATTATACAGCCAGACCCTGTGGTGAATGAAGTGGAGGTGTCATTTGAAGGGTGGAAAGTGGGTGCTTTTCGGAGGGCTTGGCATGCTGATAAGCATTCACATTCAACTCAGTGAGGAAAGCAATAGTAAACCACCTCACTCCTCGTTTTTACTTAGTAAAGCCTCTAGTATTGACTCTAGTATTTTACTCTATTAATTGAGTTTGTTAATTAAATGAGGTTTATGTAAAATGAGCTGACAAATCGTATAAAACCTGTTCCAAAACTCTATCTCCAAAAGTTTAGGAGAAAATCGGGGTAAAGTAAAAAAGGTTCGGTTCGAAAACACACTTTTTGTGTTTGGACTACAATAACTTCGTTAAATTGCCTATAAACAGAGAAAAATGTTTAATACAATTTGTAGAGAATTTTATTTAAAAAAATATATATATAATAAAGTGAATAAAAACGGAAAAGTTTTATTTTTCAAACTCAATTAACACCCTAAAAATATTAGTGTGTGTCACACGTCTACCCCTTTTATTCTTAAATGCTTCAGTCTAATATTTGGGTGACCGTGTGATAAAAAACAGAACTATATTTTGTAGCCCTTGAACTAGCAGATCGAGTGCAAATTATTTAACACTCCACCTGCCTGTTATGGGCAAGTACGCACATTACGGATTAAAAAAAAATACAAAGTTTCTACTTTAAACAAATTTCTACTGTTCTCACATCTATAAAACTTAAAATACCATATCGTACGTCCCGAAGAAAACTGTGTTAAGTCAAGAAACGTAAATTTTTCAAGAGAGCGAAAAAAGATTCCACTCCTTATCTGTGAATATTAAATACAGTATAGAATTTAATGTGTTTTTCTTTCTGCATTTTCAAAAATGGAATTTTGAAAATGGACTTTGTTCTGAATACAGAATGTTGTTATACTTTTTTACAGCGGCTCATAATTTTTTACAAATAATATTTAAATACAACAAATGAATCAAAATTACTTGATGGTATTTTAGAAGAAAAGGGTAGTTAGAAAAATATTGTTTGTTTAGGTGATCAGCCGAAAGGCTGGTTTGAACCTGTAAAGATTTTACTAAGTAAAACGAGAAGCATGTTGGTTTACCATTGCCTTCCTCACTGAGTGCAAAAGTACGCTTATCAGCATGTCGGGCCCTCTAAAAAGCACATATTTTCCACTCTGCAAATGATACCTTCACTTCATTCACGACAGGGTCTATCTGTATAATGAAAGTCATTACTTTTAGAGAAGATAACTCTGATTAGTGTCTTTTACACCTCTGCCTCTTCTGTTCTTAAATGATTCAGTCATTTAATTGGCTAACCATGTGTTTTACCATGTATTTTAGCCCTGTAACGAACAGATTGAGTGTAAACAATTTACTTCATTATTATGCAATAAAACGATTTTTCTTTTTTTTTGACTTACTACAGTTTTCTTTGGGACGTACGATATCTCGTTTTTAACCTGAGTATCTGCATCAATTTACAAAAAAATTCGATCATTAAAAGTAAAGTCATTAGGTTAAATGACCGTTACATTTTCCTTAAGATACAATATTAAAATCAATTTAAATTCGTAATTTATATTAAAAAAGTAAATTTTGTAACTGATTTTTGTAACAATAAATAATTTATGATTATTATATAAGTACCAGATAAATTATTTACTTTTACCGCGGGTTACAATGCAACATCATAAAACTGTATATTATAACAGAATTTAATGAGTACATTATTCAAAACATGTTACCAAATCAAAAAGAAAAGAAATAAAAATATGTTATGTATCTGTAGTAAGCCTAACACACGCGAAATTGTAATTAAATATATATTTCCCTTAGTTCATTCATTTAGGACATAATGTATTTAATAAAATAATCTTGTATTTTAAACAACTTATTAATGAGAAGCAATCTTGTAGGTCTTTTTATGATATGTTTATTACAGAATTCATGTATGTGTAAAATTATTTGATGTCGAATAGAAATTTGATATTTATTTTATAACTAAGAAGATAATGGTTTAGAAAACAAAGGTATCGAGTTACATTTTCTTATCGATTTATTGTAAAATGTTGTAATACAGTTTGTATGTGGTGCTTAGTTATAAAGCGGTTACTTTCATATGAATCATATTGTCATTTTAACTCAGGATTATTTACAAAAACAATCTGGTGTGAAACATTCACACGACTTTTTTTTACCAATGTAGGTACATAATGAAAAATATAACCTATGTTTAATCATGAGCAAACAGTTTAATATGAAAAATATTAGCTAAGTTTAATCATGAGTGAATGACGCAAAAGAAAGTTAACCTAAATAGAACTTAAAATTACGGGAAATTACTTAAATGACTCTAAACTAAGCTCTATAGAAAAAAGTGCTTGAAATAAAATTCGTGGCGTTTTTCATTGTCTATAAATTTCATTACACTGTTGTTTTAAAATGCACAAATGAAGGCCACATTATAAAGCAAAAACAATTGTTTTCCACTTGGGAGAGGCATAGTCTCCCCAAGAATTTCAAAAGACATAAGCCTTAACTATCTTGCAGAAAAGAAAAATTTAGTTAATGAAGCGATTTTTTAGAAAAATCGTAGGGGTCACTTTTTAGAAAATTGCAAATGAGTGACAAATCGAATTGATAAATTACTAATTCCGGTTGAAAAATTTTGATGAAAATATTCATTTCGAGTATCCTTGTAACACCTAACATGAGTTCTAAGTTTCAGCGCACACACACACACACACACACACACACACACACACACACCAACCAATCGATAAAACATTTTTTGGCTTCAGGGACCTAAAAACGTGTATTTATGGTGAAAACTTGATTTCGAAAATCTACAAGGAAACAATACCTTCCCTACCTACACATTCATAAAGGGCAAGAGAAAATAACAACCCAGGAATTATCAAAGGATGTGTAAATGGTCTCATCCTTGCATATGACTTTAACGAGGTCATTTACAAGGAAGAATATTAAAAATATAACAGACACAGAGAGGAAAGAAAATAAGGTATTGGTTAAATTTCCAAGAAAATCACTCATAAATTAACCTTATTTTCATCACGTCTACATAGTAAAACTCAAGATAAAACCTTGACAAAGAAAGTACATTATGTTAAAAACAAATTATGTAACTATTTTCCTTAGGAATTTAATATTATGTAATAATTTTTTATTAACCTAGTATCTTACTATTCCTTATAAATAAAATTTATCTTTCTACATTCCTTTATAAATATACCTTTTTCAAATAACCTTAAACAATAAAATTTTACAATAACAGATAAAATTTTTATTTAAATGTTTGTGTATGTTATAATGGGATATAAAATTGATCTACAAATAGCCTACGAGTAAGTTTATATAGAAGTCTATGCATAGTTACAGTTATGCCGTTACATAACTTCACATGTTTACAACAATATTAAGTTTTAACAAAAAAAAAAATGTTACTGTCTGGTTTAACTTGAACTTTTATAGTTATTATAAAAAAGACACGCTGAAAGTATTTTAACTTTTGTAAATACTAATAATATTAGTTTGCCCATAACAGACAGGTGGAGTGTCAAATTATTTACACTCGATCTGTTAGTTGCAGGGCTAAAATAAATAGTTCTGTTTCTTATCACATGGTCAGCCAATTAAATGACTGAATCATTTAAGAACAGAAGAGGTAGAGGTGTAAAAGACACTAATCAGAGTTATCTTATCTGAAAGTAATGAATTTCATTATACAGCCAGACCCTGTGGTGAATGAAGTGAAGGTGTCATTTGCAGAGTGGAAAATATGTGCTTTTCAGAGGGCTCGGCATGCTGATAAGCGTACTTTTCCACTCAGTGAGGAAGGCAATGGTAAACCACCTCACTCCTCGTTTTACTTAGTAAAACCTCTACAGGTTGAAACCAGCCTTTTGGCTGATGACCTAAACAACAACAATAATATTAGGTAATTAAAAAGAAACTATTTCCATAAAGTAAAGGAATAAGCTGAAGTAAGCTACCAGATACAGGGATAGTTGCACTAGTGTCAAAACTTACCCAGGAGCAGATATACAGTCAAGCCATGTCCCATTAATAGGTACTTTCAGGGTTAAAATGAAAAGAATGTCACCTAAAAAACAGCAGACTTATGACATGAGAAAACTTAAAGACGAAAATATCAGACTAGAAATAGGATCAGCCCTAAAGGACAAAATGGTCAACAGTATGCAAACGGGTAATATAGAGTCGGCACTGGCTAATTTTCAAAAAGCGACAACCGAGATTAAAGAGGAATATCTGAAGCCTGATCAAAGAATGAGAAAATCGTGGATGACAAATGAGATCTTGGAACTGATGGAACAGCGAAGAAGGCAGAGGTGCAACATTACGCAGTATAAAGTGTTGCATAATACCATCAGAATGAAAAACAGGGAAGCAAAAGAGAAGAAAAGACAGGAACAATGCATGGAAGTTGAGCATTATCAGAGCCGATATGACGATTTCAATGTGCACCGAAAAGTCAGGGAAATAACTGGGAAACTTGGTAAAAAGAGATGGGGAAAACTGATGGATGAAGACGGTAACTTAGTGGTCAGTAAAGATGAGCAAAAGGATGTATGGAGAAAATATCTAGAAAAGCTGTTCTATGATGTTAGAGAGAGGCAAGAACCCATCATAACAAATAATGAAGGACCACGTATCTTAAAGGAGGAAATTGAACTGGCAATTAGGCAGATAAAGGAGAGGAAAAAAGCTGGATTAGACCAAATACAAGCTGAATTTTTCAAAATCTTGATGTAGAACAACTGCAATGGCTCACAGCAATATTCAATTCCATCTATGAATCGGGTCAAATTCCCTCCGAATGGTTGAAGTCGGAATTCGTAGCCTTACCAAAGAAACCAGGGGCAAATGTATGCGGAGATTATCGTACCATAAGTTTAATGAGTCAAATGTTGAAGCTCTTCCTCAAAGTTATTCACAGAAGAACATATCGTTTGTGCGAAAGAGAAATAGCCCCGAATCAGTTTGGGTTTCGCAATGCAGTCGGAACACGAGAGGCGCTATTTAGTGTTCAGGTCCTGTTTCAAAATTGCAGGGATGTCAGTTGTGATGTGTTTGCATGTTTAATTGATTACCAGAAGGCCTTTGATCGTGTCAAACATGGGAAAATGATTGACATATTGAAACAGACAGGAATCGATGGGAGAGATCTCAAAATAATATCAAATCTGTATTGGAATCAAACGGCCATATTGAGGGTTGATGGCGAGCATACAGATGAAGTGGAAATCCTGCGAGGGGTTAGACAGGGGTGCATATTATCACCAATATTATTCAACCTGTACTCCGAGCATATCTTTCGAGAGGCTCTACAAAACTTAGAGGAGGGCATTTTAGTTAATGGACTCAGGCTTAACAACCTGCGGTATGCGGATGATATAATTGTTTTTGCGGATTCAATAGAAGGACTGCAGACGCTCATGAACAGAATCCAAGAAACAAGCAGCATATATGGACTCGACATAAACACCTCCAAAACTAAATTCATGGTAGTTAGCAAAAAACAAATTAGGGGTGCTAACCTGTATATAAATCAAGAAAGAATTGTAAGAGTCTCTACGTACGAATACCTCGGAACAGTCATTAATGAGGCATGGGATAACTCACAGGAGATCAAGAGTCGCATTGGTAGGGCTAGGAACATCTTTAGCTCTATGGGTGCGGCTTTCAAAAGTCATGATCTTACTTTGGGGACCAAACTGAGACTTCTGAATTGCTATGTTTTTCCTGTCTTGCTGTATGGAGTGGAGTCCTGGACTCTAACAAAAGAAACGACCAAGCGACTAGAAGCCTTCGAACTCTTGCTCTACAGAAGGATTCTGAAAATACCATGGACCCATAAAGTGACCAACGTTGAAGTTCTGCAAAGAATGAAGAAAACCACAGAACTTGTTAATATTGTGAAAGCAAGGAAGCTGCAATATTTGGGTCATATCATGAGGAATTCGCAACGTTATGAACTGTTACAACGCATCCTGCAGGGAAAGATAGATAGCAAGAGGAAGCCCGGTAGGAGAAGAATATCCTGGCTTGGGAACTTGCGAACCTGGTTTGGTAGGAGCTCCATGCACTTGTTCCGGTTGGCAGCAGATAAAGTCAAAATAGCCATGATGGTCGCCCACATCCGTGGTGGATAGGCACTCAAAGAAGAAGAAGCTACCAGTAACAGTAAAATGTATAAGGTAGCGTAGTGATAGCACACTAGCCTACAACGCGGAGGTGCCGGTTTCGATTCCCAATTATGGCTTATTCCCACGATGCTAGTTTACTTGCTGCTGATACTCTAATTACAAAAAATACATAGCATAAAAATAAAACTATAATACAACAATAATAGCACTGATAACAAAACAAAAAGAAATAACAGTTCATACCAATACATTTTTTGTTACATATAAAAAATAAGTCACACAAAAGAGAAAATGATTAAATAACACTAAAAAAGACGTTAGTACAAAAACAAATTTAAAAAAACAGACAGAATACAAATATAAATAAAAATTAAAACTAATGATAACAAAACTAAAATGTTAATTATGTTATACTTTTCATTATTTACATTGGCAAGAGAAATTTACGAGAGTATTTTACAAGAGATTTTTTTTAACTATAATTTATCTACATTATAGAATTGGGAGAAATTGGAAACCGGTCTGATCAAAATATTACGGAATTTTGTAAGATAAATTCTTTACCATCATAATTTAAATATCTTTGATAGTATTTCTATGAAAAAGTTTTACTCGTAAATAAGAAAGGACAATAGTTCAGTAGTTTTCTTTTTATAATCTGATGACATCCGATAACCAATTTGAACAATTTCTACAGTAACCATCCTACACCTTCCGTATTATATCATAATCAATAAATTACTATCATGTGGGCAGTGTTGAATGCAATTGATTATAATATTCTATCCTATTATTATGTCGAGTATGAATTGTAAAACATTTTGTAATTTTACACACGTTATTTCTTGGTTATAACTTATCCATGAATAATATTCCATAACAGCATCGTTATTCTTATTTTTCTTTATAGCTTTCTGTCTCCTTTAATTTTTAATGCTTATTTAATATAATATGTAATCTTTTTACGGATTTTTCTATTATTTATTTATTTATATGTGAATTATTTACTTTCTTTGGTTTATTAACATAAATTTATTTATTATTTTATAGTGTTATAGTTACCGATAAATGTCTGATCATTTCCGGCTTCTTTTATTAAAATAATTTTAAGAATACTACAATTTTTTTTTTGTTGTAATCCCTAATGTGTGTACGTTGCAATCTGTTCAATTCAGAACAATAAGCAACCTATGACCCAATGAGATGAGGATGATGTGTATGACGTGTAAATGAGGTGTAGTCTTGTACAGACTCAGGTCGACCATTCCAGAGAGAGTATTAATTGAACCCGAACCATCAAAGTACACCGGTAACCACTGTCTAGTGTTCAAATCAGTATAAAAGTAACTACCTTTACTAGGATTTGAACCAGGAACCTTCGTCTCCGAAAATCAGCTGTTAAACAGCTGATTTTGGCAACGACTTTACATCTAGACCAACCCGGTGGGTTAATTTATTTTATATGTGAATTATTTACTTTCTTCGGTTTATTAACTTCATATTAGCATGAATGCTTGCTTTCCCATAACAAACTCGAATTTTCTAAGCACTGTACAAAAACAACAAAACAAAGCGGTAACGTACGCTGGTATTAATCTTTACCACATTCGTGCACTAACAAAGAAAATGGTCGCTGCGCGCTAATTTCAATATGTAGATAGTCTACTTACCAGAGAATATCTATAACACCATAAAATACCAATAAGGTTCTACTGCATAGCTTATTCTTAAATAAAATCGACCTTACTGCCAGTGGTAAGTATACTTACCAAAGACCTATAAAGGGATAAATAAAGGAGTAAGCCCTTACTGGTTGATTCATTCACTCACTTAACACTAATTCCCCTTACATGTACAACAGGTAAAACCTTTTCATTAGGTTAGGATGTAAAATAACTTTCAGAGGAGATAACTCTGACTAGTATATTTTTAACCTCTATCTCTTCTGTTCTTAAATGGTTCAGTCATATAATTGGCTGGCCATATGATAAGAAACAGAACTATTTTATGTAGCCCTGGAACTAGTAGATCAGAGTTCCAATGTCATTGAAAGTGTCATTTGCAGGGTGCTGAGTAGATGCATTTCGGAGCGCCTGGCATTCTGATAACCATACGCTACTTTTATACTCAGTGAGGAAGGAAAAGGTAAACCACCTTACTTCTAGTTATACTTAGTAAAGTTTCTAGAGGTTCAAAACAGCCTTTCGGCTGTTGACCTAAACAACAACAACAATCTACACAAAAATTTTTGGGTTTGAAGTTCGGATTTTGACCAGAAAAAGGCCAAAAACCGGAAGTTAAAAAATCACCGTTGGAATTTGAAAATAAAAATAGCGTCTTTCAAATTCTCTTAAAGAATCGATACAGCAATTACTAATGATTTTTGACATAGTTTAAAGTTCAGCCTT
Organism: Catonia carolina; assembly: GCA_035578175.1. Lineage (NCBI taxonomy): Eukaryota > Metazoa > Arthropoda > Insecta > Hemiptera > Achilidae > Catonia > Catonia carolina. The sequence continues at coordinate 18,830,860 of JAQMRL010000015.1, forward strand.
TTTCTTACTTACGAAGCTAAGTGGGCTTGATCCCTTTATGAGGAAAATAACTCCCTAGGATTTAAGTGAACTTGCTAAATGATTTCTTCAACCGACTCCTTTTCTTTAGAAAAAATTGCCCCCAGACATGAGACGACCATGAGACACGTCGTCTCATGAAAGGATTTTTCATATTCTTCTTCCACTTTATCATTCTTATTCATTATTACACTTTCTCCCTTTCACATTAGGTACATTCCTTTTAAATAATCTTTTATGAGCCTTTCTTTGAGCAAAACTACGCTGTCTTCTGATTGTTGCATAATTTTAACAACTATTAATCATGTAAGTATTTGTAATACTTATGATTTGTATTATACTGTATGCATTTATTGTTTTCTCTCGAATGAAAAGAACATAAAAGTATTAATTATAAGTATGCATTGAATCATGATTTTATTAAGTATGTTATTTGATACATATTATTGTACTTATTAATGAATGATTGCATATAAATATATGTTAGTCAATAATATATATTTTTTTTTTTTTAGTTTAGTTTTATTTGTTATCGGGAACTGTACATTGTTGACAACTACCCAATTTGATCGCTGCTTTTTACTGTATTTTTTTTGACGCAGATTAGATATGAGTTTGAACAGGGACCCCCAGTAGAGTTTGTTCATGGCGGGCTGTTACTGGTCACCGTACAAAGTCGCTTGTCCAACCGGTGTTACTTAACAAATAATAGCGACCTTCTACCAGCTGACTGACTGGGCTGGCACGGAGGCCAATAATAATTTGTTATTTTTTCTTCTGGTGTAATGAAAAGTTTTGCTTGTACTCTATAAATCAGACAATTATCAAGAATAATAAAAATAATACGGTGTGTGAACTTTATAAGTAACCTATATTGATTTGGAAGTTGTATTAGAACAGAAAAATATTGTAGAATATCTGGTGTGAACACTCACACGACTTTCTCTTGTCAATGTAGATAATGAACAATATTACGTATGTTTTAATCATGAGGAAATAATGTAAATTTAAAAACGTAATAATATTTAGGAACAGATATCCAACTTTCAGTACCTAGGTTGCAACATTACATACCAACGGGATAAAGATGCTTACAATAAGATGCACCAATTTCAGCAAATATGCGGAACTATCCACCGCAACTTAGAAAATAGCATCAGCAAAACACGAGAGTGAGATTTTATAAAACAATAGCAGTGCCGACCCTACTCTATGGCAGTAAAACTTGGGTGCTATCAAAGCGAGAAGAAAGTAGATTGCAAGCATCTGAAATAAAATTTCTTCGACATACGTATTGGTGTAGTAGAGAAGATCGTTTCAGGAATACCGAGATAAGGAAAGAACTCAACATCTTCTCTATAAACGGGACAGGGTATCTCAGAACAGAATCTGATCTCAGAACACGGCTTAAATATCAGCCATGTACTGTGACTCATTTTTGATGCAAGTGGCCCATTTTTAAAGACAAGTGTGACACATATTTGGGTCACGTAGCAGTCAACGTGTTAATAATAATTACGCAGTCACCCACTTATTCTATAATTTCATTTACAGTGACTTAGCAACATATTTACGACTTTAATATATTTATGACAACGTGGTATTTTAATAACTTATACCGTTACATAAATATGGTTTAAATGTAATTAATCTTATTTACAGCTTAACGGTAGTTTATTTTTACCCTTTTAAAGGTTTTATACTTTTATATGGATTTGAATACTAGATAAAGGTTACCGTGTACTTTGTTAGTTGGAGTTTAATTAACGATACTCTCTAAGGAATGGTCAGCCTGGGTCTGTACAATACTGCAACTCATTTACACGTCATACACATCATCCTTATTTCATTGGGTCGTGGGGTTGCTTATTGTTCTCAATTGAACAGATTGCAACGTACACAGATAAGGGTTAAAAAATATGACAATGTTATCTATAAATTTTTTTACTCTTTCTTTTAACACTTATATGGAAACATGTTTTTTATAACGTTAATAGAAACACGCGGTCTGACAGACCGCCATTTCATTTTTGGCAATTTATTTGGGAATCAAAGGCAAAGAAACTCAACTAGATCTGTTTAACAAAACTTATTTTATTTTACTATAGTATAATGATTGAATTGACATTGGTATAAGATCTGGTTAACGAAAAACAATTGTTTAAATAAATGAAAAAAGCCAAATTATTTATGGTATTTACGACTTAATTTTTAAAATTGATAACATACTTATAACGTTTTCTTTCACTCAGGTTAAATGTATTATTTTAATACATATTTAATCATATACCTACTTAAATTTAAAAAAAGCAAAAATTTGTATAAAAGAAACATAACTAAAAAGTGACTACTTACATATTAGGGTTTTTATTTTACTGACATTTGTTTTTTGTACAATCAAGACACAGTTTTCTACTGCATTCTAGGCAAATAGCTTTCTTGCAAGTGATACATCCGAGTCATCAATTTCATCACAAATAGAACCTTCCGATTCACTGTCATCATTTTCCAATAATCTACGAATTCTGTCACCATAGTCGGGATCGCTTGTACTAAGTGGTCAAGCCATTTCAGGAATTTATAATTAAATAATAAAAAAAATAATTAAAATATATACAAATAATTAAAATATAAACCCGTAAAGGAAACACCCGTCTTACAGACCGTTAAATACAGTAAGGGAAACACACGGTTCCACAGACCGCTACATGAAATACACAAAAAGAAACACGCGGTATCACAGACCGGTATGATTTTTAAGAACGATTTACACTTCCGCAACGATTCACGTGAACTGAACCATATTTCACTATGAAGTAGATAGGAATAAGGGAGGAAGCTATTATGACGGTCAGCACCAACCCTAGCTTAGGGAACCCAGTATTATGTAAACAAATCACCCTTAGTGCCTGTGAGACCGATGTTTCCATGTAAGTGTTTTAATAAGCTACACTAAAGTAATTTGTTTTTAGTTTCTTAACTAATATATTAGTTTCTAAGAGTTGAAGTGGGTAAAAAATTGACTGGCCGAGAAGGAGCTTCTTGCTTCTTGGCACAATTTAACACTTCGCCAACTGAAGTCACTAATTGCGTACATTCACTATTGGGTACATCATGGAGGTACATTTACAAAGGTTTTAAGTACCTTCTTTTGGAACATTTTTTGAGTGACATTTTAGAGTACTTTTTTGGGTGCAACCATAGATCTTTAGGCCACATATTAATACCGGTTTTAGGGCTTGTTTATAAAGAAGGAATTTGTTGAAAATCAACAGTTTAGAAGTCCGTTCAAGCAAACGATGTATTTTTATATACCTTATATTTAGATGACCTTTACATATAACGTCATTCCGAGATACTTGGCTGTATTGGAAACAGATAATGTATACCATTTACTCTTTGGGGTATGGGATTTTTTATTTTATTAGTAAAGTTTATATGCATGATTTTTATCTTTAAGTAAAATTTTTCATTTTTTGGTTAATGTACTGACTTGTTTACAGCTAACTTAAATTTTTTTATCGATTAAATTAAAAAACTGTAGGTACTTTTTCAGATCGAATACAAATCTTAAAATTAAATATATCATCAAATATTCATTTTCTAGTGAAACTTCCGGGGAATGGGCATCGTAAAACGTACCAAATTTTCCTTTTCTAGGTCTCATAAGTTTTGAAGATTTCGTGATGATTTCATCAGTCATTCAGTTATATTTTGGATTCCTGTTTTTCTAAAGATTAATATTTAATCAAAAATTTACGCAGTTCAATAATGGGAACAATCAATAATTGAAAAAACTAATTGATGTCAAGGTAAATAATAAAAATTCAATTAAAAATTTACTTACAGTAGATAATTATTTTAAAAAACAACCCAAAAATGTAGGTTATAATTGAAGATAAAATAAAAACCTAACAAGAAAATAATTATAACCCATGCATTATCCCAGTATACGTTATATTTATTTTAGTTTTTTAAACACCTGTTTTATTGTTTTTAAAAAAGGTCAAATCGTGTACAAAAAAATCACGTTTCTTTTTACATTTTATAATTATACTTAAGTAGAATTATAAAAGTAAATCAAGTAAATATAGTACTGGAGTTAATATAAAATACTTTTTTTTACTTAAAAACAATTAAGTTCAAATACTTTGCACTTAGTACATAATATAGTTTTCAGTTGTATCATTAATTAATTAATTAGATATTGTTTTCTTTTAAATGAATTTAATTAGTTACATTTCTTTAGTATTATTTCTTTTATAAATTTTATATTTCACTATTATTAGCATTTGTAGTTAAACTATTAACGTAATTACTTTTTAATGTCAACATTTTTGTAATATTTAAATTGTAACTAGTTTATATACCGTTAGATAGTTTGTTCTGTGTATTTAGAATTTTAAAAAGAAAGGTGTGGATTTTTTTGAAATAAAAAATTGTTTGCAATAATAATTTTTAATTGTAAATAAATAAATGTTGTGAATGTTAAACTGTTTTTATGTAGGAAAAGTTAACAAAAGCTAAAAATTGTGCGTAAATAAACTTTTTAATTTATTATCATAAAAAATCTTTATTACAGAAAGAAAATAACGACTAACTCATTGGACTCATTCATTATCAAACAGTCTTGAAGCCAAAACAGTGCTGTACGAAATAGAATAAGGAATATTAAATACTTATTCTAAAATATTGCCAATAACAGGCAGGTGGAGTGTTAAATTATTCGCACTCGATCTATTAGTTCCAGGATTAAAAAAAAAAAATTTTTTATCATGTGATCAGCAAATCATATCATCATTAATCATTTAAGAACAGAAGAGGTAGAGGTGTAAAAGATAGTAGTCAGAGTTGTCTCCTTGAGAGTAATGAACTATCATAAGTAACTTGTGGTTGTATGACTGTTTATTAGTGTTTAGTTTTTGTTTGTATTGATGAGAATTGTTTTTTATACGTTTTTAATTGTAGTAACTTATTTTTAATATATATATTTATTTTTCATATGTATTTTATTTTATAATTTTATTGGTTATTTGTTTCAGTTTTGTCTTTATATGTGTTTTTCTTTAAATTAGCAATTGTTTCACAATTTCTGTTATTTTAAAATTGTGAATTAATCGATATTGAATAATTCAGACAGATGATGTGAGAAAGTGAACATTTTGTGAAAAAATCAGACATTATGCTGTTATTAATTAGTATATTTATATATCTGTCAAGGACAGACTTTGGATGAAGCCATCACACGGAATCTGAAAGCATTTCAGATGTTGCTGTACAGAAAAATGTTGAGAAACCCATGAACTATTCGAATGCCAAATGTGGAACTTCTTGAAAATGAAGAAAGACGTGAAAATCATTTACTCTATCAAGAGTTCCAATATTTGGCTGGGGAAATAATATGGAAAAAACAACGTGGCAGAAGAACACTGTCACGATTTCAAAATCTGAGAACTTAGTTTGGATAAAGCTCTGAAGATGTATACCGCAATGCAATGAACGAAGTGGAAATTATTATGTTCATCAGTATTCGGAACGGAAGTCCTCTAAAGAAGAAGACGTTTGCCGGAGTCCGACATGATTACATAAACTATTTCTTCGTCTTCAAACTGAAGACATTTATCATTAGCTGCCAGCCACTCGCTTACATCATTTTCGTCTGACTTTTCACAACAGATACCATTCCAAAAATGAGTGAGTAATATTAAATTTAGCTATTTCAGTTATTATATTTTGTACTTATACACATTTTTTAAGCTAATTCGAATAGGATCCCATTCAATTAGATCGGATTAACCGGACTGTTGTGTATTAGCATTCTGTCAATATTTGTATTCTTAAAATTATTTTAATAAAAGAAACCGGAAATGATCAGACATGTATCGGTAACTATAACACTATAAAATAATAAATAAATTTAGCCTATGTAAGATAAATAATTATTCTATACATTTTTTTGTCATATAGTATTACATGTTGTTTTAATAACTATTCTTACCGCTAAACATTATGTGATATCCATTTCAAAAAATGTTCCCTATTAAGTATATTTACCAGGGCTTAACATCAAAACAAAGTAATATCTTACTGTTTTGGCCCTATAGGAGTAAATACATTATTCAGTTCCTGTACAGCAAAATGTAACGTTTCGTAACATATATATTTCCCCTCGTAGTACTGCCCTATCTTCTTCTTCAGGTGCCTTCTCAATTACGAAGGTTGGCTATAATCATGGTCAGTCGTACCTTGTCCACTGCTGCTCTGAAAAGGTCATGCGACGAGCAGTTAAACGCTTCTCTCAGGTTTCTTAACCAGGATATTCGTCTGCGTCCCACCGAGCGTTTACCAACGAGTTTCCCTTGAATTATGAGATGCAGAATCTCATATTTAGGCCCCCTCATGATGTGTCCAAGGTATGTCAGTTTTCTTATCTTTACACTCTGCAGGATTTCCAGCTCTTTCCCCATTCTTCTGAGGACCTCCATATTTGTGACCCTGTCTGTCCACGGTATTCGAAGCATCCTCCAATAGATCCACATTTCAAACGCTTGTAGACGGGTCTCACATTCTTTGGTGAGTGTCCACGCCTCTACCCCATACAAGAGGATGGGAAAGACGTAGCACTTCAAGAGGCGGGTCCTGGTTTCGAGGCTCAGGTCGCGGGCCGATAGAAGAGGTCTCATTTTTAGGAATGCTGCCCTGGCCTTTTCAATTCTGATCTTTATTTCTGGCAGGTGGCTTGCACTGCAATTGACTCGGGTTCCCAGATAATTATAGGCTTCCACTTGTTCGATTCTGTCTGGCCCAGCAAAAAGTTGTTCCTGTGGATTTTCTCGCTTAGCAATGACCATGAATTTTGTCTTCTTAGCGTTTAATGTGAGCCCATACTCTTACAGCCCTATAACGAGTTATAAACGAGTACAGATGACGGTCATTTGAAATGCAAAATAAATTTTATCTACATATTATAGCTCTTTTCAAGTCGTTAAAAATATAATTAAAGCAATTAATAATCATAATAGTAATAATCATAAGTGTCAAACAAAACCGAATCTTTTTTAATAGCCGCTAATTAGAAATCTAATCCAACGAGTATCTTTGATTAAGCCAACTATAAATGTATGAGAATCATACAAAGCTGATTGAAAAAACAAAATTGTAGACGTGACTTGAAAAATAAATTACCAATTAATCGGTTAAATTTTACTCGTTTGTATGCAAAACGATTCTTCCGGGCTCACAAAATTATATAAATAAAATTAGATGTTTATTGCTTTCAATTACACGTATCATAAAAAGATGTCTACCTGATTTAAATATAAATCGCATAATTTAAGTTAAAGAAATTTTTAATATATCAGTTCATACTATAATTTTATTTTATTTTAAATTTATTGTTATATATTACAATAATATTATGTAAAAATAAAAGTTACGCAAACTTTCTTAAAATTATTCTTAAAAGTCGATATAATATTATCGAACTATTTTCATGCTCCATGCCAACCTTTTTCAACCTTTTTGATTCTGCGACGCCATGTTTAGGTTGAGTAGTTTGTCGACCTTTTCTGAATTGTATTGTTAAAAAAAATAAAAACTCTTGTGTGAAACGCTCACACGACTTTCTCTTGTCAGTGCAAATAATATACACTATAATCTAACATTAGTGTTAAAACATTAGAAATAAATAAAAAAGCTAACCACAAAAAACATAACCTTATTTTAATCATGAGTGAAAGATGCAAAATGAAAAATAGTTTTAGTTTAGCTTAATAATACGGAAAAATCAATCTTTGCTGCTAAACTAGGCTCTGTAGAGAAAAATGCTCTAAATAAAAGTTGTAGATCTTTTAATTTCCTATTAGTTTGATTTGTACATTCTTGTCGTGAAATGGAACAAATGAACCTACGGCAGAAATCTTAAAAAATCGATTTGTTTACAGACTTTCATGAAAAAAAAACAGAAAACTAAATAACGCTAAACTAAGCGTTATACAAAAAATGTATGAATTAAAAATTGTAGATTTTTAAATTGCCTACAACTTTTATTATACACTTTTGAGCTAAAATGAATTTTAAGGCTGCAACCTTAAAAAACCATTCTTTTCTACAAAAGGACAGCCTCCCCAAGAATTTATTACATGCATATTTAGTTTCTTAGGTGGCATAGAATGCTCTATTTCAACAGTTTTAAGGAAATAGTAGAGAATCAAGGGGGCATGTACCACATAATTTCGTGTTTCATATTGAATCAAGGGGTAAAGATCACCTGGTTCCTCTAGAATAGAAGACATTATCGTCTTAGAATAACACTTATCTCTAGTAATAAACATTAAAAATGTTATAACTAAAAGCTGTTGTTAAAAATTTCTTTAAAAAAATTTTCTTTTGTGGATGAAGTAGTTATGTGCTGAGGAAGTTATAAGAAAATTGATTTAAAAGAATAATGTTGAAAATTAAAATTTGAAGTATTTTTAAATTCATGTATAATTTTACGTGGAGGGTCAATAAATAGGTACAAAAATAAAATCAATTAACAAACTCACAAAAATTTGGGGCCTTAGATTTTTGACCGCATTTTCCTCAAAACTATAATTTTGTAACATAACACTTTCATTCACTAAGGTCTTCAATTGGAAAAAATTATAAAAGTAATGTAAAATTTTTCTATCGCTTTTTTATATACGAGGGTTATCCAGAAAATAACCTCCGTTTTGAAATAAAAAGTAAACGAGTGAAGATACAAAAACTTTATTATATACATATTAAAACTACAGTTTTTCTCTATTTTTCGACATAGTCGCCAAACAGAGTCAAGCACTTGTCGTACCTTGGAACAGTCTTTGAAATATCCTCTGCATAAAAATCTGCCGCCTGTGAATGTAGCCAACCATTCACGGCGTTTTGAAGCTCTTCATCATTGGCGAACCGCTGAGATGCAAGCCACCGCTTCATGTTCGGGAACAGGTGAAAGTCACTAGGAGCCAAGTCCGGACTGTATGGGGGATGATCGAAAACGTCCCATTTAAACTTGGCCTAAAGTTCATTTGTTCTTCGAGCTGTATAAGGGCGAGAAAACAAATGAACTTTTGGCCAAGTTTAAATGGGACGTTTTCGATCATCCCCCATACAGCCCGGACTTAGCTCCTAGTGACTTTCACCTGTTCCCGAACATGAAGCGGTGGCTTGCATCTCAGCGGTTCGCCAATGATGAAGAGCTTCAAAACGCCGTGAATGGTTGGCTACATTCACAGGCGGCAGATTTTTATGCAGAGGATATTTCAAAGACTGTTCCAAGGTACGACAAGTGCTTGACTCTGTTTGGCGACTATGTCGAAAAATAGAGAAAAACTGTAGTTTTAATATGTATATTATAAAGTTTTTGTATCTTCACTCGTTTACGTTTTATTTCAAAACGGAGGTATTTTCTGGATAACCCTCGTAAATACTACCTATGATTACTTGATAACACTACTGATAACCAAGTAAATTCCTACTTATCATACCGCTTCGTATGTCCTCGTCAAACATTTCAAGATTATGCTGGTGATTATAATACAAAACTATAAAGAAATGACGTTCAAAACCAATAAAACAGTTTATGTAATATTTATTTAATAGCCTACCATATTAGATTTCCGTAAATAGATCACTTAATTAATGAAAACCTAATATAAATTTTATTATACTTCACCATACGTCCGATACAACATAAAGTCATTTTGTATTATAGTGCACGCCACGAAAAAAGTCCGCTTGAAAACCAGTTACCTCTTAACGAATTTAATGGAATTTTTGTATTCAAATGACAAGTCCCGTTTCTGTTTTATTTGTAATTTTAAATGCAAAAGTTTTGGATCTTCTCTGTTATATGCCTACCACTATTAACTCCAGTTCCCCTTGTGGTCTGCTAGTACTACGTCATACTGCATGGTATGAGTTGGTGGGATGCAATCTAGTATGAAGCCGTGAATGGTTATTCGCTATTCAACCGTCGTCCTGTTAGTACCGGATTAAGGTTTACTATTATTAATTAAGTTAGTTAATTATTATTACCTATTAAGTAGGCCTACCTAACGTATTTATATTTATTTTTATATTAGGCCTACTATATTTATAACGATTAGTATATTTATGTATATGTATAACTTAATTTATTGCATTTTATATGTGTAAAAATAATAATGAAAACAAAACAGAAATGTTTCATTTATGCTCAGTAGTTGTGTGCGTGCATACGCTTCATACTGACTGCGGTGAGAAGAACACGTGCTGTGTAGTGCAAACCTTCATTCAGCAGAGGGAGAACTATGGCACAAGGGGAACTGGAGTTAATAGTGGTAGGCATAAATAACAGAGAAGATCCAAAGATTTTGGCACAATGCTGTGGTAAAAATGCATGGTTCAGTCAAAAAATCATTTCCTAATCTTCTAGTGGAGCCAAAACAACACGTTTTACAAATGGCCGTCATTATAAAACGAAATATTAGATTTTACTTTTTAAATATTCACATTTAAAAAAAATACTGTGATATTTAAAGCTCGATTTTTTTATGTAAAGTCTGGATAAAGTAACAGATGTTAAAAAAGCACACTAACAAAAAACCGTTAAGAACAGGGTAATTTCTATGCGTAAATTTCTGTATTTTCTACAAATATATATATATTTTTTTAATTTCTAATAGTGTACGTTGCAATCTGTTCAATTCAGAACAATAAGCAACCCTATGACCCAATGAGATGAGAATGATGTGTATGACGTGTAAATAAGGTGTAGTCTTGTACAGACCCAGGCCGACCATTCCTGAGAGAGTATGGTTAATTGAACCCCAACCATCAAAATACACCGGTAACCACTGTCTGGTATTTAAATCCGTATAAAAGTAACTACCTTTACTAGGATTTGAACCAAGAACCTTCGTCTCCGAAAATCAGCTGTTAAACAGCTGATTTCGGCGACGACTTTACCTGTAGACCAACCCGGTGGGACAAATATTTAAATACAACAATTAAAATCGAACAAATCAACGTAGGAAAAAACATGTTTGTAGTTTTCTGTTCGGTCCTTTCTGATATAGAACTTATCAAACACAACGAACTTCTTTCGTGCCGGGAACTATATCCAGGTAAATAAGCAATTAATATTGAAGTTACGTTGTAAAACAAAAAAAAATGAGCAATAAAATTTATTAGTCTTATATTTTATTACCTTCAATAAGGTAATATCATTATGATATAATATAAAATTTATAAACAAAATTCAAATCAAACATAACCCGAAGCAAAATTAATAAAATATTTATATTCCTAAACGCATGTCAAGTAAATCAAATACTATTTAAAAATTTACATTCTAATCAGTTTATTATAACATAATAGTTGTAAATCGAGATGTTATTAATATGATTGTTGTTATAAAGAAAGTTGTTAAAACAAGTTTTAATTACGAAGTTGTTACAATAATTTCCAAATAGGTTAGCTATTTATTGTATATTAAATAAGATTTATTACTCGAGTTATGAATGATATCAATAGGAAAAGTTGTTGGTATTTGTTAAAAAATTCTGTAAATGGTTTTGTTGAAGTGGCTAGTTTCAACTTGTAAGAAGTAAAATCTATTGTGAAAAACTCACAGGTTTTCACGTGTCTTAGTAATCATAGAGTATTTTATGACACAAGTATACTATACTTATGTTTATACTTATACTTATACTTATGACACAAGTATACTATACTCTGCCCATAACAGACAGGTAGAGTGTCAAATTATTGACACTCAATCTGTTCGTTGCAGGGCTAAAATAAATAGTTCTGTTTTGTATCACATGGTCAGCCAATTAAATGACTGAATCATTTAAGAACAGAGTTAATCAGAGTTATCTCCTCTGAAAGTAATGAATTTCATTATACAGCCAGACCCTGTGGTGAATGAAGTGAAGGTGTCATTTGCAGAGTGGAAAATATGTCCTTTTCAGAGGGCCCGGCATGTTGATAAGCGTACTTTTCTACTCAGGAATGAAGGCAATGGTAAACCACCTCACTCCTCGTTTTACTCAGTAAAACCTCTACAAGTTCAAACTAGCTTAAACTATACTTATGTTTATACTTATATGACACAAGTATACTATAATCTGCCCATAACAGACAGGTAGAGTGTCAAATTATTTACACTCAATTTGTTAGTTGCAGGGCTAAAATAAATAGTTCTGTTTTGTATCACATGGTCAGCCAATTAAATGACTGAATCATTTAAAAACAGAGTTAATCAGAGTTATCTCTTCTGAAAGTAATGGATTTCATTATACAGCCGACCCTTTGGTGAATGAAGTGAAAGTGTCATTTGCAGAGTGGAAAATTAATGCTTTTCAGAGGGCCTGGCATGCTGATAAGTGTAATTTTCTACTCAGTGAGGAAGGCAGGGTAAACCACCTCACTCCTCGATTTACTTAGTAAAAACCTCTACGGGTTCAAACCAGCCTTTTGGCTGATAACCTAAACAACAAATAAGATTTATTACTCGAGTTATGAATGATATCAATAGGAAAAGTAAATTGTTGGCATTTGTTAAAAAATTCTGTAAATGGTTTTGTTAAAGTGGCTAGTCAACTTGTAATAACTAAAATTTGTTGTGAAAAACTCACAGGTTTTCACGTGTCTTAGTAATCATAGAGTATTTTATGACACAAGTATACTATACTTATGTTTATACTTATACTTATACTTATGACACAAGTATACTATACTTATGTTTATACTTATACTTATGACACAAGTATAATATACTTATTTGTATACTTATACTTATACTTATACTTATGACATAAGTATACTATACTTATGTTTATACTTATACTTATGACACAAGTATACTATACTTATGTTTATACTTATACTTATACTTATGACATAAGTATACTATACTTATGTTTATACTTATACTTATGACACAAGTATACTATACTTATGTTTATACTTATACTTATACTTATGACACAAGTATACTATACTATCCTAAGTTATAGAAAATTTAAAATGAAATAATATAATATAACATAATAAGATCCAAATATTCCATTTTCCTTTTTTGGATGGTGTAAACAAGCTTTTTTCTGTTCCCATTCTCCGCAAGACTGTCTCGTTGGGTACTTTATCCATCCAGGGTAATTTTAGCATGCACCTGTCCCACCAAACCACAAATGCATTTCCTGATATTCGTCTTCTTTAACGTCCAAGATTCCGCACCATATAACACTGTTGAGAAGATGTAACATCGAACCATCCTCAATCTCAGTTAAAGACTGAATAATTTATCTATTAAAAGGTTTTTCACTTTAGACTCATCTCTATCCTTTTGTTTATTTCAGCTGTGTGATCATCATCTTCAAGTACTTTTGTACTCATGGTAAAACAAAAATTTTTCATTGAACATCTGGTTGGTCTAGACGTAAAGTCGTCACTGCAAGCCAGCTGTTTAACAGCTGATTTTCGGAGACAAGATTCCTAGTTCAAATCCTAGTAAAGGTAGTTATACTTTTATGCGGATTTGAATCCTAGACAGTAGTTACAGGTGTACTTTGATGGTTGGGATTCAATTAACCATAATCTCTTAGAAATGGTCGACGTGATTTTGTACAAGACTACATTTCATTTTCACGTCGTACACTTTGTCCCCATCTCATTGGGTCATGGAGTTGCTTATTCTTCTGGATTGGACAGATTGACACGTACTCACATTTAGAACAAAAGGTTTTTCTATAATTACATTCGCAAGAGAAAATTACATGAGTGTTTCAAACCAGATTTTTACTTTCTTTTGCCTATATGAATATATAGGAAGGAAAGTATTGCTTACATGTCGATTTTTCGAAATCGAGTTTTCACCTGATCTACACGGTTTCAGACCCTCTGAACCCAAAATACATATTGTTAGCGATTGGTTTGTGTGTGTGTGTGTGAACAGAATATCTCAAGTACGGAACATCGTACAAAATTGAAACTTAAAACTTAAGTTAGGTACTACTACCGGACTCAACAAGAACATTTAAATCAAATTCGGTCAACCGGAAGTAGTGATTTATTCGTGTCATTTTTCACTTGTTGCAATTTTTTCTAAAACAGCTCATACGATTTTTTTTAAATCGCCTCATTTACTAAATTTTTTATGCTCTACAAGATAGGGTAGGCGCCATGTCTGCTGAAATTCTTAGGGATGGATTTTCCGTATTTTTAAGCCAAACTGATGTTGATTTTCATTTAGCGTCTTTCACTCATGACTAAAATAATGTTATGTTTTTCGAGGTTAATTTTTTGTTTATTTTTAATGATTCATTACTAATGTTAGGTTTTATTGTTCAACATTTCCATTGGCAAAAGAACGTCGTGTGAGTGTTTCACACCAAATTTTTTTTTTACCTTAAAATTATACCGGGATAACCAATGATATCTGTTTTTATGTAGCTGTTAACTAGTCAACATAAAGAATATTTCATTCGGTCAGTATTACTTTTTTTTTTTCTTTTTTTGTTTTTTAATTTATTTAACGTCGCATCAACTGCAATGGTCATTAGCGACGACGTCGGGGTGGAACTTTATGCAGTGTAGGATGAAATGATTTTTTGTAACGTATGAAAATATGCCGTGCCTGAGTGGGATTCGAACCCAGGACCGCATGATGAGAGGCGAGCACGTTACCAACTGCGCCAATTACTTTTTATTATAATGAAAACCATTACATTTCAAATATAATATAAAAAGCGTTTTTTATATTAGACTAGACTGTCTCTGAGGTAAATATTCTGAAATTAAAATAATTTCACCATAAAACCACACGTACAATATTTTAATAATAAACGACAAGATTGCATGATGAATAAAAATTTCTGAATATTCACCATAATATAAATTTAATCTTATTTCACGGTTTTCTTTGAAAAGTTGTCCAGTATGAAATTAAAATAGTAACTTTAACTTACTTATTTAGCACTAGATGTGTCACAACCACAAAACAAATTTTAATCCGTATTTATATTGGATAGAATTTAATATTTTTGTGGCGTGCTTACTTCTTCCTACTTAAACAGGATTTGTAAATTTTTACGTGGGATGACATATACATGTATGTATATATTCGCGCAAATTTATAATGAGTACAATACAAATATAAAAATCTGGTGTGAAACACTCACACAACTTTCTCTTGCCAATGCAAATGATTAATAATAAACCTAACATTATTAATAAAATATTAGAAATAAACAAAAACTAACCTCAAAAACATAACCTTATTTTAATCATGAGTGAATGATGTAAAATGAAAATCAACCTCAGTTTGGCTTAGAAATACGGAAAATCACGCTTTCACGCTAAACTAGGCTCTGTAGAGAAAAATGCTCAAAACAAAAGTTGTAGATCTTTTAATTTTCTATAAATTTTATTATATACACTTTTGTCGTAAAATGCATACTAAGACCGAAATGTTAAAAAAATCAATTTTTCTCACGTTTTCGTGAGAAAAAAAACAGAAAATCGCAAATTACCGCTAAACTAAGCGTTATACAAAAAAATGTTTGAAACAGAAGTTGTAGGGTATTAAATTCTCTACAACTTTTATTATATAAGTTTTTGCGCTAAAATTTATATTTAAGCCGTAATCTTAAAAAAAACACGTTTTTACGTGAAAACAGCCTCACCGAGAATTTCAGCAAACATGGCGCCTACCCTATCTTGTAGAGAATAAAAAATTGAGTAAAATAGGCGATTTTAAAAAAAATCGTAGGACCAGTTTTTGAGAAAATCGCAAAAAAGTGAAAAATTATACGAATAAACTACTACTTCCGGTTGACCGATTTTGATGAAAATGTTCGTGTCGCGTCCGGTAGTGGTATGTAACTTAAGTTTCAAGTTTCAAGTTCGTACGATGTTCCGTTCTTGAGATATTCTGTTCACACACAGACACACACACACACACACACACACACACACACACACACACACAGACCAATCGCTAAAAACATGTTTTTTGGGTTCAGGGGGTCTGAAAACGTATAGATCCGGTGAAAACTCGATTTCGAAAAATCGACATGAAAACAATACTTTCCTTCCTATATATTCATATAGGCAAGAGAAAGTAAAAATATTGCATAAAGATTTAATAACTTGATTAAATCCAACGAACGTATGTAATTACAAGTATAAACGTTGCATAATAATTAGCATAGTCGTATTGCAAATAAACATAATTTTAGTTTTTGGTCAAGATAATAATTGTAGACAGGTAGAATATTTAAATTGTGTGTTATACTCGCTATATACATTTTTATTGTATAGTCTATGGAGGTTGTACTATTTATAAAATCGTGAGGGTTTGTTCAAATCGTTTTGCATTTTATAGCATGTGCCTTTTAGTAATGTTTTTTGTGTTTCAATTATAATTATGTTTTTGTTAGTTTAGATTTTTTTACTCTCTCTTAGACTATATGAAAATTTACTATATTTTTACTTTCTCCTGCCTGTATGATTGTATAGGAAGGAAAGTATTGTTTTCATGTCGATTTTAAGAAATTGAGTTTTCACCGGATCTACACGTTTTCAGGTTCCATGAACCTAAATAACGTGTTATTAGCGATTGGTCTGTGTGTCTGTGTTTGTGTGAACAGAATATCTCAAGAGCGGAACATCGTGCGAACTTGAAACTTAAGTTAAATACCACTAGAGAACCCGACACGAACATGTTCATCAAAATCGGTCAACCGGAAGTAGTAGTTTATTCGTGTAATTTTTCACTTTTTTGCGATTTTCACAAAAACTGGTCCTACAATTTTTTAAAAATCACCTGGTTTAGCCTACTTAATTTTTTATGTTCTATAAGATAGGGTAGGCGCCATGTTTGCTGAAACTCTTGGTGAGGCTGTTTTTACGTAAGAAAACTGGTTTTTTTTAAGATTGCGGCTTTAATATGGATTTTAGCGCAAAAATTTATATCATAAAAATGTAGATAATTGAAAATCCTAAAACTTTTATTTAAAACATTATTTTGTATACATAACGCTTAGTTTAGCGGTAATTAGCGATTTCTGTTTTTTCTCACGAAAACGTGGGAAAAATCGATTTTTTAAAGATTTCGGCCTTCGTATGCATTTTACGACAAAGTGTTTATAATCAAATTTATTGGAAATTAAAAGATCTACAACTTTTATTTAGAGCATTTTCTCTACAAAGCCTAGTTTAGCGTGAAAGAGTGATTTTCCGTATTTTGAAGCCAAACTGAGGTTGATTTTAATTTTGCGTCTTTCACTCATGATTAAAATTAGGTTATGTTTATTGATGTTAGGTTTTTGTTTATTTCTAATGTTTTATTACTAATTTTAGGTTTATTGTTAATTATTTGCGTTGGCAAGAGAAGGTTGTGTGAGTGTTTTACACTAGATTTTTATTGTATAGTGTATGGTGGTTGTACTATTTATAAAATCGTGAGTATTTGTTTAAGTCATTTTGCATTTTATAGCATGTGCCTTTTAGTAATGTTTTTTTGTGTTTCAATTATAAAGCACTATGATTTTATTAGTTTTGAGTTTTTACTTTCTCTTTTTTTATCCGAGGCGGCGAGAAAAACTCATGTTCACTCCCTCACGATAGGGGAAGTAGTAATGGACTCAATATTGAGGCGTCTTCGTCCAGCCCTAAGGAGACCGCAACCGCCTTACCAACCAAAAATCCGCCGCCTGGCCACTTGATCCGACATCAGCATACAATCCTCCAACTCCTTCGCAACTGTTTATATAATAATACAAGGAAAATGTCGGGTTAAAAAATCACGTACTGTCAGTGGGACGTGAAAGGGAACCGTAGCCTAATTCCCCTCTCGCTGTCAACACTCACTCTCTTTTACTTTCTCTTGGACTGTATGAAAATGTACTATAATTTTTACTTTCTCTTGCCTATATGAATATATAGGAAGGAAAGTATTGTTTTCATGTCGATTTTTCGAAATCGAGTTTTCACCGGATCTATACGTTTTCAGACCCCCTGAACCCAAAAAACATGTTTTTAGCGATTGGTCTGTGTGTGTGTCTGTGTGTGTGTGTGTGTGTCTGTGTGTGAACAGAATATCTCAAGAACGGAACATCGTACGAACTTGAAACTTAAGTTACATACCACTACCGGACGCGACACGAACATTTTCATCAAAATCGGTCAACCGGAAGTAGTAGTTTATTCGTATAATTTTTCACTTTTTTGCGATTTTCTCAAAAACTGGTCCTACGATTTTTTTTAAAATCGCCTCATTTACTAAATTTTTTATTCTCTACAAGATAGGGTAGGCGCCATGTTTGCTGAAATTCTCGGCGAGGCTGTTTTCACGTAAAAACGTTGTTTTTTTAAGATTACGGCTTTAATATAAATTTTAGCGCAAAAACTTATATAATACAAGTTGTAGAGAATTTAAAAACCTACAACTTTTATTTCAAACATTTTTTTGTATAACGCTTAGTTTAGCGGTAATGTGCGATTTTCTGTTTTTTTTCTCACGAAAACGTGAGAAAAATCGATTTTTTTTAACATTTCGGTCTTAGTATGCATTTTACGACAAAAGTGTATATAATTAAATTTATAGAAAATTAAAAGATCTACAACTTTTGTTTAGAGCATTTTTCTCTACAGAGCCTAGTTTAGCGTGAAAGCGTGATTTTCCGTATTTTTAAGCCAAACTGAGTTCGATTGTCATTTTGCGTCATTCACTCATGATTAAAAAAAGGTTATGTTTTTGAGGTGAGTGTTTTGTTCATTTCTAATGTTTTAAACTAATGTTAGGTTTATTGTTAATTATTTGCATTGGCAAGAGAAAGTTGTGTGAGTGTTTCACACCAGATTTTTAATTTAATTTTTGTTTTAGTACTGTACATTGAGCTGCACAATTTCCGTTACTATATGATATTTAGCGGGCGGTGAATTTCACTTTAACGAGAAGAGCTACCCAGTGGTACATTAATTAAAAAAACCGTGGATTAAAAAACCTTGAAATTGAAGAAACCGTGTGGTTATGTTTTTTAGTATTATTTTTAGAATTAAGGGTGTTGTCCGTTATTCAGACCCAGAGGTCCCTGCTATATTTTGACTTTAGACGTCTTACAGTTGGGAAGTTCCTTATAGCTAGATTCCAGGCTATCTGGATGACCATCTAGTCGTTCGCGAAATTTACTATTGAAGGACGCGGTTAGTTCCTTTACTGCCGGAATTTTCAAATCGTGGTGGAGGGTTTTATTGATTGCATGAAAAGGAGCGCCAGAATCAAGTCTTAAGAATTTAGATTAAAAGGCCTGGATCGACTTCAGGTTACTCTCTTCCGCTACTCCAAAGAGCTGCACATTATAAGTCCAGATTAGTCTCAAAAGGATTTTGTTTGAAATTTTATAAAGAAGGAATGTATTGTTTTCGTGACGATTTTTCAAAATTGAATTTTGACGGGAAATATAAATGTTTTCAGGGCCACAGAAATATAAAACATGTTTTTAGCGATTGGTCTTTGTGTGTGTGTGTGAAGAAACTATCTCAAGAACGGATTATCGAATAAAGTTAAAGCTCGAAACTTAAGTAAAGTACAACCAGGGTATTCAATACGAACATTTTCATAAAAATTGGTCATATGAACGTAATACTCGTTGTTTAATCATGCGGTTTTTATCGTTTATGTGATTTTCTCAAAAAAAAGGCTCCTACTATTGTTTTTATTATAATTGTGTATTTGCTTTAATTTTATCCTCTAGTACAAGATAGGGTAAGCGCCATATCTTTTGAAAGTTTTTGGGAAGCTGTAGTAAAAATGGTTTCTTAAAGATTGCAGATTTAATATACATTTTAGGGGAAAAGCCCGATTAAAGTTTTAGGAAATTAATTACTTACAAATTTTGTTTCAAAAATGTTTTCTGCAACACTTTGTTTAGCGTAGTTTTTGGTATTTTGCTCATAAAACTCGGAAAAATGTGATTTTCAATATTACGGCCTTGCTACATTTTGACGAAAGTGTATATAACTCACGATTAAAATTAAGTTAAATTTTTAATTTTACGTGTTTACTAATGATTGAACATAATATGTTACATTTTTCATTGTTGACATTGACAAGAGAAAGTCATGTGAGTGTTTTACTTTATATTTTTACATGTCGTATGATATAAATATTTTAATAATAAACGGACGTTATTTTTTGAACATTCCTGATAACTTTGTCAGTAGCCTATAATGAATATTCAGCATTCTTCAATGTTACTTTATAGTCAAATATTATGATATTTAAAAATTTTCTACGGTCCTTAATTTTTTACTTCCTCTTGCCTATATGAATATATAGGAAGGAAAGTATTGTTTTCATGTCGATTTTTCGAAATCGAGTTTTCACCGGATCTATACGTTTTCAAACCCCCTGAACCCAAAAAACATGTTTTTAGCGATTGGTCTGTGTGTGTGTGTGTGTGTGAATGTGTGTGTGTGTGTGTGTGTGTGCGTGCGTGCGTGCGTGCGTGTGTGTGTGTGTGTGTGTGTGTGTGTGTGTGTGTGTGTGTGTGTGTGTGTGTGTGTGTGTGTGTGTGTGTGTGTGTGTGTGAACAGAATATCTCAAGAACGGAACATCGTACGAACTTGAAACTTGAAACTTAAGTTACATACCACTACCCGACGCGACACGAACATTTTCATCAAAATCGGTCAACCGGAAGTAGTAGTAACTTAGTTTATTCGTATAATTTTTCAGTTTTTTGCGATTTTCTCAAAAACTGGTCCTACGATTTTTTTTAAAATCGCCTATTTTACTCAATTTTTTATTCTCTACAAGATAGGGTAGGCGCCATGTTTGCTGAAATTCTCGGCGAGGCTGTTTTCACGTAAAAACGTTGTTTTTTTAAGATTACGGCTTTAATATAAATTTTAGCGCAAAAACTTATATAATAAAAGTTGTAGAGAATTTAAAAACCTACAACTTTTATTTCAAACATTTTTTTGTATAACGCTTAGTTTAGCGGTAATTTGCGATTTTCTGTTTTTTTTTTTTACGAAAACGTGAGAAAAATCAATTTTTTTAACATTTCGGTCTTAGTATGCATTTTACGACAAAAGTGTATATAATTAAATTTATAGAAAATTAAAAGATCTACAACTTTTGTTTAGAGCATTTTTCTCTACAGAGCCTAGTTTAGCGTGAAAGCGTGATTTTCCGTATTTTTAAGCCAAACTGAGTTCGATTGTCATTTTGCGTCATTCACTCATGATTAAAATAAGGTTATGTTTTTGAGGTTAGTTTTTGTTCATTTCTAATGTTTTAATACTAATGTTAGGTTTATTGTTAATTATTTGCATTGGCAAGAGAAAGTTGTGTGAGTGTTTCACACCAGATTTTTAATTAAATTTTTGTTTTAGTACTGTACATTGAGCTGCACAATTTCCGTTATATGATATTTAGCGGGCGGTGAATTTCACTTTAACGAGAAGAGCTACCCAGTGGTACATTAATTAAAAAAACCGTGGATTAAAAAACCTTTAAATTGAAAAAACCGTGTGGTTATGTTTTTTAGTATTATTTTTAGAATTAAGGGTGTTGTCCGTTATTCAGACCCAGAGGTCCCTGCTATATTTTGACTTTAGACGTCTTACAGTTGGGAAGTTCCTTATAGCTAGATTCCAGGCTACCTGGATGACCATCTAGTCGTTCGCGAAATTTACTATTGAAGGACGCGGTTAGTTCCTTTACTGCCGGAATTTTCAAATCGTTGTGGAGGGTTTTATTGATTGCATGAAAAGGAGCGCCAGAATCAAGTCTTCAGAATTTAGATTAAAAGGCCTGGATCGACTTCAGGTTACTCTCTTCCGCTACTCCAAAGAGCTGCACATTATAAGTCCAGATTAGTCTCAAAAGGATTTTGTTTGAAATTTTATAAAGAAGAAATGTATTGTTTTCGTGACGATTTTTCAAAATTGAATTTTGACGGGAAATATAAATGTTTTCAGGGCCACAGAAACCTAAAACATGTTTTTAGCGATTGGTCTTTGTGTGTGTGTGTGAAGAAACTATCTCAAGAACGGATTATCGAATAAAGTTAAAGCTCGAAACTTAAGTAAAGTACGAGTAATTTCATAAAAATTGGTCATACGGACGTAATATTCGTTGTTTAATCATGCGGTTTTTATCGTTTTTGTGATTTTCTCAAAAAAAAGGCTCCTACTGTTGTTTTTATTATAATTGTGTATTTGCTTTAATTTTATCCTCTAGTACAAGATAGGGTAAGCGCCATATCTTTTGAAAGTTTTTGGGAAGCTGTAGTAAAAATGGTTTCTTAAAGATTGCAGATTTAATATGCATTTTAGGGGAAAAGCCCGATTAAAGTTTTAGGAAATTAATTACCTACAAATTTTGTTTCAAAAATGTTTTCTGCAACACTTTGTTTAGCGTAGGTTTTGGTATTTTGCTCATAAAACTCGGAAAAATGTGATTTTCAATATTACGGCCTTGCTACATTTTGACGAAAGTGTATATAACTCACGATTAAAATTAAGTTAAATTTTTAATTTTACGTGTTTACTAATGATTGAACATAATATGTTACATTTTTCATTGTTGATATTGACAAGAGAAAGTCATGTGAGTGTTTTACTTTATATTTTTACATGTCGTATGATATAAATATTTTAATAATAAACGGACGTTATTTTTTGAACATTCCTGATAACTTTGTCAGTAGCCTATAATGAATATTCAGCATTCTTCAATGTTACTTTATAGTCAAATATTATGATATTTAAAAATTTTCTACGGTCCTTAATTTTTTACTTTCTCTTGCCTATATGAATATATAGGAAGGAAAGTATTGTTTTCATGTCGATTTTTCGAAATCGAGTTTTCACCAGATCTATACGTTTTCAGACCCCCTGAACCCAAAAAACATGTTTTTAGCGATTGGTCTGTGTGTGTGTCTGTGTGTGTGTGTGTGTGTGTGTGTGTGTGTGTGTGAACAGAATATCTCAAGAACGGAACATCGTACGAACTTGAAACTTGAAACTTAAGTTACATACCACTACCGGACGCGACACGAACATTTTCATCAAAATCGGTCAACCGGAAGTAGTAGTTTATTCGTATAATTTTTCAGTTTTTTGCGATTTTCTCAAAAACTGGTCCTACGATTTTTTTTTAAAATCGCCTATTTTACTCAATTTTTTATTTTCTACAAGATAGGGTAGGCGCCATGTTTGCTGAAATTCTGAGTGAGGCTGTTTTGACGTAAAAACATAGTTTTTTTAAGATTACGGCTTTAATATGCAATTTAGCGCAAAAACTTATATAATAAAAGTTGTAGAGAATTTAAAAACCTACAACTTTTATTTCTAACATTCTTTTGTATAACGCTTAGTTTAGCAGTAATTAGCGATTTTCTGATTTTTTCTCACGAAAACGTGTGAAAAATCGATTTTTTTAACATTGCGGCCTTAGTATGCATTTGACGACAAAAGTGTATAGAATTAAATTTATATAAAATTAAGAGATCTACAACTTTTATCTAAAGCATTTTTCTCTACAGAGCGTAGTTTAGCGTGAAAGTGTGATTTTTCGTTTTTTTATGCCAAATTGAGTTCGATTTTCATTTTGCGTCATTCACTCATGATTAAAATAAGGTTATGTTTTTGAGGTTAGTGTTTTGTTTATTTCTAATATTTTATTAGTAATATTAGGTTTATTATTAATTATTTGCATTGGCAAGAGAAAGTTGTGTGAGTGTTTCACACCAGATTTTTAGTTAAAAACTTCCGGACTTAAATCAAATTTTTCTACAAGAAAATTAAAATCCTACATCAGTATATAATAAATTCCTGTATATTACGTGTGTATTAATCATACATAAACAAGTATAGATTGCAGTAATACAAGTCCTTAAAATAACCTGAGGTAACCGTTTTACTTAAATTAAAAACAAACTTTTAAACCAAATAATTAATTGAATAAATTTACCTCCGGGTCAAACCAACCAAATTTCTATCATATAAAATTACGTCAAAATGAATTTAGGTAATTAATTTATTCAATACATTTTTATTTATAAATATAAAACTATTAATCATTTCAAAAACGTAAGTTTAAATATATTACAGGAAAGAAATTAAGAAATTAATTTTATAAGCCTATCGAAAATTGACGGGTCTTTTAAATTACCATAAATTAATTTATTTGATTGACATTATATTTAAATTAATTTATCCCCTAGTAAAATTTCATGAAATTTAATCCTTTTTTATTTGAAAATGATGGTGGTGAAACAAGTTTTTCAATTAATCTTTAATTTTAGTATGCAGAATATGATAGAATATTATTAAGTAATTTGTTTTTCGTATCAATTAATTAAGGAATTTTATATTTCAAATATTTTATTTTATTCCGAATTCAATTATTAATTTAATTAACTCGTGAATAAACGTTTGTGTTCAGATTTGAATGTTTCTAAACGTGTGAAGAAATGTTTTCAAGATAATTTTGAGTGTTTTTTTACTTTCTCTTGCCTATATGAATATATAGGAAGGAAAGTATTGTTTTCATGTCGATTTTTCGAAATCGAGTTTTCACCGGATCTATACGTTTTCTGACCCCCTGACCCAAAAAACATGTTTTTAGCGATTGGTCTGTGTGTGTGTCTGTGTGTGTGTGTGTCTGTGTGTGTGTGTTTGTGCGCGTGCGTGCGTGCGTGTGTGTGTGTGTGTGTGTGCGTGTGTGTGTGTGAACAGAATATCTCAAGAACGGAAAATCGTACGAACTTGAAACTTGAAACTTAAGTTACATATCACTACCGGACCCGACACGAACATTTTCATCAAAATCGGTCAACCGGAAGTAGTAGTTTATTCGTATAATTTTTCACTTTTTTGCGATTTTCTCAAAAACTAGTCCTACGATTTTTTTTAAAATCAACTGGTTTACTACATTTTTTTTTGCTCTACAATATAGGGTAGGCGCCATGTTTGCTGAAATTCTGCTTGAGGCTGTTTTTACGTAAAAACATTTTCTTTTTAAGTTCGTGGCTATAATATGCATTTTAGCGCAAAACGTTATATAATAAAAGTTGTAGAGAATTTAAAATCCTACAACTTTTATTTCAAACTTTTTTTGTATAACGCTTAGTTAAGCGGTAATTTTCAATTTTCTGATTTTTTTCTCACGAAAACGTGAGAAAAATCGATTTTTTTAACATTTCGGTCTTAGTATGCATTTTACGACAAAAGTGTATATAATTAAATTTATAGAAAATTAAAAGATCTACAACTTTTGTTTAGAGCATTTTTCTCTACAGAGCCTAGTTTAGCGTGAAAGCGTGATTTTTCCGTATTTTTAAGCCAAACTGAGTTCGATTGTCATTTTGCGTCATTCACTCATGATTAAAATAAGGTTATATTTTTGAGGTTAGTTTTTGTTTATTTCTAATATTTTATTAATAATGTTAGGTTTATTATTAATTATTTGCATTGGCAAGAGAAAGTTGTGTGAGTGTTTCACACCAGATTTTTTCATTTATTTGAATTAGTATTAAATACTTTATAATCCAAGTATAAGTTATTAGGATTACTTTTTAATTCTACGTTTTCTTTAACACATTCAATTCTGAGCAATTATGAAGTATCTTTCCCTTTTGGGCTGATTACTCGTGCAGCGTGTTCTCCACTTGCTTTGTGTAGAGCCTACAACTTATATTACTAACGTTTTTACACATTTATTTTATTTGTGACCTATACATGGATTTATGTTTTCTAATAACATAAATTATTTACACTCAATCTGTTTGTTGCAGGGCTAAAATAAATAGTTCTGTTTCTTATCACATGGTCAGCCAATTAAATTACTGAATCATTTAAGAACAGAAGAGGTAGAGGTGTAAAATACACTAATCAGAGTTATCTCCTCTGAAAGTAATGAATTTCATTATACAGCCAGACCCTGTGGTGAATGAAGTGAAGGTGTCATTTACAGAGTGGAAAATATGTGCTTTTCAGAGGGCCCGGCATGCTGATAAGCGTACTTTTCCACTCAGTGAGGAAGGCAATGGTAAACCACCTCACTCCTCGTTTTACTTAGTAAAACCTCTACAGGTTCAAACCAGCCTTTCGGCTGATGACCTAAACAACAACAATTACATAAAAGTAAACAATTCAATGGTTTTTAGGTTTATTTTCGCCTGTTATAATAAATTTCACTTCTTGCTTGAATTTTTCCATTCGCATGGTTCGCGAAGTTTCTAGTACATAATTCATAAAATGGTAAAGAGTAGATAATAGAGTGAAAATATAACAATAGGGTTGGATATAAAGGGATGCCTATTCATTAAAGTTGTTTGAAAGGACTGCGCTATTGTGTATGATAAGGTCTTTGTTGAACTATATATGAAGGGTCGGTTAATTACCTGTTTACATTAAATAAGACTTCTCTAAAAAGGACTTTTATGTCGAATTTCGGTGTCTTTCGGGAAGATTCTTCAAACCGCTTATTTAAAAATAGAACCCCGAGCGCGGTCAGTTAGTTAGTATCCGTTTGATCTTTGACTAGTGATTATTGAGTGGCTAACGGTGCGTAGTACAGGTTTCGTATCCGAGCATTGTAGTGGTTAACTTTTGTTACATTATCTTGTGTATGTGCATTATATTCAGTTTTCGTATATGTGCTTTGTGTATTCAGTTCCATTATATATGTGTATTCTACATAAAATTGATTGTAAGTAGTACTAAGCAAATTATTAAGTTTTTTATTGTATGACTTCATTATAATTAGTTTATTATTTATTTTGTAAATCTTTTAGTGTAATAAATATTTGTAATTGTAAACTTTAGTGTATTAATTATTTAATTACCTAGATCCCGAAATGGACCTTAGCGATAAGTGTCACAATACTTTTAAAGTAAATCTAAAAGTGTAATCTATTTTAAATCGATACCTGCAAATATACTAAATTCACAGCTTAAACTGTACCCTGAAAACCCGTTAAAATACTAAATGAGTATACTATACGAGGGTAGAAGATCGTATGACAAAAATTCAAAAACGAACTGAACGGTTACAAAGAAAAACCCTTTCGTAAGGGCTGTATAAAAGCAACAAACTGTTATCTGACAGACGTTGTCTCTCCGGAATTATTTAAATGATGACAAAAGAGAACCCGCTGGGTGAGACAGAAGCCTGGCGGTAACACTTACCCGTTACCCGCTAGGCAAATCTCAAGCACTGACTGTGAGTGCTAGATCCACCCATTAACAATGAGTGGATAAGTGCTACGTTTTTATTTGGATTCAGATTGTGATGAAAAAATCCAAACTCCGAAGACAAAAATTTGTTTTTTATTCCAAATTAGCCGGCCCGATGATATAAATTCTAAATTTATTTCATTATTTCTAAAATAAATTTTAGCTGTGATAAAATTCTATTGTCAAACTATGAAAAAATTATTTTATTATTTAAAAAAAATTGTAATATTTTGTAACAATTTATTCTGGTTTTGTTATCAATATAAAGTCATGCGTTAATACTTCTTTTTATTTTTCACTTACGTTTTTTTACCTCAACTTTTTTTTTATTAACAATTGTAAAACTTTTTAATGCGCAACTAATAAATGAGGTGATAAATGTTCAGGAATTGCATGAATGAATTGATCTAGTGATCGGTTTCTGTGTGAAATTATAAAGAATTATGGTGCCTTTAAGAAATTTAAGATGATGGATGGTTTTTTTAATGAAATGATTTGAAACAGGGATGGCAAGTTGATTGAGTTGTATTTTATGGTGGTCGGAGAAAGTCCCTCTATTTGTTTCCATTGTCTGTTTAACAGGGAGATCGTTAGTTGAAAAAGATTGGACATTTGGATTTGTTTATGTGTTTAGGTCAACAACCGAAAGGCTGGTTTGAAACTATAGAGGTTATACTAAGTAAAAACAAGGAGTAAGGTGGTTTACTCTTGCCTTCCTCACTGAGTTAAAAGAGTACACTTATCAGCATACCAGGCCCTCCGAAAAGCACCCAGATTTCACCCTGCAAATAACACCTTCACTTCATTCACTACAGGGTCTGGCTGTATAGTGAAATCATTACAAGTGTCTTTTATACCTATACCTCCTCTGTTCTTAAATAGTTCTGTCATATAATTGTCTGACTATGTGATAAGAAACAGAACTATTTTTGGTAGCCCTAGAACTAGCAGATCAAGTGCCAATACACTGGTCTGCATCAAAAGTTCCCCTTGAACTTTAGTAGGTGATCTTATGGTATTTTGACCCCTGAATCCGAATCTGACCTCCGTTTTGGTCCATTACCCACCATTTTTAGAGGGTGAGCCACTCCCCCTTATTTGGGAAATTTCAATTTTTTATCAGTCTGGTGTAACTATGATATGAAATTCTGCAGTTGTATCACGTTTTTATGGTTCTTCAGGGCCTACCTAACATTGAATGAGTACAATAAGAGAGTATTGATGTATTGATGCATTTTTTTGCATCTTTACTTATACAATTTTTCTGGTTCAAGATACTTGTCAGCGAATACATATACTTAAAGAGAGTGGTTTTACTTGGAGGTAGCTTTTCTCTTGTACTAATCTCTGGGAGTTTCACGCAAGAGTGACCAGCAATAGTCTGCTAACATACTTGAGTTCCACTTCCCAGAGAACAGTTTTTCGAAGAGTGCAATGGGTCAATGAAACCTTCTCCGTGTGCATCGTAAACTGCTCCCAAGTTTTCTGGGAAAAAGTCCAAATGCAAGTGTAAAAGGTGCAATTTTAATAACATGTTGCAACCCATCAACTCGTATGCAGATAGCAATTCTTCGACGACTTCAACATAATTTTCACTAAGCTAAGCTTATCACTTGGTCCGGCTTCCCACCCTGCTACACCTCTGAACTAACGGTGATGTCACCCCTCCCCCTTCAATCTTCATGCATAAATGTGCGTGCACTGAGATAACATTTCTATGGAGGGGAGGATGGGGTACTTACAACCTCCCCCGCCCCTCGCTGTATTAGTAATAACCACTTTGAGGTGTTTTTACGAGAATTTCGGGGGGTGGCCTCAAAAACGGTGGGTGATAGAGAGAAACTGCGGTCAGATTTTGATTCAAGGGGTCAAGAAATATATTGTTCACCCATCAAAGTCCAAGGGGAAAAAACTTTCTTTTATTTTGCAGACCAGTGAACACTTACCTGCCTGTTTTGGGCAATTGTTTATGTGCCCAATCGTTTTTGTATGCAATAAATTGTAACTATATTGAGTTTACAATGTCTCGAACTGTTAATATTTTCAGGTTTCCGTGAAAAATTTGATTTTTTATGTAAATAGGTGAATTTCTTATTGCTCTAAATGCTTTTCACTAGTGCCATTGAAGAATTTGCGTTGTTGTATTGTGACAGGCTTCAACATTGATTCACCAAATAGTCAAACTTTTTACTCACTTTATTTAAAGTGATGCGTAGTAACTATGCGCAAGCCTAAAAAGCAAAAGTTCCCGGTTTCGAATCCCGGCTACAATTTGAAGGTTTTAACACGTTAAAACCTACCGTTACAGTACCAAAAACCGCAATAACCGTAATGGCTAAGCAGTTGATGCGTAATATTTACAAAAACTGAAAAAATTCTACATATTGAGTTAAAGAATAATAACTTTACTAAGCACTTTACAAAGCTACCTTACAATAAACGTAAAGTGTTAATCTCAGTCCATAATTTTTCTGTTTTTTTTCACAAAAGTTCCTTTAAACCTATGAGAGAACCTACAGTTATGGAACCTGTTCTCTTTAATTCTTTAGGTTGTAAACCATAAGGTACCACCAAAAATTTTCTCTGAATTGAAAACTTAAAATCTCAGTATGTCCTCATTTCACCGGGTAGCTGAATTCCTTGAAAAATCTTTCACCAGTCTTTATATAGTTTTACTAAGTAAAACGAGGAGTGAGGTGGTTTACCTTGCCTTCTTTACTGAGTGGAAAAGTATGCTTATCAGCATACCAGGCCCTCTGAAAAGCACATATTTTCCACTATCTAAATCACATCTTCGCTTCATTCACCACAGGGTCTGGCTGTATAATAAAATTCATTACCTTCAGAGAAGATAACTCTGATTAGTATTATTTACACCTCTACCTCTTCTGTTCTTAAATGATTCAGTTATTTAATTGGCTGACCATGTGATAAGAAACAGAATTATTTATTTTAGCCCTGCAACTAATAGATTGAGAGCAAATAATTTAACAATCCACCTGTCTGATTTGGGCTTATCATATAGGGCACGGGAAAGTAAAAATGGATAAAAGTATTTTAGTCTATTTTAGGTACCGGTAAGCCAAGTATTGTAATAAATCAAACAAATAAACTCACTAAAAAAACACATTTATTACAGTAAAATATAGTATAATTGACTGCAACAAAAAGGGTTACAATAATAATTATAAAATAACATAATAAAATATTACCTGAAATTCTAAGGCTACAAAATACAATATGGTAATACAAAAGAAAATTTTAATGAACTTTTAAACAGAAATATAAATAAGTAACATTTTTATAATGGTATCATTAAAAAATTATGACAGGAAAAAATAGTGTAAAATGTTTAATTTAAATAAGACAGTTTTATGAAGTAACTAGGTTTTCCTTTTTAAGTAAATCAGGTAATATGTAGCCTACTCGTTTGAACGTTGAGTGAGAAAGTAACAATATTGTTGGATATTAATTTATAAATATGAATCAGTTTTAGTACTTAAATCTAGTGAACTAGTGAGCTACAATATTGTAGTTAAGAAAGAGCGGTAAAATAATTGGTGATTATCGGTATTAGTAATTACTCGTATTGCAGTTACTAACATCAAAAAGCCCTAAAATATTCCATATTAGTCATCATTGTATTTTATGGTTTTCTAGCCTAATTAGTTGAAAATATTTATGTTTTCAATATTTTATAATAAGTAAGAAATAAAATACAGGTTAATAGAGGAGTCTGCCTTCAAAAATATTTTTATGCCAACTTAAGGTAATGTGTGATGGTTTTGACTGAAAATTTCGATTTACGATTTTTTATGTTTTTCAATCTGCCCATAATTGACAGGTTGAGTGTCAAATTACACTCACTCTGTTCGTTGCTGGGCTAAAATAAATAGTTCTGTTTCTTATCACATGGTCAGCCAATTAAATGACTGAATCATTTAAGAACAGAAGAGGTAGAGATGTACTGTGACACTAATCAGAGTTATCTCCTCTGAAAGTAATGAATTTCATTATACAGCCAGACCCTGTGGTGAATGAAGTGAAGGTGTCGTTTTGCAGAGTGGAAAATATGTACTTTACAGAAAGCCCGGCATGCTGATAAGCGTACTTTTCCATTCAGTGAGGAAGGCACGGTAAACCACCTCACTCGTCGTTTTACTTAGTAAAACCTCTGCAGGTTCAAACCAGCCTTTTGGCTGATGACCTAAACAACACAACAACATGTTTTTCAATAGTTCAGCCCTAGATCTACAAGAAAAACACATTAAATTATGTCAAAAACATTATTTTAATGAACAAATTAAATTTTTTACCAGATCTGCCCAGAAAAATTGTCATGTAAACATGAACGAATATTTTTCATAATTTTATACATATCGTTTTAAAACAAAAGGGAATTTAAGTTTTTAAAAATATCTGATCACTATTTTTAACATTTTCAGCTGTTGGTTCATCTTTCTACCCAAATTTTGATGGGAAATTTACTTATGTGTGTCAGTTTTGTTTTTGGTTTTTTAATATTTGCCTGTTCTCGTAAATTTAGATTTTTAAAATTTTGGATATATATTTCTCGGAAACTATCAAACTTATCGGGCTGAAATTTTTACCAGTTATTCATCTTGTACATACACATATACCGGAATTTTTATAACATCTTTAAATGCTCCAACAATTTAGTAATATGCAAAAAACGTAGAAAATAAATTTGTAAAAATCTATGTGATTCGTTATTTTGTTATTGATTTTATGGTAGGACAGATTAAATTGAAAAAATGTCAGTAGCCAAAAACACACAACAACTATACGTGTTTAAAGTTTTATTTCCCTATCTTTTATCAATCCTTTGAAAAAGTACCTAAAAATATTAAATTTAACATTGGTGGGATACAAAGTGCAGTCTCCCCTTAATAAAATGATAATTGAATTTTGTATGAAAAGTCCTTCTGCTAGAGAAGTTTTCACACATAAATCCCAAGTTCCACTCTTTTGTAAAAAGGATTGTTGTTTAGGTCATCGGCCGAAAGACTAGTTTGAATCTTTAGAGGCTTTTTTTTTGTTTAACGTCCGACTGTTCTGCAATTACTGCTAATGCAGACGGTAAAGGATGAAATGATTTTTTTGTAACGTATGAAAATATGCCTTGCCTAAATGGGATTCAAACACAAGACCGCATGATGAGAGGCGAGCACGTTACCAACAACACCAATGCGGCCGGCAAGGGCCGGCAATGACCGATATACTAAGTAAAACAAAGAGTGAGGTGGTTAACAATTGCCTTCCTGACTGAGTGGGAAAGTATGCTTATCAGCATCATAGGCCCTCTGAAAAGCATCTACTTTACATCCTGCACACGACATCTTGACTTTATTCACCTCAGAGTCTGGTTGTATAATGATGAAATTCATTACTCTAAAAAAAGATAACTGTGACTAGTGTCTTTTACAACTCTACCTCTTCTGTTCTTAAATGTTTCAGTCATATAATTGGTTCACCATGTGATAAGAAAATAAATATTTTTATAACTCTGGAACACCAGATCAAGTGCAAATAATTTAACACTCCACCTTCCCGTTATGAGCAGTTAAAGGGGTATCGAGGTTGAAAACCCCTATTTTTACTTTATCTTTCCCTATATGAGAATATAAGGGAAAAATATTGTCTTAATATCAATTTTTTTTTAAGTTGAGTTTTCATCGGATCTACACGTTTTCAGCTTTTCTAAACTGGAACAAAAACATGTTTTTAGCGCTTTCACATATTTCAATTTTCTCAAAAAAACAGCTCTTACAAATTTGCTTTTTATGGAATCTTACTAATTTTTTATGAAAATTATGTGAAAATGCTAAAAAAATTATTTCTGTTTTTACCACATGGTCAGCCAATTGTATGAAAGCATTTAAAAACAGAAGAGGTAGAGGTGTAAAAGGCACTAGTCACAGTTATCTCCTCTGAGAGTAATGAATTTCATCACTATACAGCCAGACCTTATTATGAATGAGGTGAAGGTGTCATTTGCAAGGTGGAAATTAGATGATTTTCAGAGACCCCAGCATGCTTATAAGTATATTTTTCCACTCAGTGAGAAAAGCCCCTCCTGGGGAGTACAAGACCTTGTCGTTGGTGGTGGGGCTAGCGTGTTCCTATGACCCTGCGAGCTATGCCGGCGGTAGTGCCACTACTGGTAGGGCCACCCAAGCCGAACAGGTCAAAGGGTAGGAGCCAGACTAAGAAGTACTCCAACCCAGCGTGTTGGGCTAATCCCCCACACGTTGGTTAAAAACGGATTCAAACATAACACAAAGCCTCGGAACAGGACTGGATACTCGGAATAATAAACGGAAATGCTGTAATATGAGGAATATGATGATGGACCGAGGTGTCTGGAGAGGATGGATCGAGGCAATGGCACACCCTACGCTGAGAGGTAGAAGGGGCAGATAAAGAAGAAGAAGTGAGAAAAGGAAACCATCTCACGTCTCGTTTTACTTAGTAAAGCCTCTGCAGTAGGGGTTCAAACTAGCCAATCGGCTGATGACCTAAACATCAACAACATTATTTTTACTTTCTCTTGCCTATATGATATATAGGAAGGAAAGTATTGTTTTCATGTCGATTTTTCGAAATCGAGTTTTCACCGGATCTATACGTTTTCAGACCCCCTGAACCCAAAAAACATGTTTTTAGCGATTGGTCTGTGTGTGTGTCTGTGTGTGTGTGTGTGTGAACAGAATATCTCAAGAACGGAACATCGTACGAACTTGAAACTTGAAACTTAAGTTACATATCACTACCGGACCCGACACGAACATTTTCATCAAAATCGGTCAACCGGAAGTAGTAGTTTATTCGTATAATTTTTCACTTTTTTGCGATTTTCTCAAAAACTAGTCCTACGATTTTTTTCAAAAACAACTGGTTTACTACATTTTTTATGTTCTACAATATAGGGTAGGCGCCATGTTTGCTGAAATTCTGCTTGAGGCTGTTTTTACGTAAAAACATTTTCTTTTTAAGATTGCGGCTTTAATATGCATTTTAGCGCAAAACGTTATATAATAAAAGTTGTAGAAAATGTAAAATTCTACAACTTTTATTTCAATCATTTTTTTGTATAACGCTTAGTTTAGCGGTAATTTGCGATTTTCTGTTTTTTTTCTCACGAAAACGTGAGAAAAATCGATTTTTTTAACATTTCGGTCTTAGTATGCATTTTACAACAAAAGTGTATATAATTAAATTTATAGAAAATTAAAAGATCTACAACTTTTGTTTAGAGCATTTTTCTCTACAGAGCCTAGTTTAGCGTGAAAGCGTGATTTTCCGTATTTTTAAGCCAAACTGAGTTCGATTGTCATTTTGCGTCATTCACTCATGATTAAAATAAGGTTATGTTTATTGAGGTTAGTTTTTATTTATTTCTAATATTTTATTAATAATGTTAGGTTTATTATTAATTATTTGCATTGGCAAGAGTAAGTTGTGTGAGTGTTTCACACCAGATTTTTATGAATCTAATTTTGTAAAATTATGTGAGATGACTAGTCTTCCTACGAATTCATTTTACAAATTTACAACATTTTGGTGAATTTTTAAGACATGAAGTCAACAAACTGTAACGATTAATCTTAGCAGAACTTTTTATTCTGCAAAGCTTTATATTTTAAGCATACAAATTATTGAGGTACACGAATTTTAAGTTGTTCATGAATTTTTTTACTTTATTTGTTTTTATTTACACTGTGCGGTTTTGCACAACCAGTAAAATATGCAAAAAATAAAAATGGTATATTTTAAAAATGAGATTAGACGTTCAAGGAGGACACCACTCATTAGCAGAGATCCCCCAGTTAATTACTAAGGTTTGCCTTTTCATAATTTAATTATAAAACTAAATTTTTAATTACGTTTTATATCTTTATAAATTTTCTGCCCATGACGGACAGGTGGAGTGTCAAATTATTTACACTCAATCTGTTCGTTGCAGGGCTAAAATAAATTGTTCTGTTTCTTATCACATGGTCAGCCAATTAAATGACTGAATCATTTAAGAACAGAAGAGGTATAGGTGCAAAAGACACTAATCAGAGTTATCTCCTCTGAAAGTAATGAATTTCATTATACAGCCAGACCCTGTGGTGAATGAAGTGAAGGTGTCGTTTGCAGAGTGGAAAATATGTGCTTTTCAGAGGGCCCGGCATGCTGATAAGCGTACTTTTCCACTCAGTGAGGAAGGCAACGGTAAACCACCTCACTCCTTGTTTTACTTAGTAAAACCTCTACAGGTTCAAACCAGCCTTTCGGCTGATGACCTAAACAACAACAACATCTTTATAAAGTTTAATTAAATTTTCATTTGCTCTTTCAATGCATAATTTAATCTATATTAAATTAAGTTAACCCAAGTCTTTGTTCCACCACCGGCCGAGCCGACGTTATGGATTGTCTAGCAAATTTGATAAAATTATGAAATTTATTTTGGTAAAAAATAATTTATCTAAGTTTTATGAAAGAAATTTAATTTTATTTTTCTTCCTATTGAAGAAAAAAATGGCAATAAGAATTATTTCAAACATTCCAAGGCATTATTCTTAAAAAGGATTGT
This sequence comes from Catonia carolina, assembly GCA_035578175.1. Lineage (NCBI taxonomy): Eukaryota > Metazoa > Arthropoda > Insecta > Hemiptera > Achilidae > Catonia > Catonia carolina. The sequence continues at coordinate 18,866,744 of JAQMRL010000015.1, forward strand.
TGGTTCAATACAGTCCCCCCCCCCTTACCGTCTCTTTATATACTCGTATATGAAATTTTAAAATTCGTAAAAAGGAACCTGTGTTATTTACAAAAAAATAAGTACAATCATAATTATGAAACTCGACATAATAATGACTTCAGAACTGAAAAATATTGGACTTCAAATTTCTCGAAAGGAATTCACTACAATTCCGTTCCGTTTTTCAACAGATTACCGTCTAAAATAAGACTCCTTAATTTAAAAAAACTTTGATCTGGAAGTAAAAGGTTTTTTAACAAAATATGCATTATATTTTGATAAGGAGTTTTTAAATTATCTTACAAGGAGTTCTCTTTAAATGTAATGTGTGTAGAATTTATAATATGAAACATTGTTAGTGTAAATGAATAACTTAAAATTCCAAAGTACAATCTCAGTAGTAATATAATGAATAAGTTATTTTTTGTTTTAGTGAATACTAAATTGTAAAAATGTTGTTTGGTTAAATATATTTAAACGTAAATATAACTGTATTTGACAATGTCTCTGCGATTTTAGCTGCTGCTAAATAAAGATTTATTTATTAATTTATAGAAAATTTCTTTAGGAATAAATTTAAAAATATATACTTAATTAGATACATAATGAATAAGCAACTAATCCAAGTGAAACATTCAAAGAAAAATTCAATCCAATTTTACTTAATTTTACTTTTTTAAAATAGAAACATTTAAAATTGAAAGTTACAAAAAACAAACAAATAAAAAAATACAATCATTTGAAAGGAGAATTTAACTGTTATTTTTTTGTGATACGTTAAATGCATGTAAATAAACTTATAGCTTCTTCTGTGATAGTATGTCAGCCATAATACGAGCAAATACAGTGGCATATACAGCCAAAGATATTGTGTGAACTTAGGCTAAATAGTTTTACGCGATGTTACTTTAGAAAATACAGTAATAAAATGAGAGAAGAATAAACTTGTATACGATAATAAATAGTGAAAACAATTAAAGAAAGTTACTAAAAGTTTTTAAATATTTGGATCATTTTTTACGTACATTTTCATGTAGTGAAAGTAAAATTTTTTTACAACTTTCTTTCGATTTATTTTATTTATTAATAGGTTATCGATTACATTTTTGATGTACTGTAATTAAAAAATTAAAATTTCTAAGAATTTTTTCGTAACTATTTGAATAAATTTATGTATATTTTAAAGCCCAAACAAATTGATAAACATTTGTCTGCATCAAAAAATACAATTTCATTTATTTTCCCAATCAGTCGAAGATTATATTTTATTGCGATGTAGTGTTGTACAGAAACAGGCCAACGATTCCTGAGCAAGTATTGTAACAATATTATGCACAGGTTGTTTATTAAAAGAAATTATATATTGTAAACGGTGGTGTAAACAGTATTGTAAACAGTAGTACAACCAGAAATTACGTATGGGTGCGAAACGCTATTTAAGCTAAGCCAGAAAAATAGAACTGATAGAATCGAAAAACTGGAAAGAAGAATCCTCAGAAAATGTATAGGGAAAAAACACAAAGTAGAGGGTGAATAAAGATTATTACCCAACGAACAAGTTTATCGAGAAAACGAACCAATAATAGACTCCATGAGGAAAAAGAGAATATTGTTCTTTGGCCACCTACTTAGAACACCGGAAGATAGAATAATTAACAGAATAATAAGGAATCTTTATTTCAAAAAAACAGCACCAATTTGGATTAAAGAAATTAAGGAGGATATGGAGGAATTGGGAATGACGGTGAGGGATTTGGAGAGTGAGACGGAGAAATTGAAAGCATTGAAGGTGTAAGATATTTCAAGATTCCTTGAAACATCTTACAATAGCAGACAGGTTTGTCTGTTAAATTTTTTTAAATTCAAATAATTTTCTTAAGTGTCAATAAATTGTTTAGACACCCTGTAATTTTATTTCATTTTATAAATTTTATTAATCAATTTTATATTAAAATCATTGTTAACTAGAAGTTCTGTATTGAATATTTTTCTAAAGCGAATATCCGGTGTTATATTACTTGGTTTTTTTCCGTTAATATTTTTCCTCGCTAACGTTACGTTAGGCTTAAATGGGTTTTATAATATGTGTAATTGTTCTAATAATTGAATTCCCATCTCTGTCAATACAATCGACCGTCGCGTGATATGTTCTCTGTATTTACGATTTACGCTGACGCTTCTTTTTATGTACATTGAACCGTCTTTTTCAATGTCAACGTTTAACTTTTCTCGTGCGTTAATTTTTTCTTATATTCTGCGCCTTTGCTTTGTAGCTGTGGACGAGTGAACATCCTTATAAGCTCCAGGTAATTTATCCACTATGATTTTCTTTAAACTATATCTAAAATTTAAATTTAAAATGATTATTTAATCCCGGTTAGGATTTTGGCTAAAATTTAATACGGCATGTTTTTATTTTAAGATATTTGGTGAATTTAATGTAAAACTATTTCCCCGATAATTTTTAAGTAATATTTTTAATAATTATTATAAAAGTTTAGACTTGGTATGCCTTTCGCATTCCAACTTAATATTAAAATTTAAAATCAGTATTTTTCTCAATTTCTTTTTTTTATTATTATTTCACATTAAATTTTTGGTTGTAATAATTTTTACGGAGAAGATGTTTTGTTTTTCAAATGCTTCTTCCAACTTTAAGATATTCCAATGACCACCTCAAATGGTCACTTTTCAGTGTCAGTCGCTTCGACTTTAAACTTGTTCTCTTCTTAATTTTGATCTTTTTTTAGAACTATTTTTATGTGGAAGTCAGTTCGAACAATTTCAAACAGACCTTGTTTTTCATTGTTTAATTTCTTCTTATTTCATTCTAAAAAAATAAGTCATAGTTTTTTTTTGAAATGTAACATTGTTTCTTTTGTAAAGAATTTTTTTTTGATTATAGATTTTCTAAAGTAGATTTTTGAAGTTTTTTTATACGAGTTTTTTTTACATTTTTTTTTTGTTAAATTTTGTCTTTAAAATTAATTGCCGAATAGTTTATTTGTTTAAGTTTTCCTTTAAATAGTTTCTTGATTTAAATGGTTTGTTAACTGATTTTCAAATAAAAATACGTCACCTTTATTTCTCGTATTCACATTTAAATTTTTCTTTCAATTCATCTGTTTAATTCAATTCTAGGTAGTTTCTTCAAATTAATTCTTATATTTTTCTTTTTGTAAAGCCAAGTTTTAATTTTAATCCAATAATTTTTTTTTAATATTTTTTTTATTAATGAATTCTTAATTTTAATAAAATTTTTTATGAAATTTTTAAATGATTTTGTCCGGTAATTTTCTTTCTTTAAATCGTCCATCTGACAAACACTAGGCTAGTTCCGTTCTAACTTATTATTTATTTATAATCCTTAAATTAAGTACCTTTCAAATATTTTGGTTAGCATTGACAAGTTTCTGTAGTTATTTTTATTGTTTTTGTTTGTTCCCGTTATTTTGATTCAATTAATTAGGTATGACTAAGTTATTATTATATTTTTATAACTTCTATTAGATTTATTAATCACTTATCATTAATAATTTTTTTTTATTAAAAAGCAGAAAAAACATATTTTATTTTAGTTTCAATTTTTTGTTTAAGTTTAGTTTTAAATAAATTGATATTTTATTATTTTTCACTCCAAGTTGTCTGTGTAATATTTTTCATTCTTAGACCCGAGATTGATTTTTAAATCACACCTTCGCTCTTCCAACAGCGAGTTTAGCTCTACCTGCTAGAATTTCTGGGTTATGCTTTGCATAGATTCAGAGAATGGAAATTTGGATTTTCTCTGCCGAATCCTTTTGCCGTTTTCCTTAGGCAGAGTGGTGGAGGTTTTTCTATGCCCCTAAAGTACCAGTTTGGCTGTGTTTTCATTTCAGTGTCTGGTGAAACACAGTTGAGCCGTTACTTTCTTTTTTTTAGTCTGTTGCTACACTACATTTTGTCTGGTGAAGTTCGCTGTGCTTGTACCTCTTACTTAGTATGGTGGTTGTCGTCTACTTCAGTGGATATTCCTCCTTACTTAGTTTGATGTCTAGCACCTTACTTTGCCATGCGAAATCTGGTGGAGGCTTCGTCTTCTCATTACATAATCTAGTGGAGGTTGCCTCTTTGGGTTACCACACATTATTCTCATTACAAAGGATAAAAACATCAGATTCAAACAAAGGACAGACAACAGAGGAGTAAGAAGAGCGATTGTTTCAGATGCAGAAAGACAGGCAAGATCTGTCAGAATGAAAAAATACTGGGAAAAGATCAAAGAAAATAACCAGAACAGAACTTCCAATAAGCTGACTTAAGTGATCCATTGCGATCTCCAAAGTTAAAAAAAAAAAAAACGGTGGTGTGTGTCAAGTGTACTGGAAATAAAATACAATCGAAATTTTTGCCTTTAATTTTATTCCTTTTGCAGTGTTCCACTTAAATGAAGAAAAGGGTCGAAAAGTTTAGATTTACCACACAATCAGACCTCAGGTATAAAAACAGTTAGCACCATCGTAATCAATAGTCAATAGTGTACGTATGAATGAGCAGTGATATCCGGCGGTTCGAAATAATGTCATTACGAGACCAGTTCTGCGATATCCATTTACAGTGATTGTTCTTGCTAGTGGTAGCAAGTAAAATTATGAACAGGTAATCGTTTTAGTTCTTAAGAACAGTAATCTATTGTAAATCAAGTTGTTTTAGGCTTAAGTTTTGAATAATTGATTTAATTTGTTGTTTAGGTCATCAGCCGAAAGACCGGTTTGAACCTGTAGAAATTTTACTAAGTAAAACGAGAAGTGAGGTGGTTTACAGTTGCCTTCCTTACTGAGAAGAAAAGTACGCTTATCAGCATGCCGGGCCCTCTGAAAAGCACATGTTTTCCACTCTGCAAATGACACCTTCACTTCATTCACCACAGGGTCTGGCTGTATAATGAAATTTATTACTTTCAGAGGAGACAACTCTGATTAGTGTCTTTTACACCTCTACCTCTTCTGTTCTTAAATGATTCAGTCATTTAATTGGCTGACCATGTGATAAGAAACAGAACTATTTATTTTAGCCCTGCAACGAACAGATTGAGTGTAAACATGATTTAATTTATGTAATTGTATGTGTTATTAGGCTAAGTTTATCATTAATTATTGTCAATAAATAATTGTATTAAGTTTTTACAAGTTTGTTTATTATTTATTAAACTCGGAGCATGTCAATAAATAATTGTATTAAGTTATTACAAGTTTGTTTATTATTTATTAAACTCGGAGCATGTCAATAAATAATTGTATTAAGCTTTTACAAGTTTGTTTATTATTTATTAAACTCGGAGCATGTCAATAAATAATTGTATTAAGTTTTTACAAGTTTGTTTATTATTTATTAAACTCGGAGCATGTCAATAAATAATTGTATTAAGTTTTTACAAGTTTGTTTATTATTTATTAAACTCGGAGCATGTCAATAAATAATTGTATTAAGTTTTTACAAGTTTGTTTATTATTTATTAAACTCGGAGCATGTCAATAAATAATTGTATTAAGGTTTTACAAGTTTGTTTATTATTTATTAAACTCGGAGCATGTACAAACCTACTAGTACCTACTTCCTACCTACTACCACAACCTACTAGTAACAATTAAACCTACTGGTAGGTTTAATTAAACACAATTAGTTTAATTAGTTAATTAAATTTAGTTTAATTAGTTAATTAAATTTAGTTTAATTAGTTAATTAAATTTAGTTTAATTAGTTAGTCAATTAAGTTTAATCTGTACAATTAAACCTATTGGTAGGTTTAACCCTTTATAGGTCTGTGGTAGGTATATTTACCACTGGCAATAAGGTCTATTTTTTTAAAGAATAAGCTATGCAGTTGAACCCTATTGGCATTTTATGGTTTTATAGATGTTCTCTGGTAAGTAGACTATTCACATATTGAAATTAGCGCGCAGCGACCATTTGCTTTGTGAGTTACACGAATGTGGTAAGGATTCATACCAGCGTACGCAACCGTGTTGTTTTGTTGTTACTTTTGTACAGTGCTTAGAAAATTTCAGTTTTTATGGGAAAGCAAGCATTCATGGTGATTGAAAGTAAGGATTCGCCACATTTTTCTGTTATATAAAGCTATGCCCAAAACGGGCAGGTGGAGTGTTATTTTAATTGCACTCTATCTGTTTGGTCCAGGGCTAAAAAAAAATAGTTCTGCTTCTTATCAAATAGTCAGCCACTTATATGACTGAACTATTTAAGAACAGAAGAGGTAGAGGTGTAAAAGACACTAGTCAGAGTTATCTCCTCTGAGAGTAATGAATTTCACTATGCAGCCAGACCCTGTGGTGAATGAAGTAAAGGTGTCAATTGCAAGGTAGAAAGTGAGTGCTTTTCGGAGGGCCTGGCATGCTGATAAGCATACTCTTTCAACTCAGTGAGGAAGGCAATGGTAAACCACCTTACTCCTCGTTTTTACTTAGTAAAACCTCTAGAGGTTCAAACCAGCCTTTCGGCTGTTGATCTAAACAACAACATATAAAGCTACAAAGTGTTTCAATAAGCATTCTTACCACTAAATATTATGTGATTCCCATTTCAATAAACGTTCCTTGGTAAGTATACTTACCAGGGCTTAACATAAAAAAATATCTTACTGTTCTGGCACTAGAAATACATTATTCAAGTCCCTATAAAACAAAATTTAACATTTTACAACATAAATATTTTTCCCCGTAGTACTGCTCTTTAAAGGGTTAATTGTTACAATACTTTTTTGGCACGGGTTGTCATGAATTGTGTTATCATCCAGGTACTAAATATTTTTTTGAACGCTACATTCTACCTAAAGTACAATTAAATTGCGATGAAATAATATTATAGTAATAAAATAACATTGAAATATAATTTAAGTATTATGTATTTGAGTAAGGTAAAATAGAATCGGTAAATTATCGGATCAAAAAATTGGTCACAGTATCATTAGAAATAAAATAATCACATGAAATTAGCGAAACGCATAAAATAATTTTGCCGATAGTAGACTATACTGAAGTATATTTTTGACCTTAACAACACCCCCGCTAATAATAATAATAATAATGATACATTATGTAAGAAGAACATAAATCTAAACCGAAACTAAATATATTATTCACGCGTTTCAATTGAATCAAGACGTTACAGTATGTTAATCGATGTGACGATAATTATATGTTAGTGATCACAACTTAAAACAGACTATAATTTACAACGTTTTACTGTATTTTATATAATTCATTTGCACATAACATAAGGCAGGTGGAGTTTTAAATTATTTGCACTCGATTTGGTAGTTCCAGGGCTGCAAAAAATAATTCTGTTTCTTATCACATGGTCCTGCCCATAACAGACAGATGGAGTGTCAAATTATTTACACTCAATCTGTTCGTTGCAGGGCTACAATTAATAATTCTGTTTCTTATCACATGGTCAGCCAATTAAATGACTGAATCATTTAAGAACAGAAGAGGTAGAGGTGTAATAGACACTAATCAGAGTTATCTCTTTTGAAAGTAATGAATTTCATTATACAGCCAGACTCTGTGGTGAGTGAAGTGAAGGTATCATTTGCAGAGTGATAAATATGTGCTTTTTAGAGAACCCGGCATGCTAATAGCATACTTTTCTATCAGTGAGGTAGGCAATGATGAACCACCTCACTCATCGTTTTACTTAGTAAAACCTCTACAGGTTCAAACCAGCCTTTTGTCTGATGACCTGAATACATCACATGGTCAGCCAAATATATGACTGAAGCGTTTCAAAAAGAAGAGGTAGAAGTGTAAAAGACACTAATCAGAGTTACCTCCTCAGAGAGTAATGAATTTCATCATACAGCCAGACCCTGTGGTGAATGAAGTGAAGGTGTCATTTGCAGGGTGGAAAGTAGATGCTTTTCGGAGGGCCTGGCATGCTGATAAGATGCTTTTCCTATTAATGAGGAAAACAGTGGTAAACCACCTTCTGGTTAACCACTCCACGTTTTACTTAGTAAAGTCTCTAACGGCTCAGAAGAGCCTTAAGAACTAAACAACAATAGTAAAATTCATTATGTTTCAATGTTACAAAATTTAAATTTCCATCGTTTTTGAATGGAATTATTACATGAAAAAAGTGTTTCTGTATGTTCAAAGTATAGCAATCAGCTGTTTGGTACAATTTTCATATTTTGTAATTTTCTATAATTTAATTAAAATTTTGATCACCTAACTGTACATTTAAAAAATAGGCCGATCATGCAAAATTAAATTTATTATTTTTTTCGGAGAAGGTTTCTGTTCAAATTTTAGTATAGGTAGTTTCTTTTATACGGATTCGATTTCTAGACACTGGTATTGGTGTGCTTTGATGACTGGGGTTTCAATTCTATTTAGTGATTTCCTGTATTTTTTTATTGTAATCAGTAAATAATGGGATTTTTTAAGATTATGCCATTGTATTCATTTTACGACAAAAATAATGGTAATAAAGCCGTAGAAAATGTAAAAAAAATTACGACTTTTAATTCAAACACTTTTTCTGCAGAGCTTAGTTTAGCGTTGATTCTCCGTATTTTAACGTCCACCATAGGTTGATTTTCATTTAGCGTCATTCACTCATAATTAAAATTAGGTTAAATTAAATTTTAATTGTTTCCATTGGCAAGAGAAAGTTATGTGTTTATTTCACAAAAGATTTTTATGATAAAAGAAACCGATTGGTAACCAAAACTTCAGAAATCACAAGATATTTGGAGTTAATGGATACCAATAAATATTTTTGAAATCTTTTTTGCTAGCAAGTTTTTTACCAATTCAAAGTCTAAAATCAAGCACTTTAATTTTTGGAACAAAATATATTTTATTGTGGAGCTAGCCCCCGAGATGTAGGTAAAGTTAAATCAATTGTGCTTGTCGTATATTTATATATTCCTAAGGTGACAAACATAGTTCTGATTCTTCTCGTATGATTATTCAGTTAATTTCCATAATTGTGAAAGAGTAAAGATGACATTTTTTGGGTAAAGACGTTAAATGTAATCGAAATATACAACTGGAAGATATGCAGACAGTTACACCTAATGAGGAAGAAGTTGTGAACCAGTTTCTCTTTGTTTTACTTAGACAAACCACAACAGGTTAATGTAATTCCTTCCACATTGAAACAGCAGTAGTACAAATAATGTGATTTATTACACATTACCATAGAAACATAATTTCAACATAAAATAAATTAGGAATCTAAAATTTCATAAAATTAATTAAAGTATTTTATTTCTAAAAAACAAAATGATTTATAGACAAAGTCAAGATGTAAATCGTGCTCATTATTAAAAAAAATCTCCTCTAAAAATCTTGTAACTAAACAACCAGTTTTAGATTTATATCATTATGTTTAATGCTAGACGACTATTATTTTATGACAGTTATAGAATGTAACTTATTTTTGTTTTTTTATATGAATGTTTAAGTAAAAATTAGTTTAAAATTATGATGTTTTATTTATAAATAAAGTATTGTAACATTATTCCAGAATCGGTTGAGGGACCAAATAATTTATTCCCATAATAAACAATCATTGTTTATTGTAAGGAACTGTGTTTTGTATGGCATGAAATGTGTTGAACAAGGATAGTAGATTGCGATGAATGAAATATTTTGAATGGAAATTCTAGGAAATCTTAAAAAGTAGAAACATTTGTTTTTATTTTGGTTACTTTTACAATGTTCTAAGATACTGTTAAGGTCATCAGCTGATAGGGTGGTTTGAACCACTTCTTGAGGCTTTACTAAGTAAAACAAGGATTTTGGTAATTTAAAAATAGCCTGCCTCACTGAGTGGAAAAGTATGCTTATCAGCATGCCTGGCCCTCTGAAAAGAAACTACTTTTCACCCAGCACCCACCTTGCAAATGGCACCTTCATTTCATTCACCACAGGGTCAGGCAATACAAAGAAATTCATTACTCTTAGGAAAGATAACTCTAATGTTTTTTAAATCCATACCTATTCTGTGCTTAAATGCTTCAGTCACATTATTGGCTGTCCATGTGTTAAGAAACGGAACTATTTTTTGAATCCCTGGAACTAGGAGATCGAGTGCAAAAATAATTCAATAATATACCTGCCTGTTATGGTCAGTTCCAGAATAGCAGTGTAATTGTTAAAAACTCGTAATTGTTCGAAGGGTCTAGATTAACTATCAGCCTGCAGGTATAAAAACAGTTAGCGCCTTTGTAGTGTAATTATTCAAAGGGTAACTAGATTAATTATCATCCTGCAGGTATAAGAACAGTTAGCGCCTTTGTAATGTAATTGTTCGAAGGGTCTAGATTAACTATGAGCCTGCAGGTATAAAAACAGTTAGCGCCGTTTTTAGTGTACCAGTAAATACTTAAAACGTAAAATGCCTGGCCTGGCCTGCTGATAAGCATACTTTTTCACTCAGTAAGGAAGTCAATGGTAAACTACTTCACTCCTCGGTTTACTTAGTAAAGTCTCTAAAGGTTCAACCCTGTCTTTCGGCTGATGACCTAACAACCATGTAGAGTTAACTCTACAAGATAAGGTAAAGGTGTTTGCTGAAGTTCGTGGAACTGTGCTACCTTGAGAATTTTTTTTAAAGTTTGCGGCCTTACATTTTAAGTCAAAAGTGTAATCAAAGTTGTACAAAATTTAAAAAATTACAAGTTTTATTTTAAAGGATTTTTTTTCCGGAACTTATTTTAGCGTCACGTCAATTAGTGATTTTCCGTATTTTTATTACAATCGAAGTTTATTTTTGTTTATCGTCATTCAATCATGATTAAAAGTAGGTTATATTTTTCAATTTACATTGTTCTCTCATGATTGAACAAAGGTTTTATTCTTAATTATTTTACATTGGCAAGACAATATCGTGTGAGTGTTTCATTTCACATATTTTTTCATCAATCATTGGTCCAGATGATCCGGAGATCCGGATAAATGACATAGGGTTGTAAAAGGAAATAAGGAAAGTAAAAAAAAATGTTCTAATTAATTATACAACCACATAAACTGTAGAACATAAATTTTAAATAACTTCCTGTAATAAACATATCAATAATATATAGACTAATAATATTAATACATAAAATATGTACTTTCTAAGAACATTAATGAAAAATATGTACATAATGGACGGATAAGAAATAGAAATATATAATAAGTTATCGGATTTGATATCTTATAACTTATTTATAAGTTTTAGGCCAATAGGAATCTTTCACGAGTAATGTAACATTACAAGAAGGGGTTGTGTGAAAAGAAGAGAAGAGTGCGACACGCCGCGAGGAAATACTTTTTCTTTCTGACGTGAAACACACAAATGTGATATAAACGTATAATAACGTACATAAAATGTTGTACTGCATTTCCTTTCACTGGTATGTAACCGTAAAATTATTATTATTATTAGCATTAATTTTTATTATTTAATTTAATCAGAAACGTTAAGGAATAATCTTGTTAAGTTATTACAGTTTATTTACTTTTATATAAACTTTTAAGCGTTATCTACAGGTGATTCACGAATTTTTACTTCATAAAACTGCTCTCTAAACATATTCTACATGTCCAAAGAAAGTAAAATGTGGTTTGAAACATTCACACAACTTTCTCTTGCCAATGTAAATTATAAAAATATAACCTATGTTCAAGCATGAGTGAACAATGCAAAATGAAAAACATTACCTAATTTTAATCATGAGCCTATGCCCAAAACGGGCAGGTGGAGTGTTATTTTAATTGCACTCTATCTGTTTGGTCCAGGGCTAAAAAAATAGTTCTGTTTCTTATCACATAGTCAGCCACTTATATGACTGAACTATTTAAGAACAGAAGAGGTAGAGGTGTAAAAGACACTAGTCAGAGTTATCTCCTTTGAGAGTAATGAATTTCACTAGGCAGCCAGACCCTGTGGTGAATGAAGTGAAGGTTTCATTTGCAGGAAGGAAAGTGAGTGCTTATCAGAGGGCCTGGCATGCTGATAACCATACTCTTTCAACTCGGTGAGGAAGGCATAGGTAAACCACCTTACCCCATGTTTTTACTTATTAAAACCTCTAGAGGTTCAAACCAGCCTTTCGGCTGTTGACCTAAACAACAATCATGAGTCTATAACGCAATCAAAGGTCTTTTTCAAATCCACGAATTCAAAGAAAAGCCCAATTTGATACTCCCGTTTCTTTTCAATCAGTTGTTGTAGAATAAACACATTATCAATACAGGAGTGGCCTCTATGAATTCAGCATTGTTCTTTCGATATCAATGAATTACCTAACTACAATCTTTGTTCTTTTAGAGATAGAGAAAATCTTGAAAAGTTGGAAATAAAAACCTGAAAAAAGGCATTTGTAGCAACATGGTTGACAATGCAAAAGAATAAGCACCTCTGCAAAGAAAACCTAAGCACCGATGATGGAATGAAGACTGTGTCAAACAAACAAAAAGAGAGCATCGAATTACAAGGTTAATCCTTTCTAACCAAGTGTAACGAAGAAGTCACACTGGAGTGAAATAACAGACATCAAAATTTTAGTTATTAGTGACTACTTTGGATTAGGAATGCTGGGTGTGAAGTGTAATAGTTTTCTGTACCCTAGCCAGGAATTGAACTTGAGACTTCTGCTTTGCAGTGTAGCATACTATTGCGCTACGGAGGCGACCATTAATTAGTTTCTTTTAAAAATTAATTTTAGTTTTAAATATTCGTGCTCATTTACTAAAATAAAGTAGCATTTCTTCGAATATGTCGTACGTACGTACAAGTATATTTTTTAGACTGTTTGTAAAAAGTGGTTTTATCCATTTTATCAATATTTTTAATTGTAAAATATTTTATCTTAAATGATGACTTTAAAATTAAAATCATATTTAGTTTTTTTGCTACAAATCAAGTAAGAGAATATATTTTGTTCAGGAAGCCTGAACATAATTTTACATATTCATATTGTTGTATGAAATAATGAACAGATATTTTTTGTGTATAGTTAAAAAAATTGTGATTGAAAGGGTTAAAAGAATTGGAAGAGTCATACATTCTTAAGTACAGTACATAGACATGAGAATTGTCTGAAGAAAGTAAAGGTATAATTTCAGCCGTGCAGTTGTATTTCAGTAATGGTTGTTAGATCTCAAGGTTGGACCACATGAGAAATGAATCTATCTGGAAAAGAGTGAAAGGCGAAACAGTATGTCAAATAAGCTAGAAAAAATAACCCTGCTTTCGTTTCGACATCTGTGTCAGATTAATGCGGACAGATGGCTTAGGAAAATATGGAATTGGATCCCAAAGAAGAGAAAGAAAAGAAGACCCACATCAAAAATGGACCTCCTAAAACCAAGATATCTTATAAATCAACCTCATAAATCATCCTCCTGCAGATCCTCAAATCACCCTCCTGGAATCAGGAGAAAGAGTCTGGTGTAGGGTGATTATATGGAAGGATAGACTTAGAGTTCAGGATACGAAAAATGCCAACATTAAGAAAAAAGTATTTCCTTAGCAATTTTAATGTTTGAAACTTATTTAAAGTTGAAAAGAGATTAAAAAAATTACGAAATGAATATGTCATATATTTATGTCGTTTAAAAACAAAAATACCTTTAGGTAAAAAAATATTGTGATGAAATAATTTAAATACAAGTTTTTTTTGGATTTGTTGTTTGTGACACCTAACTGCAGTGTTGTAATTCCAAAGAAGGCAATAGCCTACAGGTTTATATTATTCCATATGAACATAGTTGTTTTAAATATTAAAACATATAATTTTATACGCTTTTGATAAAATAGTAATGTCAAAAAATTGATGCGCTACAAATGTTATAAAATGTTCATGCTAAATGTATTATGTGTTTAGATGGTCAAAATTGATAAAATTTGATTTATGAGTCTTGCTTTCAGTTCACTTAGTTTTTTTTTGTCTGTAACCAAATAAGGTAGTGCTGTGGTACAACGATTGACAAATACTTGAATTTGATTTATCAAGTTTAAACTTAATTCCCGTTGGCTTATTTTGTTTTACTCCCTTATAGATTTCCTTTTATCGGAAAAATTACAAAAAAGGGCCGGAAGACCCTGCAAAGTCGAAGAAAAAACATGAATTTATGTCATTTTATACTTCACTGAAAGCAAATCAGCTACAAGCCAGTCCGGAGTACACGTTATAAAATTATTCATCAAAAGAAAACTTACTATCACAAGGATTTGTTCTTGAATTATAAGGAAACAAAACAAAACTACAAAAAGATGGTCTAGAAGCCCTTACAAATTTGAAGAAAAAACAAGAACTTAAGTCATTTTATAGTTCACTGAAAGCAAATCAGCTACAAGCCAGTCCGGAGTACACGTTATAAAATTAGTCAACAAAAGAAAACTTACTTTTACAAGGATTTGTTCTTGAATTATAAGGAAACAAAAAAACTATAAAAAGGTGGTCTAGAAGCCCTTACAAATTCGAAGAAAAAACAAGAATTTAAGTCATTTTATAGTTCACTGAAAGCAAATCAGCTACAAGCCAGTCCGAAATACACGTTATAAAATTATTCAACAAAAGAAAACTTACTTTTACAAGGATTTATTCTAGAATTATAAGGAAACAAAATAAAACTACAAAAAGATGGTCTAGAAGCCCTTACAAATTTGAAGAAAAAACAAGAATTTAAGTCATTTTATAGTTTACTGAAAGCAAATCAGCTACAAGCCAGTCCGGAGTACACGTTATAAAATTATTCAACAAAAGAAAACTTACTTTTACAAGGATTTATTCTGGAATTTTAAGGAGACAAAAAAAACTACAAAAAGGTGGTCTAGAAGCCCTTACAAATTTGAAGAAAAAACAAGAATTTAAGTCATTTTATAGTTCACTGAAAGCAAATCAGCCAAAAGCCAGTCCGGTGTACTCGTTACAAAATTGGTCAACAAAAGAAAACTTACTTTTACAAGGATTTATCTGGAATTATAAGGAAACAAGCAAAACTTAAAAAAAGGTTATCTAGAAGCTCTTGCAAAGTCGAAGAAAAACAAGAATTTACGTCATTTAATAATTCGCTGATACCAAATTAGCTACAAACCACTCCGGGGTACAAGTTATAAAATTGGTCGAACAAAACAAAACTTACATTTACTAAGATTTGATCTAGAAATATAAGGAAACAAAGCAAAATTAAATTTAATTGCCGTCGGCTCATATTATTTTACTCCCTTATAGATTTTCTTTTATCGGAAAATTTACAAAAAAGGGTCAGGAAGACTCTGCAAAGTCGGAGAAAAAACAAGAATTTAAGTCATTTTATACTTCACTGAAAGCAAATCAGCTACAAGCCAGTCCGGAGTACACGTTATAAAATTATTCAACAAAAGAAAACTTACTTTCACAAGGATTTGTTCTTGAATTATAAGGAAACAAAACAAAACTACAAAAAGATGGTCTAGAAGCCCTTACAAATTCGAAGAAAAAATAAGAATTTAAGCCATTTTATACTTCACTGAAAGCAAATCAGCTACAAGCCAGTCCGGAGTACACGTTATAAAATTAGTGAACAAAAGATAACTTACTTTTACAAGGACTTGTTCTTGAATTATAAGGAAACAAAAAAACTACAAAAAAGTGGTCTAGAAGCCTTTACAAATTCGAAGAAAAAACAAGAATTTAAGTCATTTTATAGTTCACTGAAAGCAAATCAGCTACAAGCCAGTCCGAAATACACGTTATAAAATTATTTAACAAAAGAAAACTTACTTTTACAAGGATTTATAAGGAAACAAACAAAAACTACAAGAAAGGTGATTTAGAAGCCCTTACAAAGTCGAAGAAAAAACAACAATTTAAGTCATTTTATAGTTCACTGAAAGCAAATCAGCTACAAGCCAGTCCGAAATACACGTTATAAAATTATTCAACAAAAGAAAACTTACTTTTACAAGGATTTATAAGGAAACAAACAAAAACTACAAAAAAGGTGATTTAGAAGCCCTTACAAAGTCGAAGAAAAAACAAAAATTTAAGTCATTTAATAAAATTAACTGATAGCAAATTAGCTACAACTCCAGGGTACAAGTTATAAAATTGGTCGAACAAAACAAAACTAACATTTATTAAGATTTGATCTAGAAATATAAGGAAACAAGGAAAACTACAAAAAAAACAGATCGATAAACTTAAGAAGCATTAACCCTTATGAATAGTTTGGCTATCGAATCATAATTAAGCCTTTTATGTCTCAAACTAATCGATTAGTATGATTTTCTGATCAGCACATCCAGTATTTCAAATTAGTATTCATGTACTGTACACAATGAAACAACTGTTGATGCATGTTGTATTAAGGTTGCTATATCATTCTTTATAACATTTAAGACTTCTTTCTACTCATAACACTAATGTCTACAATAAAATTGTATTCTTTGTAATGGAAAACTATACATCCAATATTATAATCTCATTTATCTTTTTAATGATAATTTATCTTATTTATAGTTTATTCCACTATAAAAAATATCACCGTTTTATTTATTATAAAATGAATTGTTATGTTAGTTCTAAGCAAAGGTTTAACGGTTTTTGCAAAAGTCTCAGAAAATGTTTGGTTATCAGCAATTAATTACTGTACTGTAAAGTTTAACCCAGATTTTTTCAGGATCTGTTCATTAATAAATGGATAAGAAACGTCTTTTAAAAATTATAATAATTTTTCCCCTAAACAGGCAGGTGGAGTGTTAAGGGGGTAGTCAACTCAAGAAGATGAATTTTTTTAAATTTCGATTGTTTTTTGCATTTATTTGAAGTTTAATATTTTCTGAATCACAACATTTTTTTACTTTGTTTGTACATTGGTAAAACATTATAAAAAAATCTGTTTAAAATAAAACTCACTAGCAAGGCGAGTGATATAATTCCTTCAACTTTAAGTTTTCCGGAAATATGGTTTTTGCATGATTGTACATTCTTGGGAATTAAATATTTTGGTTTGTATTGGATATATTGGGATGATGTTTTTTTCAAATTTTCATAATTTCTTGCTCTATAATCTGTGCAATGATTATTACAAAAACCTTAATAGGGATTCAGTTAAAAAATAATTTGTGAATACATAAAATAGATAATTTTGAAAATATGGTTTTCCTTCAATAAATTTCTTGTAAGAAAAAATACACACAAGTGCAGACAACAGATAATAGAGAGCAATTTTCTGTATTTTGTAGCATAAGAATCATGTTGATATCTTTCTTGGTTCCTGAGATATTTGATTCCCCGTAAAAGCCCGCTTTTCCAACCTCACCCTTATATAAGGGGCTGTAATTAATTTTTTGGCTTAGTTAAAACGGTAGACCATTACTAGAAAATTACTCCTTCATTTAAAATAAATAATGATAAATTATAGCCAGAAGTTTTGATTTTCATTTTCTGGGTTGACTACCCCCTTAATTTATTTGCATTCGATCTGCTAAATCCAGGACTATAAAAAGTTCTTCTTTTTCTTATCAAATGTTCAGCCAATTATATGACTGAAGCATTTAAGAACCAAAGAAATAGATGCGTAAAAGACACTAATCAGCTTTATCTTCTCTGAGAGTAACAAATTTCATTATACACCCAGACACTGTAGTGAATGAAGTGAAGGTATCATTTGCAGGGTGGAAAGTAGATGCTTTTCAGAGGGCCTGGCAAGCTTGTAAGAGTACTTTTTCACTTAATGAGGAAGGCAATTGAATGGGAGAAACGTTGCAAGTAATAAAAACAAATTCTTAGAGAAAGTGAAAGATACTATCTGATTCTTAGCTGTATAACGATTTTTCACTGTATGACGATTTTGTTTCAAGAATTTCCGAGATTTTAGTTACAATTCTACCCGTTAGAATTCACTATTATGATCAAATATAGGGTTTATAGAACGTTCCACGATCCACTGAAACCTCACTTTTGTAAATTTTGTCAGTTGAAACGTTTTTTTGTTGAGCCATTCAATTGTAAACCAACTTACTCCTCGTTTTACTTAATAAAGCCTCTAGAGGTTCAAACCAACCTTTCGCCTGATGACCTAAACGATAACAATCGTGTCAAATGAATCGTCTAATTACAAAACCAGATATATCCAAAACTTTCAAATTTCTAATTTTTGCATTTCCTAACAGCTTACAATCTTTTACATGCACTGTTAAATGTATATGTTTCAAAACCATCTACATCGTTATTGAAAACGTACATAAAGTTGCTAGTTAATTTCAAATCAAATACATCCATTTTCATATATTGACCTCGTAAAACATAAATATTTATGTCACACAGCTCGAACATTAATTTGAGTTTATGTTGTAATATGAGCAGGTAGTTGCAAGCTGTATTTTAGTGGACGTTTTTTCTTTGTTTGTATAATTTAGTGTTGTCGTTTTTTCTTAAACAAATATTAAAGTTAGTAATAATAAACCACGAAAAAAGCATTATAAAAAATGTTTTTTCGTAATTTTTTAATATTATCGTATCTAATTTTTGTAAATTTTATTCCAAAAACACCAGAATTTGTGATTAATTATGTTAAAAATTAAAATAATCATGCGTTTTACATATTTTGATTTTTAAGTTTGTTTCAAAACCAGGTACATCCCCATATAGTACGTGAAATTTTTCTGGACTACGGTCATTAGAAAATTAAAAGTCAGTATATTAAATCCTCTACCCTAATACTATTTCTCAAGTAAGTCACAATGTTGTATCAATTCATGTTTTTGAGAAACCCGTTTCTCAGGTCTCCTGAAAAATTTATATTTTTTGATGTATCTGATTTTGTGGCTAGACGATTCAAATAATTGTTATTAGTTTGAAGTATACTAAATCTATTTAATATTTATCATACCCAGATTCCGAACGAACCTAAGCTTTGGTAATAATGTAACAATATTATACCTCATGCTGTAAAATGAAGAGGCGGATGCATATCATACCTTACCAATTTCTTAGAATTATTAAAAAGACACAGGACAATAAATATTTAAATAAAAAATAACCGGTAAAATTATTAAGAAAAAAATAATAAATAATAATTAGTTTCTATCTTTTTTATATAATCGTCAATAAAATGATGTTAGTCGCGAACTGCCGACCGGCTGTTCACCCCCTTGTACCAGTTTTGCATACAAAAGCTATACTTATTGAAACAAAGTACAATAATACCATTTATCAATGTTGCAGTACGTTATAGAAATATGGCTGGGGCTGAGTGCAGGCTACCAGCGGGGTCACAGGTGGCGGTCACAGGTGGACCGACAGAGTACGAAACACGGACGTGCTGACTCGGATGGGCAAGGAGATGGAACTGCTATACGACATCAAGCGACGAAAACTGCAGTACTTCGGCCATGTTCTTCGAAACGGGAAATACAGACTTCTTCAGCTGATAATGGAAGGAAAGATAGCAGGAAAGCGCCGGCCGGGCAGAAGGAAAGCGTCCTGGCTGAAGAATTTGAGAGATTGGTTTGGTCTCAACTCCACGTCACTGTTCCGAGCAGCTGTTTCGAAAGTTAGAATAGCAATGATGATCGCCAACCTCCGTCGCGGAGACGGCACTTGAAGAAGAAGAAGATAGAAATATGAATAGGTTCAACGAAATAAATCAGAAATCGAACTAGGAAAATTCTGTTTCCAATCTAGTACTCCTACCACTAAACAACAGTAATATCATAAAATTGGAAAAGACTGCAGATTACTGACTTTACTGGTTCCTATGGTTGAACCGGCTAATTAAAACCACGTTTTGGAACTGTTTATCGATAATATGTGAAATTTATTTTTAAAATGTAGCCTATATAAACCCACCGGGTTGGTTTAGAGGTAAAGTCGTCGCCAGAATCAGCTGTTTAACAGCTGATTTTTGGAGACGAAGGTTCCTGGTTCAAATCCTAGTAAAGGTAGTTTTAGGTCGCGGTGAGGAGGGGCTGCAGAAGCCTGAACGCCCTGGTTGTAAAGAAGAAGAAGAAGAAAGGTAGTTACTTTTATACGAATTTGAATACTAGACTGTGGTTACCAGTGTACTTTGATGGCTGGGGTTTAATTAACCATACTCTCTCAGGAATAGTCAGCCTGGGTCTGTGCAAGACTACACCTCATTTACACGTCATACACATCATCCTCATCTCATTAGGTCATGGGGTCGCTTATTGTTCTAAATTGAACAGATTGCACAAATTAGGAATACACAAATTAGAAATAAAAAAAAAATATATATATAATACCACGGCCGGCCCGTGGTTTAGTGGTCAGCGCAACTGGCTACTATACCGGGGTCCCGGGTTCGATTCCCGGTCAGGTCTGGCATTTTTTCATCTGTAAATCACCACATATCATTACCTACGCACAAGCCTAAGGCTTATGTAGGCATCATCACTCAATAAAAATAAAAATAAATGAAATAAATCCTAACAATTTTGAGTGAACTTGGGAGTGAGTTGGGTCTTTTCTGTTATCCCGTTTCTATTATATTTTTTCACATTTTGTAGATATTCGTATGTAGTAGGTATTCTTACAGTATTTTTAACGGTAAAAATGGGAAAAATATTTAAAAAAATCATAATATATCAATATCTTTTAAGTTAAGGTTAAAGTTCTTTCGTTTTTAAAGTTAACCTTAAACTATTTTTTATTGACAATTATTTTATTTATTAATATTTTATTTAATTTTGTTAAATTAATTTAATGATTAATTTTTAAATGATGTTATGAACTCAATGAGTTTATATTTCATCTTTACATACAATAACAATATTGAGAAAAAGCAATCTATTAACCGTACCTTTATTTAACCTTAACTTGAAGAATATTGGTGTAGGATTTTTTAAAATATTTTTCCTTTGTTTATCGTTTAAAATACTGTAAAGTTGCATGCGAAATATTCACAAAATGTGAAATATTACGCTGGGGGGGGGGGAGTAACAGAAAGACCCCAAATGTTTTCTTGCCCATAACAGGCAGGTGGAGTATTAAATTATTTGCACTCGATCTGCTAGTTTCAAGACTACAAAAAATTTTTCTCTATCTTATCACGAGGTTGGCCAATTATATGACTGAAACATTTAACAACAGAAGAGTAGAGATGTTAATGGCACTAGTCAGAGTTATCTCCTCTGAATGAATTTCATCATTATACAGCCAGACCCTGTGATGAATGAAATAATGGTGTCAATTGCAGGGTGAGAAAAATGCTTTTCAGAGAGCTTAGTTTGCTAAAAAGCGTACTTTTCCATTCAGTGAGGAAATCAATATTGTAAACCATAAGAGCTTGAAACCACCCTTTCGGTTGGTTTTATAACCAACAGGAAGTTTTGAATTTCACAATAAAATTAATTGAAACATTTTATTTTACAATTCAACAATAATATTTTTTTTTATAAAGTTATACTATAAATAAATGATGCAGTCCATTTTAACCTTCCGTATTTGTTAAAAATAAATGTTAATAAATTTTCAATTGAAATAGGTTTAATAAAATTAATTATGTGTTAATAATAATGCGTAACTAGTATTTTGTTCGTTTTTTTTTTGTTATTAAGATGTGTTGTAACGTAAAGGGTCACAGCGGGTAGCATCAAATAACATCACGTTACGGGTTATTGCCACTGTTTGTTATTTATATTGCCAAGTTCACACTTTCACAAGTTGTTCGGTTGTTGCTTTACTGGCGCGAATCGCACGATGTCTTCTCCTTAAATTATATTTTTACTGGGTGTACAAAAAGCTTAGAAAAGTTTAATTGTATTGGAACTCTATAGCGCTTAGTCTACTTTAAGGACTTACATGAATAACAAAAAAATCTGGTGTGAAAAACTCACACAACTTTCTCTTGCCAATGCAAATGATTAATAATAAACCTAACATTATTAATAAAAAATTAGAAATAAACAAAAACTAACCTCAAAAACATAACCTTATTTTAATCATGAATGAATGAAATGACAAACTCAGTTTGGCTTAAAAATACGGAAAATCACACTTTCACGCTAAACTAGGCTCTGTAGAGAAAAATTCTTTAAACAAAAGTTGTAGATCTTTTAATTTTCTATAAATTTAATTATATACATTTTTGTCGTAAAATGCATACTAAGACCGAAATGTTAAAAAAATCGATTTTTCTCACATTTTCGTGAGAAAAAAAACAGAAAATCGCAAATTACCGCTAAACTAAGCGTTATACAAAAAAATGTTTGAAATAAAAGTTGTAGAATTTTACATTCTCTACAACTTTTATTATATAACGTTTTGCGCTAAAATGCATATTAAAGCCGCAATCTTAAAAATAAAATGTTTTTACGTAAAAACAGCCTCAAGCAGAATTTCAGCAAACATGGCGCCTACCCTATATTGTAGAGCATAAAAAATGTAGTAAACCAGGCGATTTTAAAAAAAATCGTAAGACTAGTTTTTGAGAAAATCGCAAAAAAGTGAAAAATTATACGAATAAACTACCACTTCCGGTTGACCGATTTTGATGAAAATGTTCGTGTCGAGTCCGGTAGTGGTACGTAACTTAAGTTTCAAGTTTCAAGTTCGTACGATGTTCCGTTCTTGAGAAATTCTGTTCACACACACACACACACACACACACACACACACACACACACACACACATACACACACACACACACACACACACACACACACACACACACACACACACACACACACACACACACACACACAGACCAATCGCTTAAAAACATGTTTTTTGGGTTCAGGGGGTCTGAAAACGTATAGATCCGGCGAAAACTCGTTTTCGAAAAATCGACATGAAAACAATACTTTCCTTCCTATATATTCATATAAGCAAGAGAAAGTAAAAAACAGTGGAATGATGGAAGAAATAAGGAAAATAACAAAATACGGTACAAATCATTCCATAAACTATTTTCATCTTTTTGCGTGCCTATCCTCTGCTATTTTCTCCCTATCTTGGCTGCCGCAACTAGCTTCTACGCTACGGTACCAGATTGGATTCCCGGTCAGGTCTGGCATTTTTCATCACTCATTTTTATCTATCATTCTTCTCACCGTCTGCATTAGCAGCAATTGAAAGACAATCGCAGATAAAACCAAAAAAACCTATTCGGATATTGGCAATGCAATTAAATATTCGATTTTTAACACTAATTCAATTCTGATAAAAATGGACACCTGTGGTTTCTCAAACAAGTGATTCAATTAATGTTATACTTAAACTACGAATGTATTACAATATTACTACAATTAAACTACTTATGATAAATAAACAACAATAAATTAATAATACTAATTAAATTAAATTATTATTTACTACTAACTATTATTATTAACAATAACACCTTTCATATCTCGTTTTTAAATTCGTTTTTACTTTCTCATGCCCTCTATGAATATTGTAGTGGTATAAGGAAGGAAAGAATTGTTTTCAAGTCGATTTTTTGAAATCTAGTTTTCATCGGATGTACAAATTATTTGGCCCTCTGAACCCATAGTACATGATTTTAGCGTTTGGTCTATAGGGCATCAAAACCGGGTAACCGGAAATTGTAGTTTATTCGTGCAATTTTTCACGTTTTAGCAATTTTCATAATAACATCTCATGTGATTTTTTTAAATCGCTATATTTAGTATATTTTTTTATGCTCTTCAACATAGGGTAAGCTCTACGTCTACTGAAATTCTTAAGGAGCCTGTCCACTTGTGGTAAAAAACGGGATTTTTTTTAAGATTGCAGCTTTAATAAGCATTTTATAGAAATTACGTAGACTACTTATAAAAAGTTGTAGAACATTTAAAAACTTAAAACTTTTTCTCCAAACATTTTTTGTACAACGCTTAGTTTATATTTTAATCAAAATCATAAAAATATGAGATTTTTTAATACTGCCGCTGTATTGTCACAAAAATGTAACATAAGTTACAGAAAATAAATAACTCTACAACTTATATCTCAAGCATTTTCTTGTACAGAACTTTAGTTTAGCACAAATTAGCGATTTTCCGTATTTTTAAGTCGAAAAGAGGTTGATTCTCATTTTGCGTCGGTCACTCATGATTAAAATTAGGTTATGTTATATATTTTATTGTTTAATAATGATTAAACATCGGTTATATTATGTTTTATTATTTATACTGGCAAGATAAAAACGTGTGAGTATTCACAGCAGATTTTACCATTTAACTTCTGTTCGTTTAATAGTATTTAATTCGTCAATATTACTTTTGAGACATACTGTACACAAGCAGCCGTTTCTTTAGACAAGATTTTTGTATTATAAAATTTAATAAATGATTTGAACCGTATCACGCAATTTGTTACATTCTTAAAGCATATTTAACTGTAAAGCATATTCCTTTTTCTTATGTTAAAATTATTTTATTCTTATGAATGTTTTTACATACAGTACCGCATAATAGTTTTTACAAACCAGTTGATTGTCGGTTTGCAATGATTTAAATTTTTAAAGGATTAAATCAAGTTGGATTTTTATTTAATAGTCATGTGTCATCATCAAAAATTAATCTATCTTTAGACATCCTGGACCATCTTTGTCTTCACTTGTTCTGTTTTTCAGCGACTTCTTAAATTTCTTTTTAACAAGTTGACTGCTATGTAACCCAAATAATGTGTCACACTAGTTTTTAAAAATGGGCCACATGCATAAAAAAATGAGTCACAGTACATTTTTACTTTCTCTTGCCTATATGAATATATAGGAAGGAAAGTATTGTTTTCATGTCGATTTTTCGAAATCGAGTTTTCACCGGATCTATACGTTTTCAGACCCCCTGAATCCAAAAAACACGTTTTTAGCGATTGGTCTCTCTGTGTGTGTGTGTGTGTGTGTGTGTGTGTCTGTGTGTGAACAGAATATCTCAAGAACGGAACATTGTACAAACTTGAAACTTGAAACTTAAGTTACATACCACTACCGAACCCGACACGAACATTTTCATCAAAATCGGTCAACCGGAAGTAGTAGTTTATTCGTATAATTTTTCACTTTTTTGCGATTTTCTCAAAAACTGGTCATACGATTTTTTCTAAAATCACCTGGTTTACTACATTTTTTATGCTCTACAAGATAGGGTAGGCGCCATGTTTGCTGAAATTCTGCGTGAGGCTGTTTTTACGTAAAAACATTTTCTTTTTAAGATTGCGGCTTTAATATGCATGTTAGCGCAAAACGTTATATAATAAAAGTTGTAGAGAATGTAAAATCCTAAAACTTTTAATTCAAACATTTTTTTGTATAACGCTTAGTTTAGCGGTAATTAGCGATTTTCTGTTTTTTTTCTCACAAAAACGTGTGAAAAATTGTTTTTTTAAAGATTTCGGCCTTAGTATTCATTTTATGACACAAGTGTATATAATAAAATTTATAGGAAATTAAAAGACCTACAACTTTTCTTTAAAGCATTTTTTTCTACAGAGCCTAGTTTAGCGTGAAAGTGTGATTTTCCGTTTTTTTTAAGCCAAATTGAGTTCGATTTTCATTTTGCGTCATTCACTCATGATTAAAATAAGGTTATGTTTTTGAGGTTAGTTTTTGTTTATTTCTAATATTTTATTAATAATGTTAGGTTTATTATTAATTATTTGCATTGGCAAGAGAAAGTTGTGTGAGTGTTTCACACCAGATTTTTTAAGTCGTGTATTACTAATGTGGTTTCAAAACCTAGGGTTTCAGAGAGAGACATTGTACCCGTAACCTTTTCAAATAGTTAGCTTCTTTCAAAATATAATAGGTAATTGCGTACACAGGTAGTTTTTCTTGTTTTCCTGAACTAAAATTCTGTTATTATTTTTAATTTTATTATTTCTTCAGTTTATTTTGGTTGAAAGAAATAGTCTAGAAAACTTTGAAACTAAACCCAGTCGTCTATTACATTTTTTATTATGACGCAAAAATGCGTCACGTGGTTCTGAAATGTAAAATCATTCCAGCAGACCATGTGAACCAAAAGGGTGTCACAACTTTATTTTAGAAAAAAATTGGTAGGCCTATTTTTTATTAAATAAAATAAGTGAAGTAACAAAAAAAAATCTGGTGTGAAACACTCACACAACTTTCTCTTGCCAGTGCAAATAATTAACAATAAACCTAACATTAGTAATAAAACATAAGAAATAAACAAAAAACTAACCTCAACAAACATAACCTAATTTTAATCATGAGTGAAAAGACGCAAAATGAAAATCAACCTCAGTTTGGCTTAGAAATACGGAAAATCACTCTTTCTCTCTAAACTAGGCTCTGTAGAGAAAAATGCTTTAAATAAAAGTTGTAGATCTTTTAATTTTCTATAAATTTAATTATATACACTTTTGTCGTAAAATGCATACTAAGGCCGAAATGTTAAAAAAATCGATTTTTCTCACGTTTTCGTGAGAAAAAAAACAGAAAATCGCAAATTACCGCTAAACTAAGCGTCATACAAAAAAATGTTTGAAATAAAAGTTGTAGGTTTTTAAATTCTCTACAAATTTTATTATATAAGTTTTTGCGCTAAAATTTATATTAAAGCCGTAATCTTAAAAAAACAACGTTTTTACGTGAAAACAGCCTCACCGAGAATTTCAGCAAACATGGCGCCTACCCTATCTTGTAGAGAATAAAAAATTGAGTAAACTAGGCGATTTTAAAAAAAATCGTAGGACCAGTTTTTGAGAAAATTGCAAAAAACTGAAAAATTATACGAATAAACTACTACTTCCGGTTGACCGATTTTGATGAAAATATTCGTGTCGCGTCCGGTAGTGGTATGTAACTTAAGTTTCAAGTTTCAAGTTCGTACGACGTTCCGTTCTTGAGATATTCTGTTCACACACAGACACACAGACACACACACACACACACACACACACAGACACACACACACACACACACACACAGACACACACACAGACCAATCGCTAAAAACATGTTTTTTGGGTTCAGGGGGTCTGAAAACGTATAGATCCGGTGAAAACTCGATTTCGAAAAATCGACATGAAAACAATACTTTCCTTCCTATATATTCATATAGGCAAGAGAAAGTAAAAATAAATGAATCAAATGTGAAAAAAGTACGATGGCTCCGCTGTGAATGTGACAAAATTTAGTGTGACAGTCAACGTGTTAAATCAAACGCCCGATTTAATTCGTCTAAATAGTAAACTAGTTATTTAACTTCAACTTACTACTGTTGCTTATCAGCATGCCAGGCCCTCTGAAAAGCAACTACTTTCCACTCTGCAAATGACACCTTCACTTCATTCACCACAGGATCTGGCTGTATAATGAAATTAACTGTGACTAGTGTCTTTTACACCTCTATTTCTTCTGTTTTTCGCTTCAGTTGTATAATTGGCTTACCATGTGATAAGAGACAGAGCTATTTTTTGTAGCCCTGGAACTAGCAGATCGAGTGCAAATAATTTTACACTCCACCTGCCGGTTCTGGGCAATTGTAGCATATATCAATCGTTCAATGATTTTTACTTTCTCCTGCCTATATAATACGTAGGAAGGAAAGTATAATTTTCGTGTCGATTTTTCGAAATCGAGTTTTCACCGGATACACGTTTTCAGTTCCTAGAAACCTAAACACATGTTTTTAGTGATTGGTCTGTGTGTGTGCGTGTGTGTGTGTGTGTGTGTAAGTTTGTAAGTGTGCGCGCGCGTGTGTGTGAGAGTGTGTGTGTGTGTGTGTATGTGTGAACAAAATATCTCAAAAACGGAACATCGTACGAACTTGAAACTTAAGTTAGGTAGCACTAAAACGACCCGAAATAAACATTTTCATGAAATTTAGTTAACCGGAAGTAGTAGTTTATTCATGTAATATTTCACTTTTGTGAAATTTCTCAAAAAGTTTGTTATTTGTTGGGTTTTAAATCCTCTAATACGCCATTATGGCGTTTTAAAGGATTTAAGAATCTCTAAAACGCCATATTATGGCATTTTAGAGGTTCCGCGTGTGTTTTCTACGTTTCAGAGGAGTGTGAATTATGGTCATTTTACGAGGAACAATATTAATTTTTGCTCGTAAAATTGATCGTACTAGCCTACATGTTCTAAGCCATGGACTAAATGGAAATGCTAAAAAATTGGTAGATATTTTGTATCTAAATCGCTATAAAATGCCTAACACATTCCCGCGTTTTGTAATATACGACTAAAAAAAAATCAAGCTTTATAACAAGCCATATCTGAAATTTTTATGTTTTTTACTTGTTGATTATGCGGTTTCAAACACTGACTTCATCTTTCATTTTACGTACCATATTGTCATACTCCTCTATATTTACGAGGTGTGGCTATTAAATAACGAGACTGACGTTGTAAAAAATTGTATTTTTATTTTATACATAATAACTTATTGTCACTTTCAATATATACTCCTTCTCTATCCTTATAACGCTCCATGCGAATTTTTCATTGTTGAAAACAGTGCTGGTAGTCATCTTCTGTCACTCCTTCAGGACACGTGCCGCTTTCTCTTTTACAGCTTCCACAGACTCAAATCTTGTCCCCTTTAATGCAGATTTTACCTTAGGGAACAGGTAGAAGATAATAACATGTGATGAAACGTGGTTTTTATTTATGATCCGAAAACGAAGCGCCAATCCATGTATTGGAAGAGCCGAACTTTACCGAGAGCCAAAAAGCTCGAATGAGAGAGTAAAAATTTCAAGCAATGATAATTGTTTTTTTTTTTTTTGATATCCATGGAATTGTGTACCTTCACTGGGTTCCTGAAGGTCAAACAATTAATCAATTTTACTATCTTGAGGTACTTTCTAAACTACATCAAGGAGTAAGGAAAGACGCCCCGAAATGTGGAAAGACAATTCTTGGGTTCTCCACCAAGACAATGCGTCAGCTCATTCCGCGTTATCTCAGTGTTAGAAGATCCACCTTATTCACCAAATCTTGCACCATGAGATGTCTGCCTGTTCCCTAAGGTGAAATCTGCATTAAAAGGGTCAAGATTTGAATCTGTGGAAGCTGTAAAAGAGAAAGCGGCACTTGTCCTGAAGGAGTTGCCAGAAGATTACTTCCAGGACTGTTTCCAACAATGGAAAATTCGCATGGAGCATTGTAGGAATAGAGAAGGAGTGTAATTGAAGGTGACAATAAGTGATTATGTACAAAATAAAAATAAAATTATTTACAACGTCAGTCTCTTTATTTAATAGCCACACCACGTATTTAGTTAAAGATGCAACGTGTAGTATAAATATTTCTTCTTACAAATGTGTTTGTGTGCGTGTGTTTCAATGAAATCCCATTCATATTTCTTTATACATCTTTTAAAAATCTATAATAGATTCAGTAAGTGATTCCAATTATGGTAAACTAACAGACCAGTAAATGTGATATGTGCTCTTACTGCAATACACTATTGAATGAAACGCCCTTTACGTTATTACTGTTTATAATAAGCTATATTTATTTAATATTATTATTATTATTATAAATAGGAACGCTACAATAAGTTCATGATAACCTATTTAGGTACCGCTATTTATCTTTCTTCTGTTTATATGTGTAAGTTAGTGTTATTTTTATGTGAAAATTATAAAAATATGTCATCGTTCATGTTTTCAATTAAATAAAATATTTTATATTTTTCATATTGCTATTTATGCTAGGCTAGTTTTATTATTATTCTAGGTAAGTTATCCGCAATTATTTTTATATTTTTATGTAATTAAAAAAAGTAATAAATAAATATTACGGTCCTATTATTATTTATTGTATTTTTTTATTGTTTCAATTAATAATCTGTTATATCGTAATTGATCCAAATATGTTTACTAATTGTATCATTTAGAATTTTTTGAATTCTTTAAAGTAGGTTTAAGTGTTTTTATATTCAATTTTTTTAGTAGTGTAATTATATGTAACATAATTAAAATGATAGGAGGGTTATTAGGATAAACCTGTCCATTAAATATTTTAAACTAATTGCTCTTAACTTACTAGTTTTAAGTATTTATAGGGTTGTATAATGATAATAAAAAAATAAAAAAGTGGTCGCATAAGTAGGAAATACATACCAAGTGGTAAAATTTATTGTTATAGGACATATTGTTATATATTGTTATAGGATATACAGGGTGATTCACGAAGATATACAGAAACTTTGGGAGCTCATTGTAAATGTAAAAATAATGAAAAAAGTTTATATAAACATGGGTCCGGAAATGCTTCGTTACCGAGTTACGGCTAGTGAAAGATTTCGCCCCAGATTCAGCTCACCAGGTGAAATGAGGTCTTCCTGAAATTCTGGTAAGGTAGCTTAAGGGGCGAATGCAATCGTTTCTTATGGTTTTTGACCTGATAAATTGAATAAAACAGGTCCCAGAACTGTAAGTTAAATAGTTTTTAAGAAAACCAGTGTCAAATGCAAAAAATAGAGTGGAAAATACATTTTTTCATGTTTGGGCAAGAATAACTTTGTTATTTCATCAAGAAACAGTTAAAATTTTTGAATAAAACATGTAGAAAATTTTATTCTGAACAAACCGGTGTAAATTAAGTACACAGAAAGCGAATAGTTTTTGAGAAAACCAGTGTCAAATACAAAAAATGGAGTAAAAAAAAACACATTTTTTCATCTTAGTTTTTCTGGTTAATTTTACTTTGTACTCATATGAATAAAAATTCATTTAATCAAACATCTATTCGCTTTCTGTGTACTTAATTTACACCGGTGTGTTCAGAATAAAATTTTCTACATGTTTTATTCAAAAGTTTTAACTGTTTCTTGGTGAAATAACAAAGTTATTCTTGCCCAAAGATGAAAATATGTGTTTTTTACTCCATTTTTTGCATTTGACACTGGTTTTCTTAAAAACTATTTAACTTACAGTTCTGGGACCTGTTTTATTCAATTTATCAGATCAAAAACCATAAGAAATGATTGAATTCGCCCCTTAATCTACCTCAACAGATTTCCAGGAAGACCTCATTTCACCTGGTGAGCTGAAATCCAGGCAAAACTTTCGCTAGCCGTAACTCGGAAACGAAGCATTTCCGGACCCATGTTTATATAAACTTTTTTCATTATTTTTACATGTACAATGAGCTCCTAAAGTTTCTGCATATCTTCGTGAATCACCCTGTATATTGTTATAGGACAGAAAGATACCAGAGAAGGCCAAATTAATGATGTACACATTGTACGAGGTGTGGCTATTAAATAACGAGACTGACGTTGTAAAAAATTTCATTTTTATTTTATACATAATCACTTATTGTCACCTTCAATATACACTCCTTCTCTATCCCTACAACGCTCCATGCGAATTTTCCATTGTTAGAAACAGTGCTGGAAGTCATCTTCTATCAGCTCCTTCAGGACACGTGCCGCGCAAAATATGAAGTTCGCAAAAATGTTTGTACTGACACTTTGTATGCGACTGAAAATTACCCAAATTTTTTGGAAACGATAATATCATGTGATGAAAGGTAGTGTTTTACTTACGATCCGGAAACGAAGCGCCAATTCATGCACTGGAAGAGCCGAACTTCACCAAGAGCCAAAAAAGTACGAATGAGAGAGTTAAAATTTAAAGCAATGATTTTTTTTTTGATATCCATGGGATTTTGTACCTTCATTGGGTTCCTGAAGGTCAAACAACTAATCAATGTTACTACCTTGAGGTACTCCTAAACTACGTCAAAGAGTAAGAAAAAACGCCCCGAAATGAGGAAGGATAAATCATGGGTTCTTCACCAAGACGATGCGTCAGCTCATTCCGCGTTATCTGTCAAGAGGTTCCTAGCCAAGTACAGCATCTTAGTGCTAGAACTTGCACCTTATTCATCAGATTTTGCACTATGTGACTTCTACGTGTTTCATAAGGTGAAATCTGCATTAAAAGGGACAAGATTTGAGTCTCTGGAAGCTGTAAAAGAGAAAGCGGCACGTTTCCTGAAGGAGCTGACAGAAGATGACTTCCAGCACTGTTTCCAACTATGGAAAATTCCCATAGAGCGTTGTAGGGATAGAGAAGGATATATATTGAAGGTGACAATAAGTGATTATGTCTTCTTTTTCTTCTTCTTCTTTATTACAGGGTTTAGGCAAATCGCCTGTTCCGGTCTCAAAGTTTTTTTTTTGAAATTTTCTAAAGGACAGCTACCATCTTTTTCTGGGTCTTCCAATATCTCTTCGGCCAACCGGCCTATACCTCCACACTTCCTTAGGTATACGCCTATCAGGCATTCTTTCCAAATGTGCCAGCCATCTCTGGCTGTATTCTATTATTCGGTCTTCCAACTTGAAGATGTTCAATTCCTTACGCACATCCTCATTATACTATAATATATCCAAGTGATTATGTATAAAATAAAAATATTTTTTTTTTTTATAAAATCAGTCTCGTTATTTAATAGCCACACCTCGTATAAGTTTAATGTATGTATCTACTGTATGTAGCTATCAGTGACTTTATGATTCCCAAACGGATTAACCGATTTTGATTTAGTTTTCTTTGCTTGAAAGATGACTTGACCGAGAGTGTTCTTAGCTACAAAAATTTTTAAAACTAAAAAAGAACACAAAATCACTAATTACTGGTAAACTAAACGTTGTACAAAAAAACTTCGGGGACCACTAAGTTACAACTAAGTTCTGTTACTAAGTGGTTTCTCAACACGATGCCGTTAAACCTAAAGGGCAAAAGGCTACACATTATTTTTACTTTCTCTTGCCTAAATGAATATATAGGAAGGAAAGTATTGTTTTCATGTCGATTTTTTGAAATTGAGTTTTTACCGGATCTACACGTTTTCAGACCCCTGAACCCAAAAAACATGTTTTTAGTGATTGGTATGTGTGTGTGTGTGTGTGTGTGTGTGTGTGTGTGTGTGTGTGTGTGTGTTTGTGTGATCTACAAATTTTATTTAGAACATTTTTCTCTACAGAGCCTAGTTTAGCGTGAGAGAGTGATTTTCCGTATTTTAAAGCCAAACTGGGGTTGATTTTCATTTTGCGTCGTTCACTCATGATTAAAATTAGGTTATGTTTATTGAGGTTAGTGTTTTGTTTATTTCTAATGTTTTATTACTAATGTTAGCATTATTGTTAATTATTTGTATTGGCAAGAGAAAGTACTGTGAGTGTTTCACACCAGATTTTTTACCTTTGAAGGCATTTTTGCCGAGGTTTTTTAAGTTTGAAATTTATATATTGTTTACTCATAATAATTAAATGTAGGTTATTTTGTTTGTTATTTACATTAGCAAGAGAAAGTTGTGTGAGTGTTTCAAAACAGTTTTTATTTGCTATGTCCTTGTTACTTGTATTTTTCAACAATTACATAAAATTGCATCTAATACTTATTACTAATAATAACTCCATCTACGAATGACGTTTAAGACATAACTAATGGTAATTAAACTTCTTTATTATCTCAATTAAACGATATAAATAATATTACAATAAAAAATACAATCGTAAAATTTTTAATATTTCAATCAGAACAATTTTTTCATATAAAATGACTTAAATTATACAGTTCTTGAGATGGATAATTATTGTGAATTTTTTTCAGTTTTTTTTACAATTTCATATCATAATTTATATGAATTTATTAATTATTATCTGGTATATAAAATTGTTTCAACTATAACAGAAAAATGTTCGTGTACAATTTTTTTTCAAGGATATAAAATGAAAAATTGTTAAAATAAAATGAAATTGTATGAAATTTAAACCTGTCATACTTGTTATTAAGTTTATTGTTATAAAATATAATAAACTACATTGCACCTGCGTATTGCGCGGGCACAATTGCTAGCCACGAGGGGTCAATTAAAAATAAAAACTGGTTTATTTTTTCTCCCGTATTTTAGTCTTGTGTTCGAACAGGATTTTTCTGATCTTGGTACAACTTCCTAGGAGTACTGAATATTTTTGATACAGAATATATTGTACTCTTAGTATTATTTTATCGATAGAATGTTTGGTTTGCACACAGATGATCGGTTTATTTTAGTTGTGCAGTAGTATCTCGCATATCTCCCTCTCACTCACTCGGCTATGGAACATTATCAGATATGATAATCATCTGATATCTGAATCTACTCAATTTAGAGGAATCGAATGACACTATTTTTTGTTCCAAATTAAGACTTTAATTTCTCAACTTCCGGTTTTAGGCCACTTCCTGTCAAAATCGGAACTTCAAACCCAATGATTTATTTATCTACTTCTTAAGAGGAATCGAATGACACTATTTTTTTGTTTTTAAATTTCTAACTTGATTTGTTGACTTCCGATCAAAAACGGAGCTTTAAATCCAATTCAGGTCCTCTTACTTGTGTAGATTACCAATCTGAGAACCGTTTGTTGCTATCTTTTGTAGTTTCTGACATATGGGTTGACGGACGGACAAAGGAAAATTATAGATTAGAATTATTTGTTTTATATATTTATTTAATTTATTATTGCTAAAAATACAATGAATCTTATCCTATTTTATTTCCTAATACCCGCATAGGTCTAGCCTGTGCACAGGCGGGTATGAGTTGGTTTATTTTATTTTTATTCCATTATAATAATCGCTTTTTATATCTACACTAAATTTACAAGAAAGAAAGAAACAAAAATTTACAAAAAAAAACATACAACAAATTTCCTAACGTAAATATACAAAAAAACAGGATAATAGTATAAAAAATAAATAAAAAATCATGTAATGGCAAAGGATGAAGCAGACTTTCGATGACAATGTTAACAAAAAAAAACAGAAAAAAAATGTTCTTTTTTTATTTTTATTTTTTTTTTTTTTAGCTGACACACGAGAAAGAGCAATTAGTTTGAATACATAGAACTAATTAAATCCTCAGACTGCCCTCTCCCTAAATTAATCAGCCAGTTAGGTTTTTTTTTGTATATTTGAGGAGTAACATCAGTCAATTTTTAAAAATTGCCACCAAAAATATTTATTCATAATCACAAAAATGTCTTAATGTAAAAAATCTGGATTAAGTGAAAAACAGGTGTAAGTACATATTATTTTATAATAGTGCTAATAAGTACAGTTAAATATAACGAGCAATTTAGTTCGACCAATAATAAACTTTAAACGATTGTATAGAATTGTAATAGGGTAGAAAACAAGTTGTTCAGTTAAACAATTGCATGCTCATTACTGGTTATAGGTTATGTATCATTACTACAACTGTATGTACTCTGTAATATATTATACTACAAGCCTAATAATACATAAAATAAAATTTATAAATGACCAAGTTTACGTAGTACGCAATTAGAATTTTAAATTTATGAGAAAATAATAGATTTTATTGTTTATGTAGTTGTTTTTCATAAAATGTAATTGTTTATAAATTAGATAAAATAAACTTTCGATTATTTTAACTAATTTCCAAACTAGGTTTCTTGGATTTTACATTTATAAGTACCGTAATAAATTATATACCGTAAACTATATTATACGTAGGCCTACTGTGGTGAATGAAATGAAGGTGTCATTTTCAGGGTGGAAAAAGAATGCTTTTTGGAGGGCCTGGCATGCTGATAAGCATACTCTTTCAACTCAGTAAGGAAGATAAATCCCCTCACTCCTCGTTTTTACCTTAGTAATTTTTTTTTTGTTTAACGTCCGACTGTTCTGTAATTACTGCTAATGCAGACGGTGAAGGATGAAATGATTTTTTTTTGTAACGTATGAAAATATGCCGTACCTGAATGGGATTTGAACCCAAGACCGCATTATGAGAGGCGAGCATGTTGCCAACTACGTCGATGCGGCCGGTGTAGTTGGTAAAACCTTAGTAAAACCTCTAGAGGTTCAAACCAGCCTGGATTAATGCGTTGCCCATTATTATTCAATCGCGTTTAAAATAAATGTTGAATTAAACTGTTACTTTAAATATGGAATAAAAATGAATTATTGTTACCTCTAAATTTATGAAATTTGTGACCTAATAAGTAAAGAGACGTGTATGTAATGTTTCTGGTAAAAAATTTAAAAGATTTTTTTACTCCGTATAGAAAACATATGCAGTCCACAATCAATTTGGTGAATTGGACCATAATCTCTAGATAGAGCAGAACTAATTTAAAACAAAATCTAGTGTAAAATACTCACACGACTTTCTTTTACCAAAGTAATTATTTTTTATTTTTTTTGTCATCAGTCTCTCGACTGGTTTGATGCAGTTCTCCTATCTTGCGCAAGTCGTATCATATCTACATACCTGTAACACCCTACATCTTTTGTAATTTGCTTTATATATTCTAATCTTTGCCTCCCTCTACAATTTACTCCCTCCATATTAATAATGGCCCTCCATTATTAATAGCCCAATATCTGGATATCTTAGAATATGCCCTATTAGCCTATCCCTTCTTTTGGTAAGATGCTTCCATGTACTTCTTTTTTCATCCACTCGCCTAAGAACCTCTAAATTACTTATTTTGTCCACCCACCTAATCTTTAACATTTTCCTATAACACCACACTTCAAAAGCTTCTATCCTCTTCTTTTCTGCAGCCCCTATCACGCACGTTTCACTTCCGTATAATGCTACACTCCAAACGTAATGTTTTAAGAAATTTTTCCTAATCTGTAATTATTATTTTTTTAAATTTATAATTATTTATTTTTATTTTTAATCAAAAATTTTTTTTAATCAGTAATTATTTTTTTATTTAACTTATTTATTTACAATCAGCCTTTACAATGTGACTTTAAGCAAATCATTATAAGAGAACTAAAATGACGTGAGTAAAGTAGACAGCCTTTGCTCTCACTTCAACTAAATAAAATTATAAAATAAGGTTAATAACAAACGAAGAAAAGTTGCAAAGTTACAAAATTAACAATAACAATGTAAAAAAAGTAAACAATAGAAAAATAAAATAAAATTAAATTTTTACATTTCACTTTAGATTAAAAGTAGTGATGAAGATGAATGGTGAATTTAATTTCGTGTATGGATTAAAAACGTTTGTCTAAGTCAATGATGTGATGTCTTTTGAGGCGCTTCCTGAAAAATTAATGAAAAATAAAATTTGTGTTTGTTTAAACCTTTATAGGGCAGTACTACAGGGGAAATTAAACATGTTGTAAAATGTTAAATTCTGTTTTATAGGGACTTGATTAATGTATTTCTAGTTCCAGAACAGTAAGATATTTCTGTTTTCTATGTTAAGCCCTGGTAAGTACACTTACCAAGGAACGTTCATTGAAATGGGAATCACATAATTTTTAGTGGTAAGAATGTTTATTAAAACAACTTGTTGCACTATATAACAGAAAAATGTGTAGAATTATATCTCAATTTTATATTAGCATGAATGCTTACTTTTCAATAGAAAACTCGGAAGTTTCTTCGCCCTGTACAAAAATAACAATAAAAGAACACGGTTGCGTACGCTGGTATGAATCCTAACCACATTCGTGCAACTCATGAATTAAATGGTCGCTGCGCACTAATTTCAAAATGTGGATAGCCTACTTACCAGAGAACATCTATAAAACTATAAAATGCCAATTGGGTTCAACTGCATAGCTCATTCTTAAATAAAATCGACCTTATTGCCAGTGGTAAGTATACTTACCAAAGACCTATAAAGGGTTAACCATTAGTAAGAAATATTGTTGTTTATAGTCCAGCCTCTCTTAGTTTGCTCCTAATGTAAACAAATAATGACGTCACTGAGCATGCGCATTATATCAAAATGTGTACACGCTGATTAAAAAGTAACAACAAAATACTTTCAAAAGTATTAATATACAAAATACTTTTAAAAGTATTTTTCTAAATGAAATTGTTAGGCCTACATCATATCATGACTGATTTTTTTAGTACTTTAAGTACTTATAATTTAAAAAATAGTTAACTTAATAGGAATACAATATCCGTAAAGTGGCAGACTCTAGCGTGCACCCTGTAGTAGGTGGCTTTTGTTTGTTGACAGTAGGAGCAAACTAACAACGGCTTAACTGTAGGTCATCAGCAGGAAGGCTAGTTTGAATCTGTGGAGGAATTTTACTAAGAAAAACCTAAATAAGTCTGAATGAGGTGGTTTACGAGCGGCTTTCTCACTGAGTGGAAAAGTATGCTTATCAACATGCCGGGCCCTTTGTAAATCATCTACTTTCCACCCTGCAAATGACACCTTCACTTCATTCAACACAGGGTCTGGCTGTATAATGAAATTCATTACTATCTGGCGAAATAACTCTGACTACTATTCGATTTTTTATTATAGGTGGTCGAGTTAGATATATTTTCACAACCGCACGGCCAATTTGTAAACTTTTTATATAAAAATTTACTCTTTTTAATTAGTTTTTCATTGAGCGGTAGTTAATAGTATTTATCATAGTATAGTTAATAGTAATAGTAATAGTTAGTAGCATACGATAGTTAATAGTTTTTCATTGAGCGGTTTTTTTTAGTTTAGTAGAAACCTTGTTGTTTTAGATAATTTCCTAAAAAGAGCCTATAATTTGGAGTAATATTTGAAATATGTTACTTTGTCAGCAGATAACTAAACAACGGTTCAACCGATCGTTTTCAAACTTTTCAGATACATTTACTAAAATATTTTACGTTTCTTTACAAAATTTTAACGTTTTAAAAATTTTAGATTTTTATAAATATTGTTTTTTACGCAAATGTGTTTTCTCTTGATACAATAGTTCCTGAAACACGGGGCAAAAACGATTTTACATATTTTAGTTCAACCTCTTCTGTTCTTAAAATATTTCAATCTTATAACTGACTGACAATTTTATAAGAAACAGAACAAATTTTTTACAGCTTTGAAACTAGCAGATCGAGTGCAAATGATTTAATACTCACATGCCTGTTAGGAGCAACTTAATATATTGTCAAGCACAAAATATACAGTATTATTATTTTTACTACCTACTTTAGTAATAATTGAACTATTGCAACTGCTTAATACGTATAAAATCATTCAATAAAACTCATGTAGTCTATTAAAAGATATAAAAACCCCCAACATAAATGTCATTATAAGAATGCCATAAAATAAAAAAATAAAATGAAAGAATTAAAAAGTTATGACACAAAAAGTACAAGAGGTATGGATAAGTTGTGTTAAAGTATCTATCTATAAATGAAATGCGGGATAATATTTTTGCAACGGACATTATTTATTGTATGCCCTTTAATTGCTCTAGACTATATTATTTAGTATATAGTACATGTATTGGTATATTTATAATTGCAGAGTTGTAGAATGGAATTATAAAATGGGGCGTGTGGCTGACGGCTAGCGGAAATAATATGGCAAGGTCGTTCCTAACTCTTAGGCTACTCTATGCACTATCTATTTCTATCATAAGGTGTCTAAGAAGTACGAGCGATAATTTATAAATTGTCTTTAAGGGAAGACTGTACTTTGTATCCCGCCAATATTAAATTTGCTATTTTTAGGTACATTTTTCACAAGATTGGTAAACGATAGGGAAATTAAACTTTACTTACTTGTAGTTGTCGGGTTGCTCGAGCTACTGACATTTTCGCAATTTAATCCGTTAAAAAATAAAGTTAAAAATAGAATAAGAAATAACATAAAATTTTTACAAATATTTTTTACGGTATTTTACATAGGTATAAATATTTTTTTTAGCTTTAGAAGAAATCATAAAAGTGCCGCAATTTGTGAATGTACAAGATAAATAAGTGGTGAAAATTTCAGCCCAATATGTTTAATGGTTTTCGAGAAAAATGTACCTAAATGTTCAAAATTTACGAGAACGGGCAAAAACACAATAAGGCACAAATCAAAAATAAAATGTACACAAACAAGTAAATTTCCTATTAACATTTGGTTAATAGGAAATTTACTTGTTTGTGTACATTTTGTTTCCTATTAACATTCCTATTAACATTTGGTTACCCACCGGGTTGGTCTAGAGGTACAGTCGTCGCCAAAAATCAGCTGTTTAACAGCTGAGTTTCGGAGACGAAGGTTCCGGGTTCAAATCCTAGTAAAGGTAGTTACTTATATACGGATTTGAATACTAGACAGTGGTTACCGGTGTACTTTGATGGTTGGGGTTTAATTAACCATACTCTCTCAGGAATGGTCGGCCTGGGTCTGTACAAGACTACACCTCATTTACACGTTATACACATCATCCTCATCTCATTGGGTCATGGGGTTGCTTATTGTTTTAAATTGAACAGATTGCAACGTACACAAATTAGGAATAAAAAAAAATATATTTGGTTAGAAAGCTGAACCAACAGCTGAGAGTATTAACACGTTGACTGCTATGTGAGCCAAATATATGTCACACTTGTCTTTAAAAATGGGCCATGTGCATCAAAAATGAGTCACAGTAAATAACTAATTTTTAAGTCGTGTGTTACGTATGTAGTTTCTAAAGCTATGGCTTCAAAGAGTGACATTGTGCACTTAGCTTGTTCAAATAGTTGGCCTTTTTCAAATTATAGGATATTGCGTATGCAGGTAGTTTTCCTGTTTTTCTGTAATACAATGCTGCTATTATTAATTTTTGTTTTGCTTATTTTGGTTGATTGAAATAGTCTAGAGTACTTTGAAACTAAACCCAGTTATCTATTACATTTTTTGTAATACCACAAAAATGGGTCAAATGGCTCTGAAATGTAAAATCATTCCAGTTGGCCATGTTGCCTAAAAGTGTGTCACAACTTTATTTAACAAAAAGAATTAGTATTCGTTTATTAAATAAAATACGTACGTAAAATAACAAGAAAAATGAATAAATTGTGAAAAAAAATAAAAAAGTACGATGGCCCCGCTGTGTCACAAAATTTAGTGTGGCAGTCAACGTGTTAAAAACAGTAATGCAGATATTTAAAAAAACTAAAATTCCCTTTGCTCTAAAACGATCGGTATAAAATTATTAAAAATATTCGTTCTTGGTGACACAATAATTTTCTGGGTAAACCTCCTAAAAACTTAAATTTTTCATTAAAATAATTTTTTCACGTAATTTAATGTTTTTTTGGTTGATCTCGGTCTGAACTATTGAAAAACGTAAAGAACCGAAATTCGAAATTTTCAGTTAAAACGATCATTCAATCTCGCCTTAAGGTGACAAAAAGGTGTCACGATAGAAGCGTATAGTTAATGTATTTCGTAGGTCGAAGTGATTATACACCCCTACCTTCCTATAAGTAAAAAAATATTCCAGAACTAATTTAGAGCGGTTCGCGAAATAAACTTACAGCGAAATATTAATAGCAAAATAAGTTAAATTTCAAGCAGGAAAACATTTCAATCTATACGTACACCTCTGGTGTGAGACACTTACGCGACTTCTACTTGCTGTAGATATTAAACAATAAGTAGATAAGTTATATTATAACTTATCACGAGTTTAATCATTAGTAAACAGTGTAAAATAAAAAAAAACAACCTAGTTTTATTCATGAGTGAATGACGCAAATTGAAAATCAACCTCTGTTTGAATTAAAAATGCGGAAATCAGTAATTCCCTCTAAAACTAGGTTTTGTAGAGAAAAATGTTTAAAATAAAAGTTGCAGGTTTTTAATTATCTATAAATTTTATTTTGCACTTTTGACATAAAATGTATCCTTAAACCACAATCTTAAAAAAGTATCTTATTTTTACTGAGATTGATTAAAAACTAAATCACTATTATATCTACTAAATCACTAAAACTAATTGCCTCTAAACTGAGCGTTGTAGAAAAAATGTTTAGAATAAAAGTTGTAGGTATTTAAATGTTCTACAACTTTGATTATATACACTTTTCTCTAGAAGAAAGCATATATCAAGACCGAAATAATTAAAAAAAAATTTTCTTTTAAGCACAACCTGCTCAAGAATTTCAATCGACTTGGTGCTTAACCCCATCTTGTAAAGCAAAACAATAAATGAAGGTGATATTATTAAAAAACCATCGTAGCAGCTGTTTTCGAAAAAATCGTTAAAATTTAAAAATTGCACGAAACTATATTTATTTCGACTGACCGTTTTTGATGAAAATGTTTGTGACGGGTCCCCTATCGGTCCACAACTTAAGTTCCAAGTTTCAATGGCGTACGGTACTCAGTTCTTGAATTTTGTCCACACACACACACACACACACACACGCACACACACACACACACACACACACACACACACACACACACACACACACACACACACACACACACACACACACACACACACACACACACACACACACACACACACACATATACATACATACATACATACATACACACACACGCGCATACACACACACGCGCGCGCGCGCGCGCGCACGCACGCACGCACGCACGCACGCACACACGCAAAGACTGATCGCTGAAAACATTTTTTATCGCTCAGGGGTCCTGGAAAAGTTCCTGGAACCCTTTTCAACCCTTAACGGTAGAATGTAAAAATCGTTTATGTATAACATTTTTATTTTTCCTAAAGGTTATGTTCCCTGGAAATTTCAGTTTTCTAGCCATTGAGCAAGTGGAAGAATTAGTGATGAAATAGTCAGTGAGGGCTCCATTTATATTGTTTTACAGAATGCAAATTAGTTTATTGAAGTAAGTATATTTTGGAACACTTGTAGGTATTACAGTAGAATTTATTTATCTGAATTCAACATAGCCTATATTATTTGTTAATATAATTGCAAGCCTATCTATTTAAACATTTGCAACGCTATATAGATTTTATTATTAATTACCCGCCCACTGTGTCTACTGGGTTTATAGGCTTACGTCCCTGAAATAACAGGACATGTTCCATTATTTATATTCTATTCAAATGTATCGACTTTTAAGGAATAAGAAAAAATAGCCGACCATTTTAAGCTGATTTAATTGAATATAGTTAATTCAATTATTTTCGGTATAGCTCGTATTGTGATTGATTAATCAATTTATATTAAATCGGAAGTCAATTAACACTTTACTGTTAGAATAAGAAATTATTAATTTATTATTCATTTATAAATAATAGTTGTAAACAAGGTTATTAAGGTGCTTAGAGAATTGGGAATCATCTTACATTGTTGCCATATTTATTCCATTTTATATTATTTTTATCTCTAATGCGTGTACGTTGCAATCTGTTCAATTTTAGAACAATAAGCAACCTTATGACCCAATGAGATGAGGATGATGTGTATGACATGTAAATGAGGTATAGCCTTGTACAGACCCAGAGCGACCATTCCTGAGAGAGTATGGTTAATTGAATCCCAACCATCAAAGTACACCGGTAACTAGAATTCAAATCTGTATAAAGGTAACTACCTTTACTAGGATTTGAACCAGGAACCTTCGTCTTTGAAAATCAGCTGTTAAACAGCTAACTCACGGTAATGACTTTACCTCTAAGCCAACCTGGTGGGTCTTTTATTCCATTTAAATGGAAATTTAGCTATATTTTGAGATAAGCTGTATATACTGTTTATTTTTTTTAGTTTTTTTAAAGTCGCATCAACAGTTTGGTCATTAGTGACTACTGTAGGTTTCGGTACTGTTATTGTGGGTTTTAACGTGTTAAATTTTCCAAATCCTAGCCAGGAATCAAATCCGGTACCTTCTGCTTTGTAGGCTAGTCGGCTATCTTAACGACTTTTCTGGTTAGGCAGGTGATATTGCAACTTCTAAAGTTTTATGATGTTTTCCCCTTTCCACAATTTGTTTCGTTACCCATGTCCATAATTACCAGTTTCACACAGAACTCAGCGTTCTTCAAGGTTCAATATTAGAATCAGTTTTTTCTTAAATAACGTAAAACATCTGTTAAAATTTTCAATAAATATTATTGTAATTTCTTTTGAAGATGACACTGTATTCGCAGGACTAAACTGTGATACATCTAAAAAAAACGGGCAGAGGAGTGAAGTGGTTTAAAATTACCTTCCTCGTCGAGTGAAAAAATATGCTTGTCAATGTGCAAGGCCCTCTGAAAAGCATCTACGTTCCATTCCAAAAATGTGAAAATGACATCTTTACTTCATTCGCCACAGGTTCAGGCTTTATAATGAAATTAATCACTCTCAGAGAAGAACTCTGACTAGTGTAATTTACATCTCTACCTATTGTGTTCTTAAATGATTCAGTCATATAAGTAGCTGACCATGTAATAAGAAAGAGGACTATTTTTGTATCCCTGGAACTAGCAGATCGAGTCCAAATAACACTTCACCCGCCTGTTATGGGCAAACAATTTTTCACGATCACGATGCTATCTGTTTTTTACTTTCTCTTGCCTATATGAATTTAAAGGAAGGAAAGTATTGTTTTCATGTTGATTTTTCTAAATCGATTTTTCACCGGATCTACACGTTTTCAGACCCCTGAACGTAATAAACATGTTTTTAGCGATTCGTCGGCATGTGTGTGTGTACAAAATATCTCAAGAACGGAACATCATAGAAGTTGAAACTTAAAATTTAGGTATTACTAGAGAACCCGACACAAACATTTTCATTAAAATCGGTCAACCGGAAGTAGTAGTAGTTTATTCG
Source organism: Catonia carolina (assembly GCA_035578175.1). Classification (NCBI taxonomy): domain Eukaryota; kingdom Metazoa; phylum Arthropoda; class Insecta; order Hemiptera; family Achilidae; genus Catonia; species Catonia carolina. Next base: position 18,911,282 of record JAQMRL010000015.1, read on the forward strand.
TGTTATTTTTCATTTTATGCGATTTTCTGAAAAACGGCTAATACGATTTTTTTTTATAAAGCGCCTCATTTACTACATTTCTTATACACTACAAGATAGGGTAGGCCCCAATCCTGCTGAAATTCTTGGGGACGCTGTCCTCTCGTAGAAAAAAATGGCTTTTTAAGATTGCGGTTTTAATATGCATTTTAGTACAAAATTCAGTTGTAGAAAATTTAAAACCTACAACTTTTATTTCAAAGATTTTTTTGTATAACGCTTAGTTTAGCGGTAATTAGTAATTTTTCTGTTTTTTTTCATGAAAATCTGTAAAAATGGGTTTTTTTAGATTTCGGCCTTAAAATATATTTTACGACATAAATGAATAATCAGATTTATAGGAAATTAAAAGATCTACAACTTTTATTATATAAATTTTTCTCTAAAGAGCCTAGTTTAGCGTGAAAGAGCGATTTTCCGTATTATTAAGCAAAACTGAGGTTGATATTCATTTTGCATCATTTACTCATGGTTAAAATTAGGTTATGTTTTTTGAGTTTAGTTTTTTTTATATATCTAATATTTTATTACTAATGTTAGGTTATATTGTGCATTATATGAATTACCAAGAGAAAGTCGTGTGAGTGTTTTACACCAGATTTTTAACTAAAGATAGATTTGCGAGAAAGTAATGAAATAATACAAGGTATTTTCTAAAAGTAATATTATTTAGTTTATTATTGATTTATCAACAAAAGCTGTCAATTCAAACTCATTAAATGAATTTAAACTAGCCAAATAGTATTATTATATGCATTGAACGTAAGCAGACAATGGGCAAGCAAGTAATAGACTGAACTCTTACCATTTCTGGCAGAGTTCAGTGTTGTTAATTTTTCTCCTTATTTGAATACAAAGTAACTTGCACATGGAAAATGTCATAAATGTTATTTCTCCTACATGATTCATTATTTATTGTATTGGATTGTATTGTATTTTGCCAATGTATTTTATGCGTACATGATTGTATCCATAGTACATTAAAAAAATACAATAAATACTTAGGTCTAGACTAAGTTGAATTTATTGCAATTAAGTTGTATTTCCACTTAGACTTTTACGCTTGTTTAAATTTCATCTAATGTTTTTTGTTCAGATTTTTTAAATATTGTAACATTTAATACAGGTTCTTTTAAGAATCATGTTTTAAATGATAAAACTTCCTTTTAAGGATAGTACTCGAAACGGTGAAAAATTTGTTTTTTTTATATTTCCGTTTATTTGCATTTTATTATAATTCATTATTATTTGAATGAGGCAATAGTATTTATATGTTTGTGTTTATACAGTTTCTTAATGGCAAAACATAGTGTTATTAAATATATTGTACTTAATTTTTTTTTTTAAATCGGTATTCTGGAGAAAGTTTTGTAACTTTTGTAACTTTTTTTCTCGCACTTAAAGGTCCAATTTTAGACCAAGTGCGGTGACTTTACACTTCTGGAAGCTCTTTTTGCAGCCCATATTCTCAGCATTTGTTCACTGTAGGCTTTTTGTCTTTCATCTATCCACCCAGTGTACTAGTACCGTTTTATACCGTCCAGTGTACCGTTTTATCTAGGTTTTCTATCTATCCACCCAGTGAACTAGTACCGTTTTATACCGTCCAGTGTACCGTTTTATCTAGATTTTCCCAATATCGTTTCTGACTTTTTAAAACCATTTATCCTACACATTATATCCACTGTTAAGTGTCTTAAAAATTTGTTTTGTCACCCGGTTTTCATCCATGCTATACAGATGTCTGTACAGGTGACACAGCTCTCTCAAGAATTTCAGGAGACGCTTACACTATTTTGTAAAGCATGAAGAATCTAGTAAATAAGGCGATTTACAAAAAAGACGTAGAAGCCGTTTTATGAGAAAAATTTCAAAAAAAGAAAAATTGCACGAATAAACAACTACTTTCAGTTTACCGATTCTTATGAAAATGTTCCTGTCATCAAATGGTAGCCTTACCTAGCTTAAGTTTCCAGTTACAACTTCGTACGATATTTCGTTCTTGAGATATTTTGTTTACACACAAACCAATCGCTAAAAACATATTTTTTTTGGGTTCAGGGGGCTTGAAAACGTGTATTTTTGGTAAAAACTCGACTTCAAAAATAAACATGAAAACAATAGACATATTTCTTCCCTACATATTCATATAGATGAAGAGAAAGTAAAAAATATGACTATTTACAATCAAAGTATTGTTCACTTGGATACAACCTCTCCTCTTACCCGTACTTGAATCTATTTCAACCGTACACATACAATTGGTTTAATAACACACTTTATTTAACACCATCGGTTCCACCGGCATAATAGTCCACTAACAGCAACGACGTGCAAACACACAAAATGATTCTAAAAACTCAATAAATTAAACAAAATCGAATTCTATGATATAATCTACCTGTTTCTAGAAAAGAACAATTAAATGAAACGGACCTGCTCTTACGAAAAGAAATTCAAACAAAAGCTATTGTTTTCAAAACATGATTGTCTCTTTAACGCTATTGCATAGCCAATATCTAAAAGAAATCATTAAATAAAACATCGAACTCTATTATAAACTACCTGTTTATAGAAAACAACAATTAAATGAAACGGACCTGCTCTTACGAAAAGAAATTCAAACAAAATCTATTGTTCTTAAAACATAATAGTCTCTTTAACACTATTGCATAGCCAATATTAAAAAAAAATCAATAAATAAAACATAATCGAACTCTCTTATAATCTACCTGTTTCTAGAAAACAACAATTAAATGAAATGGACCTACTCCTACGAAAAGAAATTCAAACAAAAACTATTGTTTTCAAAACATAATTTGTCTCTTTAACACTATCGCATAGCCAATATCTAAAAAAAATCAATAAATAAAACATAATCGAACTCTATATAATCTACCTATTTCTAGAAAGCAAAAAATAAATGAAACGGACCTGATCTTACGAAAAGAAATTCACACAAAATCTATTGTTCTCAAAACATAATTGTCTCTTTAACACTATTGCATCTTCTTCAGGTGCCTTCTCCATTACGAAGGTTGGCTATCATCATGGTCTGTCGCACCTTGTCCACTGCTGCTCTGAAAAGGTCATGCGACGAGCAGTTAAACGCTTCTCTCACGTTTCTTAACCAGGATATTCGTCTGCGTCCCACCGAGCGTTTACCAACGAGTTTCCCTTGAATTATGAGATGCAGAATCTCATATTTAGGCCCCCTCAAGATGTGTCCAAGGTATGCCAGTTTTCTTATATTTACGCTCTGCAGGATTTCCAGCTCTTTCCCCATTCTTCTGAGGACTTCCATATTTGTGACCCTGTCTGTCCATGGTATTCGAAGCATCCTCCGGTAGGTCCACATTTCTAACGCTTGTAGACGGGTCTCACATTCTTTGGTGAGTGTCCACGCCTCTACCCCATACAAGAGGATGGGAAAGACGTAGCATTTCAAGAGGCAGATCCTGGTTTCGAGGCTCAGGTCGCGGGCCGATAGAAGAGGTCTCATTTTTAGAAATTGCATAGCCAATATCTAAAAAAAATACTAGTCGATTAAGTGAAAACATGTAGATACACACCCATCCTTGCCAATTTATTACTTGAATGCTCCCGCAAACGTATGTTATCATTAGCAAGACATGTAACATTAATACAATATTCGGTTCATGAGTTTTATAGTTTCGTCATTTGAAAGGTTATCTTAGTTCAAGGTAAAATAAGGTGACAAGGTTCTTAAGTTATGTAGATACATTTGCAATTCAATAACTACATAATATATTATTTATTTAAACTTAAATATCTAATCTAGTGCAATCTAAACACATACATACAAACAAAAAGAATTTCGATACATATTTAAATTTAGAAAACAGTAGTAAAATTAATAAACAATTACGAAATTTAAATTCAGTTCGTTCAAAAACAATATTAATAGTCATATTTAATTATAACCTGCTTTAAAAAATAAATTTAATATTTTACTGACAGACACGTACAAGGTTTGAAGATTAGAATGGTTTGCTTTTAAGTAACAAAAAAACTGAATTTCTAAAATTAATTATCATTGAATATACAAACGAATACGCACACCCTTATGGTATTGTTTTAAAAGAAATGAAACCGCATTCCAATAATAAATTTATAAAAAACAAACATATAAATGTTCATGTATATCTATCTACCTATATATGATAATGATAATTATCAAATTCGGACAATGATAATGAAATGTGAATTTAAATTATAAACCTTATGGCAATATATTAATAATAAGGTCATTATTTAATAAGCCCTTAAGGTATAATACCAAGTCCAGTTTATTAGAAGGACAAGTGTATTATCTCAATTAAAAATCTTTGAATAAAGTGGTTTACCAAAAAATGTTTAAAGTTTGTTAAAAGTTCACTTGAAGCAATATATAGCCGTTATTTAGCAATTTTGTGATTCTCCCCCACATGAAAATAGCCTTAAGAAATTTTATAATGTGTATAAAAATATAAGGTGAATTTTATATCTTAAATAAATAAATGAAATCGATTAATTGTAGTCTATGTAATATTAATATGTGTATAACCGTTTTAAAACATTTACGGTGTCGCAATAAAAGCGCACAGTAAACGAATTTCGTTGGTCAGTAGGCCCTTACCTTCCTAGAAAAAAGATTCTGGTGTGAAACACTCATACAACTTTCTCTTGCCAGTGAAAATAATTAACATTTTAACCTAACATTATTAATAAAATATTAGAATTAAATAAAAAAACTAATCTAAACATAACCTAATATTAATCATGAACGACGCAAAATGAAAATCAACCTCAGTTTGGCTTAAAAATGCGGAAAATCACTCTTTCACTCTAAACTAGGCTCTGTAGAGAAAAATGCTCTACACAAAAGTTGTAGATCTTTTAATTTCCTATAAATTTAATTATCTCCTACACTTTTGTCGTAAAATGCATACTAAGGCCGAAATCTTAAAAAAATAAATTTTGCTCACGGTTTCATGAGAAAAAGCAGAAAGTCGCTAATTACCGCTAAACTAAGCGTTATAAAAAAACAATGTTAGAAATAAAAGATCTTAAAAACTAATTTTTTTACGTGAAAACAGCCCCTCCAAGAATTTGAACAGCCATGACGCGTACCCTATCTTGTGAATCATAAAAAATCAGTAAACCAGGCGATTTAAAAAAAAAATAGTAGAACCAGTTTTTGAGAAAATCGCAAAAAAATGAAAAATTACACGAATAAATTACTACTTCCTGTTGATAATTAAAAAATCTGTTGACCGATTTTGATGAAAATGTTCGTGTCGGGTTCGGTAGTGGTATGTAACTTAAGTTTTAAGTTTGAAGTTCGTACAATGTTCCGTTCATGAGATATTCTGCCCACACACACACACACACACACACCCGCACGCGCACGCGCTCACCCACACACCCACACACACACACACACAAACACATACACAAGCACACACACATACACATACACACACACACACACACACACACACACACAGACAGACAGACCAATGGCTAAAACATGTTTTTTGGGTTCACGGGTCTGAAAACGTGTAGATCTGGTGAAAACTCGATTTCAAAAAATTAACATGAAATTAACATGGAAGAGGAGGAGGAGGAGTAAGAGGAAGCGGAAGAATTCTTCGAAAATAAGAAAATATAAAGAAGAACGAGAAGGGATGTGGGGAGGTATAGGAGAAAGAATATGGTTAATTGAACCCCAACCATCAAAGTACACCGGCAACCACTGTCTGGTATTCAAATTCGTATAAAATTAACTACCTTTTCTAGGATTTGTACCAGAACTTCGTTTCCGGAAATCAGCTGTTAAGCAGCTGACTCGTGGCGACGACTTTACCTCTAGACCAACCCGGTGGGTTTATAACCAGATTACAAAACATTTTGTAATGGCTAAGTTATGTTACTAAAGAATCTATATTTTCACACAAGATAACGATATCAACATAGACAAAGTTTTATAATATTAATTTTATTAACTATTAATTAATGATATCAGTCAATCTTAGTCTATTTAATGAACTAATATTTTATTTCATACCATAAATTGAACGATTAATTAGATCAATATTGATGTATATTTTAAATTATCAATTGATTTAATTGATGAAACATGTAATTGCGCAAAATCCTGCATTGATTGAGTCGTCTTAATATTATCAATTAATATAAATTTTATTGCTCATTAAATTGTATATGTGTTTAGAATTTAATTAATTATGTATTACTTTATAATAAATATTTTATTCAAATCACAAAAAGTACATACTACTGAAATTGTTTTCTACGTAAATTGTATTTTATATCTTGTTTTCGATTAAGTAATCGATCTTTCGTAAATTATTGACATTTTTTCCTTTTTCTTAAGGTATTTTAATTGGATCGAATTTTTACTTTCTCTTGCCCTATAGGAATGATCTGTAGCTGTATGTATCATTCTTGGTTGCTTATAACAGGCAGGTGGAGTGTTAAATTATTTGCACTCAATCTGTTAGTTCCAGGGCTACAAAAAGTATTTCTGTTTCATATCACATAGTCAGCCAATTATAAAATATGACGGAGATAACGGGTGTTTCAAAAAGGACGCACTTCGAAGTTTGAGAACGCTAATTTATTACATTAAGTAATTACAAATTATACGGTATGAAATTATTACCTTTATAACATTTAGATTACCTTTAAAACTTAACAGTAAATGTTCAAAATGACTTCCTCCACATGTAATGCAAGTTCGAACACGTTTCATAACATTTGCAGCCCTTTTTCGTAGTGTTTGCTCATTAATGTTTGTAATCTTACTTTCAATATTAGCCTTCAATTCTTCAATTGTATGAGGTTTGTTTTTTAAAAACCTTACTCTTTAAATTCCCCCAAGGAAAAAATTCGCAGGAGTAAGATCTGGGGATCTTGGTGGCCACAATCCTTTTGATATCACACGATGGCGAAAAAATTCTCGTAACATATTCAGCGTTTCAGTAGAAGTATGGCACGTTGCGTTATCCTACTGAAACCAACAATCTCGATCGTGTAATTCTAACAACGCTATAAATTGTTCAATTAAGTTGCGGTACACCACACCATCTACAGATGTGTCAAAAAATAAAGGCCCAACAATACGACGCCGGGAGATCGCACACCAAACACCAATTTTACGTGCGTGTAGTGGACGTTCATGAAATGTGTAAGGATTATGAGTGCTCCATATTCGGCAGTTTTGGCTGTTGATGTAACCATCCAAGTGGAACCATGCTTCGTCACTGAAATAAACACGATCTAATATTTCAACACCGTTGTCATTAACAAGAGAACGTATCCAACGAAAATACTGTATACGTTTCCCATGGTCAACTTCTTTCAGTTCATGAACGACACCGATGCGGTAAGGATGCAGATTTAATTTTTTTGTAGCCCTTAAAGCGGAAGATAGTGACAATCCAGCCTGTGAAGATAACTTTCTAAGTGATTTGCCGGGTGATGTAGTCAAACGTTGTTTCACATCGTCCAAAACTTGTTCTGTTAACACTGATGGTCGACTTGTGCTTTTTCGATCCTGTTCACTGCCAGTCTCACGAAATTTATTAATCAGACGCGATATTGTGGCGTTATTAGGTACTTCAGAATTGGGAAATTTTAACTGGAACTCGTCTTTCACTCGTTCGTAAGATTTATATGCGCAATAACTTTCAATAATAAAAACACGTTCATCCTTTGAAAATACCATGTTTGAACTTATACAGACACTACAGACACAAATGAATACTGGGATAGCACTAGTACATGTCAGTAATACACAATGGGTCAACAATAAGTACGGTAGTGCCAACTGTTATTTGGGGGAAAAATATTCCCTATGCAGAAAATATTAACCCTTAAACTTCGCAGTGCGTCCTTTTTGAAACACCCGGTATTTACAAACAGAAGACATATAGGTGTAAATGACTCTAATCAGACTTATCTCCTCTAAGGCGAGAACGTGCTCGCCTCTCATCATGCGGTCTTGGGTTCGAATCCCATTCAGGCACGGCATATTTTCATACTTTACAAAAAAAATAATTTCATCCTTTCCCGTCTGCATTAGCAGTAATTGCAGAACAGTCGGACGTTAAAAAAAATCCTCTGAGAATAATGAATTGGGTCTTTTCTGTTATTCCCTCCGAGCACAATTTTTCATATTTTTTAATATTTCGTATGCAAACTTGCAGTATTAAAATCGTACACCAATATTCTTCAAGTTAATTTCTATTTCATATAATGAATTAATATAATAATTTCACTAACCTTCTTTTTAAACTGCGTCACCTTTATTGTAATTTCTACTTACACGTGTTTCGGTGGATCCACCATCATCAGAGTAAATGAAAAATTGAAACTAACAATTTTTTTCACATTTATTTAAAATTTACAGAAGATGGTACATCTTCAGTCACTTGTATAAAACTGTTTTAATCAGTTTTATACAAGTGACTGAAGATGTACCATCTTCTGTAAATTTTAAATAAATGTGAAAAAATTTTTATTTTCAATTTTTCATTTACTCTGATGATGGTGGATCCACCGAAACACGTGTAAGTAGAAATTACAATAAAGGTGACGCAGTTTAAAAAGAAGGTTAGTGAAATTATTATATTAATTCATTATATGAAATAGAAATAATTTCAAACTGCAGGGATGCATTATAAAGATTTATCTTCAAGTTAAGTTTAAAATATAGGTTTTCAGAAAGCCTGGCATTCTGATAAGCATACTGCCTCTAGAGCAGTGATTCTCACTCAACCTTTTTGTGCTCTGCAACCCCCAAATAGTAAAAATAAATAAAATTAATAATTCGCGATCCCCCTTTTGATAATAATAGTAACCCCTAATATTAATAATTGAATTTTGACTGTAATTGTAAATGTAAAATGTTATTTTTAATATTATATAATCAAACTGCACTAATTTTATGTCTCTAAAAATGATGTAAAGTTTTATAAGTAGTTTGTAATGAATGCTCACTAAAATATATTGTAATATTTTTGTAATATTTGTAATATTTTTTCTCGTTTCTGATATTGTGCTAGTACGAGGGGTGTTCAGAAAGTAAGTTATGTTTTTAAAAAAAACAAGTAAAACAATTTTTTTTCAACACAATTTTATTTCTACATGGAAGCCCAAATCTTAAACTATTTTTCGACATAGTTTCCACTGATTTTCAAACACTTGTTGTAGCGGGTGATCAATTTGTCTATACCCTCTTCGTAGAAGGTTCCCGCCAACGAATGTAGCCACGACTCCACGGCAGTTTTCACTTCATCGTCGGTTTCAAAGCGTTGGCCGCCTAGCTTGCGCTTCATGTGCAGGAACAAGTGGTAGTTAGATGGTGCCAAGTCCGGGCTGTAGGGCGGGTGATCAAACTGCTCCCAATGAAATTGTCGAACCAATGTTTGAGTGTCACCAGTGGTATGGGGCCGAGCATTGTCATGGAGCAAGGAACACAATTCCGTTACTGAGCATTCCTCTCTGTTTGTTTCGAACAAACGGAAAGGAACTCTCACTCATCACGTCTTCCCTGTAAACATCTCAAAGTTGACGATAAATTTCAGCCGGTTTCACATTCCTTGTATTCAAAAATCGTATTAGAGAACAAATCTCACAATCGGCGGGATCACTAATTGTCTTAAACATTTTAAACGTTCAGAGAAAACTGAAAACACAACGTAGAACAACTACAATGGTGTGAGTCGATAGCCAGTGAACAAGGACGACTAGTGCGCATGCGCGGAACACAGATTGCAGCGCTACAGCGGCAGTAGAATGAAACAGTACTTACTTTCTGAACACGCCTCGTATTATGTATTCTGTGTTGCATTTGTGTATGAAGAAATAGTTAAATTTAAGAGAGGTAGTTAAGGCTAAATTTTGTGTTCATTTTTTTTCTCTAAAATAATGTACCTAAAGTAAATTGGTAGAGGGTTTTTGTCACAGGATATTTTATTAATGCTATTTCACAACTTTGCTAATGTTTACGTATTCATTTATTAACATTTTAGTTCTGTAATCATAAGTTTTAATTTTTATTTACATTTGTATTCTGTCTGTTTTATTTTTAATTTTATACTAACGTGATTTTTAATGTTATTTTGATCATTTTCTCTTTTGTGTGCCTTAATTTTTTATGTAATAAGTGATGTAGTATTGGTATTAACTGTTTATTCATTTATTTTTTTATCAGTGCTTTTATTGTTGTGTTTTATGTATATTTTGTAATTAGAGAAACCCTTCTCCAAGCAAGGGCTTCGCTCTTTTGGAGGAGTAATAAATGAAATAAAATAAATAAATTATTTTTTCTCCCACAGGTTAAGAATCACTGCTCTAGTGGTCCAAACCAGCCTTACCGATAATGACAAACAATTAAAGGAAGAACGAAATTATTTTACTCCGCTTAAAACAAAAGGAAAAACCATAAGATACAAATTTATAAGGAAAATATTATAATTAAGTTTATACTACAATATAAATTCTTTTCTGTATTTAGAATAGACCAATAAAACTGACATATATTTATTAACGACCAGGGAACTACAAGGCTTTCTAACAAACTAACTTATTCAAATCTATTAAACATAATAATTTATTTATTTATTTATAATTAAACTTATATCCGTTTTCGATAAAATGTTGCATACATTTTAAATACTAATATGATTTACGTTTTGGATTTACCAAATCTAAAATTGATATGAATCAACGGGATTTAAATTTATAATTATTTATTTTTACGTAAATTACAATACGTATTTGATACCGGGAGCCGTTTTTATTAGAGCAAATAAAAATTCCAATCTATTTGCGATATTTATCGTAAAACTTATTACTACTCATGAATACAATTTTCTTTCCAATTAACCTTAAAGAATGATATTTAAGAAAATTCTATAATGCTGTTCTTGGTACTGGTCCAGATATTAATAGCTCTTGGTATCACTTTAAAAATATGAATGATTAGAATAACATATTAATTTATTACACTAGTGACTTGAGGAATCTATCACTACAATAAAAATTGAAATGTTTGACTTTTTTAAAAAAATTATTGTCTGAAATATTCACGTTTTTGTCAGTATCATCAATTCATAGTAGTGTTCTCCTATATACAAATTTTTTCGCAGAACTTCGTTTTGTTTAAGTGCAGGACTTCAAAATATCACCCATTTTATTTTCAATCGGAAAAAAACTTTTAGGATAAGCCTTAAAATATAAAGAAAAGCTCTTAGCATTATATACGAGGGTTATCCAGAAAATAACCTTCGTTTTGAAATAAAAATTAACCGAATGAAGATACAAAAACTTTATTATATAGGCCTACATATTAAAACTACAGTTTTTCTCTATTTTTTGACATAGTCGCCAAACAGATTCAAGCACTTGTCGTACCTTGGAACAGTCTTTGAAATACCCTCTGCATAAAATTCTGCCACCTGTGAATGTAGCCAAACCATTCACGGCGTTTTGAAGCTCTTTGTCATTGGCGAACCGCTGAGATGCAAGCAACCGCTTCATGTTCGGGAACAGGTGAAAGTCACTAGGAGCCAAGTCCGGGCTGTATAGGGGATGATCGAAAACGTCCCATTTAAACTTGGCTAAAAGTTCATTTGTTCTTCGAGCTGTATGTGGGTGAGAAAACAAATGAATTTTTGGCCAAGTTTAAATGGGACGTTTTCGATTATCCCCCATACAGCCGGGACTTGGCTCCTAGTGACTTTCACCTGTTCCCGAACATGAAGCGGTGGCTTGCATTTCAGCGGTTCGCCAATGACGAAGAGCATCAAAACGCCGACGAAGAGCATCAAAACGCCGTGAATGGTTGGCTACATTCACAGGTGGCAAATTTTAATGCAGAGGGTATTTCAAAGACTGTTCCAAGGTACGACAAGTGCTTGAATCTGTTTGGCGACTATTTCGAAAAATAGAGAAAAACTGTAGTTTTAATATGTAGGCCTATATAATATAGTTTTTGTATCTTTACTCGTTTGCTTTTTATTTCAAAACGGAGGTTATTTTCTGGATACCCTCGTACATAAAATATTGTTTATGTTAGTGTCAACAGAAGTGTATCTGTTCAATTATTATATCAAGTAAAAGTGGCGGTCTTGTCATATGAATATTATTATTATTATTATTATTATTATTATTATTATTATTATTATTATTATTATTATTATTATTATTATTATTATTATGGATAGCATAAAAAGTGACAGACAGTTTAAATAAACTAAATCGTTTCTTTTAGATTGACACATAAGAAAATAACAATAATAAAAAATAATATCAATACACCTTTCTATTTTTATGAGTAATCGTTTACACATAAAAATTGTCCTCTAAACTGAGTTTTCTTGAAAAAATAAATATTATTATTATTTATTTATGTATTGTGAATCATATATGATAATAAAGTTAAATACATAATGAATACTTTGTATTCTCTTGTTGGTACAAAAATGACTGTTCACACCTTTCTATTTTGTAAATAAGCAAGGTTATACGTATTGTAAGATACATTATTTGTATAAAAATTAATCTGAAAATTCTCTTGAATTTAATTTTATGAAAAGGAATTCTGGTTTACACTGAAGCCAAGATTCCTCTTCCACACTAATCCCTGCTAAATGTTACAAATTATGTAAAAATACGTACGAGTATATTTTTTAATTTTATTTTATTTTTATTGAGTGATGATGCCTACATAAGCCTTGGGCTTGTGCATAGGTAATGATATGTGGTGATTTACAGATGAAAAAAATACCAGACCTGATCGGGAATCGAACCCGGGACCCGGAATAGTAGCCAGTTGCGCTGACCACTAAACCACGGGCCGGCCCGTGGTGTATTTATTTTTTAATCATAAAAATGTATGGACTATGAAATCTGTTCAATTTAAGAACAACGAGAAACTTCATGCCCAATTTTTTTTTGTTTTTATTGAGTGATGATGCCTACATAAGCCTTGGGCTTGTGCGTAGGATATGCGGTGATTTACAGATGAAAAAATGCCAGACCTGACCGGGAATCGAATTACATGAGGATTATGCTTATGAGGTGTAGTCGTATGCAGAATCAGGCCGATAATTCCTGAAAAAATACGGTTAATTGAACCACCACCATCAAAGTACAACGGTAACAACTGCTTATAATCTGGCAACTGAAAAAATGACACTGGTCTGTGTATCCGCTAAATGCTAGTGGAAATAGCTGCCCCCACTGTGTTTGATTTTGGTCCCCAATGTTGCTTGTGCAAGTATGTTCTCATTACAAAATATAATTACATGGTTTAAATTTAAAATATACAGTTATGTTGGAAGAAGCTCCAAACGAATTTTAATGGATGAGTACTGGCTACAATTTAATTTACCAATTTATTTTATTCAAATCTGTATATTATTCCACCGTCCATTTACCTGATAATCCCCCTAGACGCCTTAAAAGACGCTGGAGTTGAGACCTGCTAATTTGATATACAAATTTCATTCTTGGGGAGGCACCAATGGGGACCCTACCCCTCTCATGCCTATCATGTCATTTACATTATTATCATAATCATCACATTTGCTTGTAAAATTTTACAGTTGTAAATAAAGAATTAAAGAGAGAAAAAAAATCTGTATAAAAGTACCTTTTAACATTTGAACCACGAACCTTCATCTCCACAAATCAGCTGTTAATTTATTTACAATGTAACTTTTATTTTTACCATTTTCTTCTGTTGTTAAGGTAAACAGTCGAAAGGCTGGTTTGAACCTTTAGAGGTTTTACTTAGTAAAAACGAGGAGTGGGGTGGTTTACAATGCCTTCCTCACTGAGTTGAAAAAATTTTACTTATCAACAAGCCAGGCCCTCCAAAAAGCACCTCGTTTCCACTCTACAAATGACACCTTCACTTCATTCACCACAGGGTCTGACTGTTTAATGAAATTCATTACTCTCAGAGGAGATAACTCTAACTAGTGTCTTTTACACCTCCACCTCTTCTGTTCTTAAATAGTTCAGTTATATAATGGGCTATGTGATAAAAAAACAGAAGTATTTATTGTAGCCCTGAAACCAACAAACAGTTCGAGGGCAATCAATAACAATCCACCTGCCCGTTATGGGCACATTTTCTTCTATAGAGCTTAATTTAGCGTCAATTAGTGATTTTCCATATTCAAACAGTAATCGAACTTTCCGTTGTCGAATAGTAGTTGATTTTCATTTTGCGTCATTTACTCATTATTAAAATTAGGTTATGTTTTTCTTTTTGCATTATATATTAAGATTAAACTTAGTTTATATGGGTTATTATTTACATTGGCAAGAGAAAGTCGTGTGAGTTTTTCACAGCAGGTTTGTTCATCGTCTTCTTTTATTTGAATTATACTTACAAACAAACAAAATAAAACTGCAGTAATTAAAAATTTATTTTAACAACTTCAAAACGTTTTTACCATGTGCATCACTCTTAAGAAAGTAAAACAAAAATTCAAAAGTAATTCTATTATTAACGGACAGGAAGGAAACCATTGAAATTAAATTTCTTAATTCTTTTATCAAATAACAATACATGTTTGTAATTGGCCACAGAAAAGTTAAACAAAACTTAATATTTGTAAATAATCCCATAACATCTAATAACCTTTCATAAACATTGATACACCTGAGAATATACGAAAACATAATTTCTCATAACCCTCAATATCAAAGAATTAGAGTTTTTTTAAATTATTAAAATCGTAATTACCAGTATTTTGTGAGAATCGTTACACCTGCTGTAAAATAACTATAGATCATTTAAAGTAATTAGGACTTCTATAAATTTACAAATAATTATAAAATTATGCTAAACGATTAGACCTACAAATTTATTAAAGAAAGAACATTGTAGGTCAAAAAATAATTGATAAATTTATGTACATAAAAATATATTTATGCAGTATATAAAAAAATTTAACTATAGAAAATTAACCTTAATTAAATTATATTAAATTTCCTTATTAAATTTAACGAACATTTATTAAATAACTTTGCAAAAAAATTAATTTGTAACATATTTTTTAATAGATACTGTCAAATTACAATGAGTAATCGTGGGATAATACACCAGTTTTTAATATAATTAATAATACAATAGCCTAATAAAAATTATGTAAATTATTTTTGACATTATTGTTTTTTTATTCCGAACTTTTATTCTTTATTCGTAGACTGTACATTTTAGTATAACGACCGAAAAAAATTGTAATTTTGAATAAAAAATTACGTGAAAAATAAACAGAAAATATTTTTTTAACGAATTTATTCCAGTGGATAACCGAAGAATTGAAAAATAAAAATAAATTATTAATAACAATTGAGAACAAACAAAAGAAAATTTATTAAAGAATAGAGATAACAAAAATCATATAGAATACAAGTAGACCAAGAAGCAGTGTAAAAATTTAAAATTGTAACAAATATTACATACAATTTTTTGTGGACAGACCAAGCAAATTCCTGATCCTCTTTTGTGGTCTGTGCATTGGTATAACCTTCCCATTCCCAACACCAAATTTTTGACTTCATAAAATGTTGCCTATATTATTTTAAATGATAAAGTTTATTTATTTATGTAATATTTAAATTTTTAAACCAAGTTCACATTGGAGGGCTCAAATAGCAGTATCAAGATAAACTGTTTAGCTTTTGCAGATGAATAAGAAATTGTTTCTAGAAAGATGAAAACAGCAATAAAACAAATCAATGTGTTTAAAAAACAAACAGGAAAAGCAAGACTACAGATTTCCTATGAGAAAACTAAATTTACAACGAACATCAAGACAGCTCCGAGCCACCTGAAGACAGAATACGAGAAATTGGGGAAGGTGATAGCTTTAAGAACCTTGGGAAGGCAATACAACCACCAAAGACCAGTGAAAAGGAGGCGAACAGCAACAGACGAGGAAAGATGGCTGGTGCACTTCGAGGAACTCACCACTTGTTTAAGTAGAGCAATTTCAAGACAAGCCAAGATTATACATTACTAGCATGCCCCTACGCGACTTTGCACGCGAAAAATGATATAATCACTTTTTTACTTTCTCTTGCCTATATGAATATACAGGGTGATTCATGAAGTTCTCCCCCCACTTCTACAGCACATTGTACTAGTAAAAATAATGAAAAAATGTTATATAAACATAGGTCCGAAAACGCTTCGTTAGCGAGTTACAGCTAGCGAAAGTTTCGCCTGGATTTCAGTTCACCAGGTGAAATGAGGTCTTCCTGGAATTGTGGTAAGGTAGATTAAGGGGCAAATTCAATCATTTCTTATGGTTTTTGATCTGATAAATTGAATAAAACAGGTCCCAGATCTGTAAGTTAAATAGTTTTTAAGAAAACCAGTGTCAAATGCAAAAAATGGAGTGAAAAACTTATTTTTTCATCTTTGGGCAAGGATAACTGTGTTATTTCACCAAGAAACAGTTAAAATTTTTCAATAAAACATGTAGAAAATTTTATTCTGAACAAACCGGTGTAAATTAAGTACACAGAAAGCGAATAGATGTTTGATTAAATGAGTTTTTATTCATAAGAGTACAAAGTAAAATTAACCGGAAAAACTAAAATGAAAAAATGTGTTTTTTTCACTCCATTTTTTTTGCATTTGACACTGGTTTTCTCAAAAACTATTCGCTTTCTGTGTACTTTATTTACACCGGTTTGTTCAGAATAAAATTTTCTACATTTTTTATTGAAAAATTTTAACTGTTTCTTGGTGAAATAACAAAGTTATTCTTGCCCAAAGATGAAAAAATGTGATTTTCACTCCATTTTTTGCATTTGACACTGGTTTTCTCAAAAACTATTTAACTTACAGTTCTGGGACCTGTTTTATTCAATTTATCAGATCAAAAACCATAAGAAATGATTGAATTCGCCCCTCAATCTACCTTACCACAATTCCAGGAAGACCTCATTTCACCTGGTGAACTGAAATCCAGGCGAAATTTCGCTAGCTGTAACTCGCTAACGAAGCGTTTTCGGACCTATGTTTATATAACATTTTTTCATTATTTTTACTAGTACAATGTGCTGTAGAAGTGGGGGGAGAACTTCATGAATCACCCTGTATAAGAAGGAAAGTATTGTTTTCATGTCGATTTTTCGAAATCGAGTTTTCACCGGATCTATACGTTTTCAGACCCCCTGAACCCAAAAAACATGTTTTTAGCGATTGGTCTGTGTGTGTGTGTGTGTCTGTGTGTGTGTGTGTGAACAGAATATCTCATGAACGGAACATCGTACGAACTTGAAACTTGAAACTTAAGTTACATACCACTACCGGACGCGACACGAACATTTTCATCAAAATCGGTCAACCGGAAGTAGTAGTTTATTCGTATAATTTTTCAGTTTTTTGCGATTTTCTCAAAAACTGGTCCTACGATTTTTTTTAAAAATCGCCTATTTTACTCAATTTTTTATTCTCTACAAGATAGGGTAGGCGCCATGTTTGCTGAAATTCTCGGTGAGGCTGTTTTCACGTAAAAACGTTGTTTTTTTAAGATTACGGCTTTAATATAAATTTTAGCGCAAAAACTTATATAATAAAAGTTGTAGAGAATTTAAAAACCTACAACTTTTGTTTCAGACGTTTTTTTGTATGACGCTTAGTTTAGTAGTAATTAGCGATTTTCTGATTTTTTCTCACGAAAACGTGTGAAAAATCGATTTTGTTAAGATTTTGGCCTTAGTATGCATTTTACGACAAAAGTGTATATAACCAAATTTATAGGAAATTTAAAGATCTACAACTTTTATTTATCGTATTTTTCTCTACAGAGCCTAGTTTAGCGTGAAATAGTGATTTTCCGTATTTTTAAGCCAGACTGAGGTTGATTTTCATTTTGAGTGTTTCACTCATGATTAAAATAAGGTTATGTTTATTGAGGTTAGTTTTTTGTTTATTTCTAATATTTTATTACTAATGTTAAATTATATTGTAAATTATTTGCATTGGCAAGAGAAAGTTGTGTGAGTGTTTCACACCAGATTTTTTTAATATATAGCAGAAGTTGTGTAGCTGCTAGTGTTGAAGCTCGGTCGCGTTTATATTGAAGGCGAGATTCTCGTTGTTTCTCCGTTTCAAATGCTCTCGAAGTTGAAGCTCGTTCGCGGATTTGTAGAAGTCGAGATTCTCGTTGTTCCTCTGTTTCAGCAGTTCTGGCTATTTGAATTTTTTTTTTTTTTTTTGCTTTTAAAGATTTTCTTCCTAGTGATGGTTTCTTTGATGGCATTATTGAAAATGGAACAAAACAAAAAAACAAAACAAAACAACCCACAAAAAATATTGTCAAAACCAAAAACTTAAATCTACGTTGAATAAAATAAAAGTCAAAATAAAATATCAAACCAATTGATCACTCACCAATTAAACGAAAATTAAAAAAAATTAAAGCAACACGGAACTTTACTTTTATAAAATACTCAACAAAACAAAATTGTATCAACATATTAAAATACAATAAAATGTTATGCTGATCCCAAGCCGCTGAAATGAGGTTTTTAAGAAGGGTGAAAAGCTGTTTGAGGCGGGATCTAATACATAACGAGGAAATTAGATCTGAGTTGGGTGCATTTACTCTGAATGAAAAAGTGGAGGAGTCCTGTAATCAATGGAGGGAACATTTAGAACGGATACCAGAGGAGAGATACTCTTAAAAGTAACAGAATAATATGTTCCAGTCAGAAGAAGGGAGGTGGGAAGATCTCGAAGAAGATGGCAGTTGTCCAGATGTTTGGGCTAGGGATATCTTGTGTTTGTGTATAAGTTCAGGATGGTGTGTGAATTCAGAATAGGCTTAAGCCTAATCCTTAATAGTAAAAAGAAGAAGAAAAAAATCACGTTGAGATTGGTTAATTATTATTTTCGGATAAAAATAGTAACAAATGTACTCCGTTCTGACTTGAGTAAAATATAAATAAAAAATCTATTTACCTGACCTATATATATATAAATAGTATTAGAATACATTATATTACAAATAAATAAATAATTTAAACTAACTTTTATAAGATTAAATATAATGTGTAGACATGTTTTATAAAATGTACTGACTGCATTGAGAATAGTACATGTAGCAAAATTAATCGAATGGATGTGTCTTGTTCATGGTAGAACATGCATGTAATTTAGTAGTAAATACAATATAATGTACATGAACGTTTTAAATAATAGAATACATAAATAGGAGAGTGTTTGTGTGAGAGAGAGGAGTTTTTGAAAGGGAGAGTGATACAGAATGTAAAAGATAGTTTTAACTACAAACTGCAACAATGTCATAGTATTTTTTCTTTCAATTAAGTAACATTATTCGAATGGCATGTCTTTAATAAAAAAATTCTATTGAAAGAATCTCTCTCTGTACTGTGTTTATGTTCACAAATGAGAGATTTATGCAAATTACGAATAAAATATCTGTGTACAACCATCTATTTCGTGTCTAAGGATATTGATTTTATTTTTCAGTTATGTAATCCTGTTGGATAAAAATTACATCAATTATTTTACAAGTGGAAGGCATTTATCTGTACTAATATTATAATAAAATAATGTTTGTTTGTATGAGGTAATCTCAGAAAGTAATTAACCGATTTAAAAAATGTTTTCACTGTTGAAAAGCTTAGTGTTTCCTCAGTAACAAAGGATATAATGCTGTTACCCTACCTATTTTTACTCGCTCTTGTCCTGTAATAATATAAAAAGTCTGGTGTAAGAAACTCATACAACTTTTTCTTTCCGATGTAAATAAGTAAACATACACCATGTTTAGAGGAGTGAATGCAGTAAAGGGTGTAAGTGCCAAAAACATTTTTTTTCAGTATTAAGAAAAAACTAAATAAATTCCTAAATAACCAATAGAAAATTTTCAAAAAATATGATGGTATTTTAGTCTGTATTTAAAACATTATTCTGTAAAATTACTTATTGCAATGTACTTACATGATATACTTTCTCAGAAAATATCGTATGTGTTATACATGTAGTACGCAGGAAAGGGTGCAAGTGCCAGTATACTTCCTTCAACACATTAACATGAACGAACACAGTAGAAAAATGATAACAACCATTTCAGTTTGTAAAAGTGTATTAAATTAATGAAAGAAACCATACTTAAATATTTTACTACAAAATCTACTTTCAAAGCATCTTCTTGGAGTCATTACATGCATACGATTTAATAAATATGTCCCCCTTTCTTCATCACTTAGTTTAGAAAAGTCAGTAAAAATAGAATCAACATTTACTTGAAACAGTTCTGGGCATTGATGTTTATATTTACCCGTACACTTACTTTCACTTAGATTCGGAATGAGAAAATCTTCATTTAGTACAGTTTTGTCATATGGTTTGTGCCTTGGGCGTGGTATTGTACATTTACGAGCAACTTTAATAACACCTACTTGATCCATCTTGCAACAAATGTACACTGATAGTGCAGAAAACAACTGTAGTATTAATATTACAAAAGAAAACAAGTAGAAACAAATAGGCTAAAAACATAAACGAAAGATATAAGCAAACGAACTATTAGTAGCAATGGGAACTACAGTGGATGCCGTTTGGCGCTTGGCACGTACAGCCTTCTCCATGGTTGAACAGCTGGCACTTACATCTAACGCTATCTATGAAAAGCTTTTTAACCTACTTATAAACAGAAATGGCACTTCCAACCTTTACTACATTGTGCTCGACGGCACAAACAACCGTTTCCACGAAAAAAAACAAATTTTCGTTGTTGTGGCACTTACACCCATTTCCACATACACTCTTCATTTAGTAAACGATGTTGTTGTTTAAGTCATCAGCCGAAAGGCTGGTTTGAATTTTAAGGGAAGACTGTACTTTGTATCCCGCTAATCTTAAATATTCTATTTTAGGTACATTTTTTCATAAGATTGGTAAAAGATAGGAAAATTAAACTTTACACACCATAGGTGTCGGGTTTCTTCTCGAGCTACTGAAATTTTTTCAATTTAATCTTTGGACCATACCATTTTTTTAAAATCATGAACAACATAAAATTTTTACAAATTGTTTTCTACGTTTTTTGCGTATTACTAATTTTTGGAGCACCCGAGGAAGTCATAAAAATATCGGTATATATGGATATACAAGATAATTACCTGCTAGAAATTTCAGCCTTGTAGGTTTATTGGTTTCTTAGAAAAATGTACCTAGTGTTAAAAATCTAAATTTACGGGAAACAAGAGGAAGTAATAAAAATGTCGGTATATATGAATATAGAAGATAATTAACTACTAGAAATTTTAGCCTGGTAGGTTTATTGGTTTCTGAGAAAAATGTACCTAGTGTTAAAAATCTAAATTTACGGGAAACAATAAGGCACAAATCCAAAAAAAATGTACACAAACAAGTAAATTTCCCATCAACAGTTGTTTAGAAACCTGAACCAACAGCTGAGAATACAAAAAACCGTGATACAAATATTTTAGAAACTGAAATTCTCTTTGCACTAAAACGAGCAGTATATTGTGAAAAATATTCGTTCTCAGTAATATAATTTTTCCGTGTAAACTTTATAACTTAAATTTCATGAAAAAAATTATTTTTTGACGTAATTTAATGTTTTTCCTGGTAAATCTAGGCCTAAACTATTGAAAAACATAAAAACCCAAAAATCAAAATTTTGAGTTAAAACCATCGTGCCATTTTCCCTTAACTAAGTAAAACGACCAAAAAAGTGTTTTACAGTAGCCTTCCTCACTGATTGGAAAAGGTACACTTTTCAGCATGCCAGGCCCTTTGAAAACCATATACTTTCCACCCTGCAATTGACACGTTCACTTCATTTACCAAACCGTCTGGCTGTTCAATGAAATTCATTACTCTCGGAGAAGATAACTGTAAGTAGTGTCTTTTACACCTCTATCTCTTCTGTTCTTAAATACTTCTGTCATAAATGAATGGAACTAGCAGATTGGGTGCAAATAATTTAACTCTCAACTTTCCTGTTTTGGGTAATAGTAAGCAATGTGAAATTATAAACCTACTTCATTATTTTAATCATGAGTGAATGACACAAAACGAAAATCAACCTCTGTTTGATATCAAAATACGAGAAACACTCATTAAGGCTTAAGTAGGCTGCAGAATATGCCCAAAACGGGCAGGTGGAGTGTTATTTTAATTGCACTCTATCTGTTTGGTCCAGGGCTAAAAAAAATAGTTCTGTTTCTTATCACATAGTCAGCCACTTATATGACTGAACTATTTAAGAACAGAAGAGGTAGAGGTGTAAAAGACACTAGTCAGAGTTATCTCCTCTGAGAGTAATGAATTTCACTATACAGCCAGACCCTGTGGTGAATGAAGTGAAGTTGTCATTTACAGAGTGGAAAATATGTGCTTTTCAGAGGGCCCGGCATGCTGATAAGCATACTTTTCAACTCAGTGAGGAAGGCAATGGTAAACCACTTCACTCCTCGTTTTACTTAGTAAAACCTCTAGAGGTTCAAACCAGCCTTTCGGCTGTTGACCTAAACACAGGCTGCAGAAAAAGGTTTTTTTAATAAAAGTTGCAGACTGTTTTATTTTCTGTAACTTTAATTGTGTACACCTTTGTCGTGAAATGAATACTAAGGCCACCGTATTAAACAACCCATTTTTTACCATTTTGATAAAAAAATACAGACAATCTCCGATCGACTTTAAACTAAGCGTTGTAGGGAAAAAACTTTGAAATAGCAGTTGTAGGTTTTTTAATTGCCTATATTTTTGATTATAGGACCTATACACCTTTGCCCCAGACTGTACATTAAGGATATCTTTACAAAAAATACATATTTTACCACAAGAGCACAGGTGCATCAAGAATTTAAGCAGACATAAGTATACCTTCTCTTGCAGAGCATAAAAATGTAGTAATGAGGTGATTTAAAAAATCGCAAAAAGTGAAAAATCACACAAATAAACTACTACTTCTCGTTGACCGATTTTGATGAAAATATTCATGTCAGGTCTTCTAGTGGTACCTAATGTAAGTTGATTAGGTACCTAATGTAAGTTAGGTACCACTAGGGGAAGATTTTTAACTTCGTACAGTATTCCGGTTTTGAGATATTTTTTCACTCACATATTCACAGAGACACAAACAAACCAATAACTAAAAACGAAGATCATGCGGTCCTGGGTTCGAACCCCACTCAGGCACGGTATATTTTCATACGTTACAAAAAAAATCATTTCATCCTTCAGTTTACACAGTTACACCCCAACGTCGTCACTAATGACCGTTGTAGTTGGTGCGACGTTAAATAAATAAATTACAAAAAAAAACTAATAATATGTTTTTGGGTTCAGAGTTCCTGAAAACGTGTATATGTGGTGAAAACTCAATTTTTAAAAATCGATGTGAAAACAATACTTTCCTTTCTTTTATTCATATAGGACAAGAAAGAGAGAAGAGAGAGAGAGAAAGAGAGAGAATTCCAGAATTACAAAATAAAAACCGCAGAGATAAACTACTATTTTCAGTCAATTGATTATGATGAGAATTTTTGTGCCGTGTCACGGCAAGAACACACACAATGCAGAAGAATGCAGAACAAACTATAAACAAATCTTTTGAATTTACGAATTACAAGTTGAGGTCTCATTACCCTGAGTACCTTTCATTATATCAATTATTTATATGTTAAAAGAGAAAATTACTATGTACAAAGATATTTACATTTTACAATATGGAATACTTTACACTATAATTTTATGTACATTTAAACTCTTTCAGACAAGTCCAAAACATGCTAACATTTAAGGCGCCTAACTTCTTCTGCATTGTGTGGAAGATAGTAAAAAAGGAAGGAACAAATTCTTTTCATGTCGATTTTCGAAATCAAGTTTACAAAATTAAGTTAAATCATTCGATTAACCGAACACCTTAATTATTAATTATATGAATGTGTTTGTAAATACAGAGTGCGTGAGAGTATGTGTATGTGGTGTAAAAGAGTATGTGATAGATTGCGTGTGAGGATGGGAGATGGTAAATCACCAGTGTGCGCCCTTTCATATCAGTATTATCTGCTGTTGAATTTTGGATGCTGATTTGCTGGAAAGACCCGTTGCATTTCTTTTTCTGTTGATTAACAACTGATTTATTTTTATAATTATTGATTTGGCTAGGCCTATTTTTCCTATTGAACAATTTAAAAGAATTCTTTGTAATATTCTTATCAAATTTTGGAATTATTTATTTATGTTAAAATAATAGAAGTTTAAGTGTTTAGTTATTTGTTTATTTTATCGCTACGCTCAAGGAAAACAGGCAGTTTAATTTGATTTATTCTGAATTTACTAATCCTGGCAGACGACCATCTATAGGTCATGTCAAGATTATGCTGAGTTTATTGGTTATTTCATTTTATTTTCATTTTCATTTGTATTATTTTCTTTTGTATTGTTATTTTTGTGATATGCTGTTAATATGTTTTAAATAAAGGCATTGTATTAATAATAATAATAATAATAATAACCGAACACCTGTTTTTAATTAGTCTGGATGATCGAGTTATACTCATGATCAGTAGAATACAATCTTGATAAATAATAATAATTATAATAGAAAAAGAAAGGTGCATTATACTATACCTTATATTTAAACATGCTCGCATAAGGATCCCCTAGATAAGGAAATTTAGGTTATGCATTACTTGTGCCCGATGCACTAGTTTATTTAGCCAAGGACAAACAGTGGCGGTTGGCGATTGTAGCATTTACCTTATTCGAATGCTTTAAAATACGACCGGTAGAAATATGTAGGTTGGTCATCTAAGCGTCTGCATATCAAATAGAAATACATATCATAGCACATAAGTCTACTAGCGGATGAAAATGGTGATCAAACATGATAGTAATTTCAAACATCAAAAGATTTCAAACCGCTCATTTCTTTATTAAATAATATTATAATGTAATGATTTATGTTTATAATCCAATTTATTTTACTAATTAGATCAGTCATGCATTAGAAATGCATTTTAAATTCTTTTACTTCATTTTTTTTGTTTAGTATTTAGTTACTACGAAACATACAGATATCATGTTTGTTTCATCATCGGTTTATGAAGGTTTTTTCTTTTACAATTTCACGTGCTATCTCGTAGTATAGAATAAAATAATTATTTTACAAGGATGTTCGACTATATGCGTGTTCACGCGTGTTATTCATTCTAGAGCTGAATTCAATAGTTTTTGTTTTGACGCTTTTAATTGAAATTTAGTATCTGTTATTAAATTAATATGTTGTGGTTTAGGTCATCAGCTGAAAAGCTTGTTTGAACCTGCAGAGGTTTTACTAAGTAAAACGAGAAGTGAGGTTATTTACCAATGCCTTCCTCACTGAATGGAAAAGTACGCTTATCAACATGCCGGGCCCTCTGAAAAGCACATATTTTCCACTCTGCAAATGACACCTTCACTTCATTCACCACAGGGTCTGGCTGTATAATGAAACTCATTGCTTTCAGAGGAGATAACTCTGATTAGTGTCTTTTACACCTCTACCTCTTCTGTTCTTAAATGATTCAGTCATTTAATTGGCTGACCATGTGATAAGAAATAGAACTTTTTATTTTAGCCCTACAACGAACAGATAGAGAGTAAATTATTTGACCCTCCGCCTGTCTGTTATGGGCAGTCATTAATATAGCAGTCATTAATATAACAATTTCTAAATTTTGAAGCTAATGTATCATAACGTGATTTACTTGAAGGAGCGTACAGTCATCACCACAGTCCTACAGTTGGCCAAGAAGATCTCTTGGCCAGAGCCGCTTCAAACGTCTGCGCTGAGTACCCGATATCGGCATAGTGTGCATGTTTTGTATGAGAGGGTTGTCATGTAATTCAAGTTTGTCAATTACGTATGAGATTTGTAAGTCTTTGTGTTTTTGTTTTTAATTTTATTTTTAGTTAACCCATCGGGTTGGTTTAATGGTAAAGTTGTCACTTTTTAGAGAGCATGGTTCCGTTCGTGGAGATTCGGCTCTACGACGATTTCAAAAATCTGACGGTGAAGGAGCTAACCACGTCCTTGTATATTACATTTCACGAAAGACTAGATGACCATCCAAACCAACTAGCCCGTGATCTAGCTACAAGGAACTTACCAACTGTGCGACGTCTAAAGCGGAAATGAGTAGAGACCCCTTAGTCTGAATAACGGAATTACCCGAAGTTTTAAACGGAGAATGTACCACTGGGTACCTCTTCTCCTTAAAGAAAAATTCTGCACCACCATTTAAATATCATATACGGAAGTTGTGCAGCTCAATGTACATTACCGTAATAAAAATTAAAGACCAAAAAAAATGTTCCGTAGTTCTGCATATCAAATGTGGAATATTTTCACTTTTTCTTGCCTATGTGAATATATAGGAAGGAAAGTATAGTTTTCATGTCGATTTTTCAAAATCGAACTTTTACCGGGGATATACATGTTTTCAGACCCCCTGAACCTAAAAACTGTGTTTTTAGTGATTGGTCTGTGTGTGTGTGTGTGTGTGTGTGTGTGTGTGTGTGTGTGTGTGTGTGTGTGTGTTTGTCCGTGACTTGGCACAATAAATTTCATAAAAATCGATTAACTGAAAATATTAGTTTATCCCTGCAGTTTTTATTATTTCTTTGCAATTTCTGAAAAATGGTTTTTATAATTTTGTTTAAAATCTCCTCGTTTATTAAATTTTTGTGATTTACACGTTCAGGTAAGCAGGACATCGGCTGAAATTTGTCGGCTAATTAGCACACAGAAGTGAAATCTCGTCTTTTGATGTTTAGGTGATCAGCTGATAGCCTGGTTTGAACCTCTAGAGGCTTTACTAGGTAAAACAATGAGTGAGGTGGTTTTCCTCGCTCTCCTCACTGAGTGGAAAATTATGGTTGTCAGCATGACCCTTTGAAAAGCATCTACTATCCATCCTTCAAATGACACCTTCATTTCTTTCACCACAGGGTCTGGCTCTATAACGTAAAATAGAAGTGTCTTTTACACCTCTACCTCTTCTGTTCGTAAAGGCTTCAGAAATATAACTGGCTGATCATGTGATGAGAAACAGAACTTTATTTGTAGCTCTGGAACCAGCAGATCGAGAGCAAATAATTTAACACAGCACTTGCCTGTTAAGGGCAAATAGAAATATTATGTACTGTATTATAGTTTTCAAAAAATTTTTATATACTGACACTTTGTTTGCGATTGAAAATTACACAAATATTTTGAAAACTATAATACAGTACATTATATTTCTATTTGCCCTTAACAGGCAAGTGCAGCGTTAAAAGTGTCAGTATATAAAATAATTACTTGCCTGTTAAGGGCAAATAGAAATATTATGTGCTGTATTATAGTTTTCAAAACATTTGGGTAATTTTCAATCGCGAAAACAAAGTGACAAAGTCTCAGTATATAAAATTATTTTATATACTGACACTTTGTTTGCGATTGAAAATTACCCAAATTTTTTGAAAACTATAATACAGCACATAATATTTCTATTTGCCCTTAACAGGCAAGTGCAGAGTTAAATTATTTATATTTATTTATATTACAATATTATTATTTATATTTACTTTTTCAGGAAGAGAAATGACTGGTTGTGGTTTGTGGAGGCAAGTGCAGCGTTAAAAGTGTCAGTATATAAAATAATTACTTGCCTGTTAAGGGCAAATAGAAATATTATGTGCTGTATTATAGTTTTCAAAACATTTGGGTAATTTTCAATCGCGAAAACAAAGTGACAAAGTTTCAGTATATAAAATTATTTTATATACTGACACTTTGTTCGCGATTGAAAATTACCCAAATTTTTTGAAAACTATAATACAGCACATAATATTTCTATTTGCCCTTAACAGGCAAGTGCAGAGTTAAATTATTTATATTTATTTATACGAGGGGGTACCCAAAAGTATCCGGAATAGCTCTGCTGTGGGCGGAACTTGTGCAGTACAAATTCCCGCCACTAGGCTGCTTGTAGCGCTACTCATTGCCAGTTCAATGCCATTTTGTTCGTTAATCTAGCTTGTTCTGTTCTCGTGCAGTGATTGTTCTCGCTAGTGCTGTTTTGTGCTCGTGTTGTTTTTCATGATGGCAAGTTTTAATGAACAACGTGCGGCTGTGAAATTTTGCTTCTTGCTCGGTAAAAAACGCCGCGGAAACAGTTGTAATGTTGAACACAGCTTACAAAGACGACGCTATTGGAAAAACCCAAGTGTACGAGTGGTTTTTGCGCTTTAAAAATGGCGACATGTCGATTGAGAACAAACCTCGTTCTGGACGACCGTCGACTTCCCGAACAGACGAAAATGTTGTGAAAGTGAAAGAAATTGTACGAACAGACCGACGACAGACCATTGACCAAATATCACAGGTTAGTGGGTTATCTTGGAGCTCAGTCCAACGCATTTTAACAGAAGACTTGACAATGAAAAGAGTCGCTGCCAAGTTTGTGCCTCGGGTTCTGACAGACACTCAAAAGGAACGTCGAATTGAAACGTGTAGTGATTTGAAACAACAGCTTGAAACTGATCCAGATTTCATGTCAAAGATCATTACGGGTGACGAGTCTTGGTGCTATGGGTACGACCCAGAAACCAAACAACAATCCAGTCAATGGAAGACTTCATTATCACCCCGACCAAAAAAAAGTCGTCAAGTCAGATCGAACATCAAAACAATGCTGATTTGTTTTTTTGATGTGAGGGGAATTGTCCATTCAGAGTTCGTTCCACCAGGCCAGACGGTAAATCAAGCTTTTTATCTTGAAGTGTTAAGAAGACTACAAAACAGCATTCGTCGTAAAAGACCTAATTTGTGGCAGACAGGGGACTGGTTTTTCCACCACGACAACGCGCCTGCACACACGGCAATCTCGGTTACCCAGTTTTTGGCGAAAAACGGCATGGTTTTGCTACCACACGCACCGTACTCACCCGATCTGGCTCCGTGTGATTTTTTCTTGTTCCCACGCATGAAAAGGGGCATGAAAGGTCTCCGATTTAACAACGTTGATGATGTCAAGAAAAAAACGACGGATGAGCTGGCAGCCATCACTGAAGAGGAGTACAAAAAATGTTTTGAACAGTGGAAGCACCGGTGGGACAAATGTATTAGTTGTAATGGAGAGTATTTTGAAGGGGATAAGGTTCTTTTGTAAAAACATTAAAAATAAATAGTTTTAAAAAATAATTCCGGTTTCTTTTGGGTAGGCCTACCCCTCGTATTACAATATTATTATTTATATTTACTTTTTCAGGAAGAGAAATGACTGGTTGTGGTTTACCGTGGGCTTGTTGCTCTCACTTGGTTCAAAGGGTGCTCGTTGAAAAAATAATTTCATCAAACGCCTTAGAAACAGCTCGTGTCGTGCTCCAATCATGCTCCGCTCAACCAATCTACACGCAGCTTTACAGCTAACCTTATGATTTCATGACGATGACGTTGCTCGCACGCACACATGTACATATTTATTGCAAGGGAGAGAAAGATACTATTTATTATAGTTCGTACTAACCATAGATCCTAATAATAGATAAAATCAGTACTTTTAACACCACATAAAGTAAAACTGGACTAATTAAAATTAATTAATAAGTTCCATATGAACATTATAGGCTAAAAGGGCCACTAACTTATTAATTACTACAACTGTAAAACCATTACATTGGATTATTAACAGCTTTCACCACCATGTAGGCCTACTACTCACGTCAGGTGGTGTAATTCATTTTTAACTCAATCTGTAACATACTTTTCATTAAGACAGGATATCAATCCAGTCCAATTTACCGTAATTGTAATTTTTATATTAAACCTAATTATTACATCACTTTTGAAATTTCACTACGTAATACTATGAGGTATAACTTGAGAAACTTGAGAAACTTTTCCAGGTCTTAAAATAACTGTTTTATTAGTTTTTAATTTTTTCTTTGCGACAGTTTAACTGTCTCTTTATGCTCATTTATTGAATTAATTTCGTATAAAGTTAAATTATTTACATTGTGTTAGTTAAAATATATTATTGTAAAGTAGTTAGTTATAAAATAAAAATATAATATCGCTATTATAATATAGTTACCAGTAGTAATTTAACTTAGCAATTTTATAGTATTTAGTTATAAGTATTTGAGTGAATTAATGTTTTTGTTCTGTATACTCCTATGCGCGGACAGAACTCTTTGTGAAGAAGAGTTTTTGCGTATAAGTATTTTTAGTTTAAAATATTGTATATAGCTTAGTATAGTCATGAATTGTAATTTTAAAGTAGCTATATTTTACTAAATAAAAAAAATTGAAATAAATAATAATATTGGCATCCAAAAACTCTAATAACGTTTTCAAAAATAAGTTTTTACGAATAATTATTTACTCTAATTTTGTACAATCTACCGAAGAATTCTGAATAAAATTTAACCAACCAAAGCTTAACAATACTTACTTTTTTATTTAGTTTTACGTCCGACTGTTTTGCAATTATAGCTAATGCAGATTATGAAACGGTAAAAAGAGGAAAATTTCAAGATTTCATAATTTTCAAGATGTCGCAAGGGCAAAGGGTTATAGGGCAGTTAAATTCTGTTCTTTAGAATGATAAAATATGGAAGGAGACAAAGATTAATAATCATCGTGCTATCCTGGAGAGTGAAATTTACCTGTGAAATTTGAGATTTACCTATGGTGCGGAATTTTGGGTATTGACAAAGAGGCAGAAGGGTCGCTTAAAAGCGCTGGAGGTGAATTTTTGGAGGTGAAGTTGTGATGTATCGCGCATTGATCGAATTCCTAAATTAGGAGAAGAATTAACGTTCAAAGAAATATCATGAATACCATATCCCGGACGCAGTTAAAATGGTTTGGTCATTTTCAGAGGATGGAGGATGGTAGGTTGCCAAAAAAGGTATGGGAGTGGACGCCCGCCAGTAGAAGAAGGAGGGGTAGGCCGAAGTGACATAGTTGAATTGCGTGCAGGAGGCAAAAGTCTTTGCTGTACTCCGATGCGGACTGGTGAGACAAAGAGAGGTGAAGCTTAGGAAACGAGATACGGCTGGGGCTGTAAATCCAGCTCGTATAATGAACAGCCAAAAAGAAACTAATTAAATATAACACTCACCTCAGAGTATTACATCATTCAAAGTCTTTCGTCTCTCTTGGTGACATCCTCAGGAATTTATTATACTTTATTATTATTATTATTATTTCTTGTTAGATCCTACTAGGGATGCATTTCTCTTAGTTCCAGCCAATTTCCGGATGGCCCATGCTGCCTTCATTTTTTCTGCATGTGATCTTTTCCGCTCCTCCGTCCAGGCTGTTCCCGTTCTCCTCGGCCCTCCCAAGCACTTCAGATTCTCAATCTTCCGCTTCATTTCTGTTCTATTGAGAAGTGTTTCGCCCGTAATGTCATTCACCAGCATCGTCTCGTGGATCTCCTTGTGCCATGTCGTTGTAGTTTTCCTGCCCTCTCAGTACTTCCATAACTGCTTCGTTAGTCTGGAGTCGTGCATCCTCGCTATGTGGCCGAAGAATGCCAGTCGTCTCTGCTGGATGACTTCTCTTATGGGTGTGGTGAAGGAATATACTTCTTCGTTACTTCTGAGCCTGTATTCTCCCTCTTTATTTCGATTCGGCCCGATGATTCTTCTGATGATTTTCCTCTCGGTAGTTTCTATCGAGCGCAGGTGGATGTTAGATTTCAAGTGGTGGGTTTCCGCCGCGTACAGCACCTCCGGTCTGGCAACCGTCTGATAGTGTCTTATCTTGGCATTACGCGAAATTGATCTCTTATTATAAACGTTCTTGGTGAGACCGTGTGCTTGTGCTAGCTTTGTAGCCTTTGCTTGAATCGCAAGTTTGCCAGAGTTGTCTAGC
Organism: Catonia carolina; assembly: GCA_035578175.1. NCBI lineage: Eukaryota > Metazoa > Arthropoda > Insecta > Hemiptera > Achilidae > Catonia > Catonia carolina. The sequence continues at coordinate 18,943,297 of JAQMRL010000015.1, forward strand.
GTTATGATCTCGCCAAGATATTTAAATGATTCAACACGTGAAATTTCGTCCTCTATCAGGAACTTAGGTGCGTCTATTATACTTTATTATTATTATACGAATTTATTATTATACGGTAGACGACCACGTCAATTACTTTATTCATTGTAACAACCCTTCAGCGCGCGATTATTCGGCCAATAAATACAAAACAAATACGACCGTATTTGTTTTAATTATGATATGTGTTTTGTGTTAGTGTAATAAGCTCCTGAGGATGTCTCCGAGAGAGACGAAAGATCTTGAATGTATGTAATACTCTTAGGTGAGTGTTATATTTAATTAGTTTTGTTTTGGCTGTTCATTATATATCAAATATGTAGTGTATGCAAACAAAGGAAAAATAATTTTTTATAAAATAATATAAATGTATATATAAAATAGATGAAAATGAGTGATGAACATTGGAAAAATGAATGTTGAATTTCAAAAAAATTGCTGTATAACTATTTGTTGTCTTGTTATTAGGTATTTTAGGATTTGTTTCGCAATTTTAAGTAACTTATCTTTTTGATACTTTAGTATATTTATAAGAAGTGTGTGTAGAAACAAATGTTTTACTGATTTTCTGTTTATTTTACGTCTGTTTTTATTTAATAAAAAACTAATTTTCTTGAAGTTTGTATTATTCCATTTTTAGCCTATTTTACATTATTGTCTTCAGAATTAAATTCTAAACAAGTTTTCATTATTTACGTTGGCAAGAGAAAGTCCTTGTAAGTCCTTCACATCAGATTATTTTAAAAACATTACATTTTTAAACATTATGTAAATAAAATTAATCCAATTTAAAACATAGTGAACTTAATAGGAATACATTTTTCATAAAGTCGTGGACCCTAGCGTACACCCGGTAGTAGCTGGCTTTGGTTTGTTCACAGTAGGAGCAAACTAAGGATGGTTGAACTATAAAGATCAACACACTGAATTAATTTACAATTAAGAGAAAACTGATCTAAACATTGAGATTTCAATAGTAGATAATCATTTTTAAAATAGACTATAGGTTTTATAATTTGGATTTCAAGACATGTGCTACGTATAATATATACAATTACAATTAAAATAAATACCGGAACTGAAAAGTTATTAGAAAGACAATAAAACCTAATTAAGAGAAAAAAGTAAAATAATTAAAAAGATTAATTAATTAATAATTATTTAATTGCTTAAAATGGAATACATAGATAATTTGGTGGAACTAAATAAGGTTTATATAGATTGACATATTTGGTTAAGTATTGTTGATATATGAACAATTTTGGTCATCAGATACGATAGGTTATGTTCGGTGAATCGTTTTTGCTTTAATTGATAGATCTATATTACGGATAGTCGCTTTTCAGTAGCTAGTGGCTATAAAATTAGATAATTGAGTGAGTGAATACATTTGGAAAGAAGTAAAAGTGAAATCGGTTGCTACCAGATGAGCGAACTACTGGGTAAATATACGGATAGATTCATGATAATTTTGTTACACAATACAATATAATATGGTCAGATGAGTGGATTGAAACACGTGCGTATGGTTGATATACATACAAGTGCCTACTTTAAGAATAGTCATCATTTAATTGACTTCAGATACAGCATCAATCACTCGGCTGTTAATTGTACTATCTAAACGAGTACTATCATTCATGGAGATTACAATAAATGAAGAGTTAACCTTTGATAACAAAATAAAAAATCTGGTGTGAAACACTCACACAACTTTCTCTTGCCAATGCAAATAATTTACAATATAATTTAACATTAGTAATAAAATATTAGAAATAAACAAAAAACTAACCTCAATAAACATAACCTTATTTTAATCATGAGTGAAACACTCAAAATGAAAATCAACCTCAGTCTGGCTTAAAAATACGGAAAATCACTATTTCACGCTAAACTAGGCTCTGTAGAGAAAAATACGTTAAATAAAAGTTGCAGATCTTTAAATTTCCTATAAATTTGGTTATATACACTTTTGTCGTAAAATGCATACTAAGGCCAAAATCTTAAAAAAATTGATTTTTCACACGTTTTCGTGAGAAAAAATCAGAAAATCGCTAATTACTGCTAAACTAAGCGTCATACAAAAAAAATGTTTGAAACAGAAGTTGTAGGTTTTTAAATTCTCTACAACTTTTATTATATAAGTTTTTGCGCTAAAATTTATATTAAAGCCGTAATCTTAAAAAAACAACGTTTTTACGTGAAAACAGCCTCACCGAGAATTTCAGCAAACATGGCGCCTACCCTATCTTGTAGAGAATAAAAAATTGAGTAAAATAGGCGATTTTAAAAAAAATCGTAGGACCAGTTTTTGAGAAAATCGCAAAAAACTGAAAAATTATACGAATAAACTACTACTTCCGGTTGACCGATTTTGATGAAAATGTTCGTGTCGCGTCCGGTAGTGGTATGTAACTTAAGTTTCAAGTTTCAAGTTTGTACGATGTTCCGTTCTTGAGATATTCTGTTCACACACACACACACACACACACACACACAGACACACAGACACACACACAGACCAATCGCTACAAACATGTTTTTTTGGGTTCAGGGGGTCTGAAAACGTATAGATCCGGTGAAAACTCGATTTCGAAAAATCGACATGAAAACAATACTTTCCTTCCTATATATTCATATAGGCAAGAGAAAGTAATAAATGAAGTAAGTACAGTATAACCTCAGAAATCCGAACTAATTGGGGCTGACCCCCGTTCGGATTCCGGAAAATTCGGATTATGCGGGGCACTTGGTAATTTACCTTTCCCATTCCAAATAAAGAAGGCCAAATAATGAATTTGTGGGTGGTCTGTTAAAGCGTCTGTGTGTGTTAGTGACGCAGTAGCAGTGATTTGCACTGTACGGCGACACGCCAGATAGTGGCAGGCGGTGTAGTGTCATTGGCTTTCAGTGACTCATCATTACTATGGCAACACGCGCTAAAAATAGCCCGCCTAGTCACCCAATTCCAGCATTTCATTCAGTGTTTGATCGATATCGATCGCGGTTATATGTGTGTCGTGTAAGCAACACTTTTTTGCCTCCAAACGTGACTCCAATCTTGCAACCTATGGATCAAGGAGTCCTGCAAAATATCAAGCTGTACTACCGTAAAATGTTGTTACGAACCTTGATTGAATATGAGGAGGATTCTTCAATCAAAGACAGGTTGAAAAAAGTTACAATCAGAGACGTTATTTATAGGGTTGCTGAAGCATGGGAGAAATGTAATAAGACTTTGATCCAAAAATCTTGGAAAAAACTGTGGCCAAGCCTTGCATTTGAAGAAACAAATTTTGTTGTGCAGCATCAAATGGAAAACATACTTCCACTCGTTCAGCAGATTCCTGGATGCGAAGAAGCCGAAGAAAACTGTCTTGAAGAATGGTTTGCAGATGACGACGCCGGTAATCAATATTTAACCGATGGCGCTACTGTTTCAATGGTCCAGGAACAAGACCAAAATAATGCCGCAGTCGAAGAAAGTGAAGAAGAGGACGTCTCGACTGATGTTATTTCACACGCAGATGCCACTAGTGCACTTGAAGTAGTTGCTCTGCGCTACGTAGAACAGCATGCTGCCGCTACCCCGACGGACGTGATGTTTATGCGACGCTGGCGCAACATCACCGCTTCAAGCAGGATTACTTCCTTGCGTCAGAAGAAGATAACCGATTTTGTTCTAACCAATTAAGGTGACGTATTCATTATAAAATATCAACTAAAATGTTCAAATAAATATTAAATTCATTTCTGATTTGTAATTAGTATAACTTTCCATCACTTTTCAAGAGTAAATTTTTTTTAGCTTATTGCAAAACTGATGTTCGGATTATCCGAAATTTCGGATTTTAGGGGTTCGGATTTCTGAGGTTACACTATACTATAGTTGTTTTCACGTTCAGTTGACAAAATGGATCTTATGGGAATCAAGACTGCTATTAGCGCAACTAAAATCATCAAATAAAGGCATTTGGATGCAAATATACAATTTGTAAACCTCTATAGAAAACGTATATTTTAAGGTAGAACTACAAATCAAATTTTGTTTAACAGAAAAAATGTATTATGTAGAATGTTTGATGAATCAAAAAATGTTTGATGAAAAAATCAAAAATATGTAAAAATTTCTTCTATTAGGGGGTGGTTTAAAAATGAATATCTTATCTATTTTGCTGTAGACCTACGTGAAAACACTGCGTGATAAATAAAAACAAATGACACAATCGGTTATATTTTTTTTATCCGAGGCGGCGAGAAAAACTCATGTTCACTCCCTCACAATGGGGAGAAGTAGTGTTGGACTCAATTGAGACGTCCTCGTCTAGCCACAAGGAAGCCGCAACCGCCTACCAACCAAAAACCTGCCACTTGGTCACTTGATCCGACATCAACAAACAACCCTCCACCTCCCTCGGAACTGTTTATATAATACTACAAGGGAAATGTCGGGTTAAAAAATGTACATACTGTCAGCGGGGCGTGGAAAAAAACCGTAGCCTAATTCCCCTCTCACTGTCACTAACCAACACTCACTCTCTCACTTTTATTCATCTCTTTCATCAACAGCTCAGGAAATTAGTGTGCCTACTTTACCTTCAGAGATCGAGACAGGATTGATTCACTGTGGTAGAGGGCGATCCCGCTGATCTCCATATGTCTCCTCCCTCCACAGGCTCCCGACCACCCTCTCCGCAAACTGAGCGACCAACTTCCAGCTTTCTTTATTCCGTAGCATCGCTGCCCCTACTCTCTCTGAGATCCACTATGCAACACCTATCTTTTCAGATGTCTCCATTCTGTCGAGGAGAATCGGTTATTACTAATGTAAAAAGTCTTTCCCAGTACTGATATCGAATTTATATTTCACATTTGGAATCCGCATATGAAGTTGATTATAAACTTATAGTGTTAATTATTAATCAATAGTCATACAGACTACTCTACATTATACAGGTTTGTTATGTTTGGTGCGCAGAGGAGAGAAATGTTATTGGTTATGATGACATTGATTGATCTACAAAGCCGATGTTTGTGTATGTGCAAGTAGCAGTCAGAGGCCCACAACAAACACACACTCCTACACTATTCCGTTGAGGCTATGAACGTGCAAACAACTAAAGCAAAGTGAACCCGTGCGAATAAATTAGCGTTCTTGGGTTTTACACCCCTATTATTTTAAATAAATGAATTAAGTTAACAACAAATTTAACCGTTCCTTGAAAAAAAAGAGTTACGACTAAAGCACAGTCGTACGATAGTTTCGTTCTGAAATCAACTGGTTTATACTAAAACTTTAAATAAAACAACGTTAACACACTTGATTTCAAAAATCAATCTGAAAACAATAGGTACTTTTCTTTCCCATATTTTATAATATATCCTATATTTTATAATTTATCAGGCAGGTGGAGTGTTAAATTAACTTGATCTGTGGTTCCAGGGCTACAAAAAATAGTTCTGTTTCTTATCACATAGTCAGACAATTATATGACTGAACTATTTAAGAACAGAAGAGATAGAGGTGTAAAAGACACTAGTCAGAGTTATCTTCTCTGAGAGTAATGAATTTTGCTATACAGCTAGACCTTGTGGTGAATGAAGTGAAGGTGTCATTTGCAGGGTGGAAAGTAGGTGCTTTTTGGAGGGCCTGGCATGCTGATAAGCATACGCTTTCAAATCAGTGAGGAAGGCAATGGTAAACCACCTTACTCCTTGTTTTTACTTAGTAAAACCTCCAGAGAATCAAACCAGCCTTTCGGCTGTTGATCGAAACAACAACAGGACAAGAGATAATAAAAATAAAATATAATTATTATTAAAAATCTGTGAAAATATAAGAGGGGTTTACCATACCAATTACTTTTACTACGAAAGTTACAAAATAAAGGAAATACAACAAGGGTACTGCGACATAAGGACTGGATTACTGACCCATTGACATCAAGAAAGCTCAAAGGACCTTGGATGCAAAATAACTTTTACTATCAGAATAAAATATATGGTGCAAATAATAAACATTTTTACATTACTCTATATTACAGATCTGTTTTAAGCTAATAAAAGCAATAAAATAGCGAATCAATCTTGAGAAAAATAACTAAATTTTTAAATGAATAATTCATGAATTTATTTACTTATTTAATAAATTTAAATTGTGTAACTGTATTTTAAAATGAAACAATTTTTTCTTGAAATGTACAATCACTTTTTGTTGCATGTTATTCGATATAAAATGTTTGCTTAATTTATTAAATTTTCTTTATTTATTGCTCATTTGTTTTATGACATGCATTTTTAATATTACAGTCTATTTAAAAATAAGGTTACTTATTTATTTAAAAGGCTAAAATTTGTGAAAGTATACCAAATGATATACTAGTGTAACGTTTTAGAGTAAAAGGTGTACAACAATTGCAATTTTATATCTTTAATTTATTGTTAAATTACGAAACCTGGTTAAACTAAAAACATTCTGTCAATTTTAAAAAAAAGTATCAGATCTACGCTTTCGAAAGAAAAATTGTACACTAGCTATGAGTAATAAAGGAAACTGTAAGGTATTAGCTGAAATCTTTGAAATAAGACTGAACTTTAAAGAGCCTAAAGAGGAATGACCAAGAAAAGTTTCAAGATGAAGAAACAACTGCTCGACGCCACTTAATTCATGAGAACTTCGAAAGGTAGTCTCGGAATTAAAAGATACACCTACCTCAGACAACCACATTTGAAACCCGTAGGGTGAAACAGGTTTCATGATCTGTCTATTAATTTGTTAATTTTCCAATTAACAGTAATTATCAACTGATAGATACTTAGTAAGTTTTTAAAGTTGAATAAATCATATCTCCAAAAAATATTATGTGAAAAACTCCAATATTATTTTTTATAATATTGTCAAATCATTAAAAATATTGTGACACTTATCGCTTAGGTCCGTTTCGTGGGATCTAGGTAATTAAATAATTAATACACTGAAGTTTACAATTACAAATATTTATTACACTAAAAAATTTACAAAATAAATAATTAACTAATTATAATGAAGTGATACAATAAATAACTTAATAATTTACTTAAAATAAATAATAAACAATAAACAATTTAATAATTTACTTAGCACTACTTACAATCAATTGTATAGAATAAACACTGAATACACAAGAACTGAATTTAATACAGATACACAATAACTTTTCAAAATACACACACAAACAAAGACAGTATACCAATCGTTGACTAACACAATGCTCGGAACGCACTTGCACTACGTCCGATAGCCGCTCGTCAAAGATCAAACGAATACTAACTCACTGACCGCGCTCGGGGGTCTCTTTATATACCGCGAAGGGAGGGGGTTCAAAGAGACTTCTCGAACGACATAGAGATTCGATCAATTATCTTTTTTATTAGTTCTCGAAAAGTCATAACTGATGAACTGATTTAAACAAGTAACAAAAGATCTATTGTTAATGGGAAGTGTTACTACAGGTCCCTTTCAAAAATAGTTGTACAACAATACCCCACCTTTTATCGTACACAATAGCGCAGTTATTTCAAACAACTTTCATGAATGGGCACAGCCTACTTTTATTGTCACTATTATCCCATTGTTACTCCTTCACTCTATTATCTACTCTTCACAATTTTATGAATGAAATTCTAGAAATTACGCGAACCATGTTTTCTTCGATATTTTTTTTTTTTTTTTGTAATTCCTAATTTGTGTACGTTGCAATCTGTTCAATTCAGAACAATAAGCAACCCCATGACCCAATGAGATGAGCATGATATGTATGACGTGTAAATGAGGTGTGGTCTTGTACAGACTCAGGCCGACCATTCCTGAGAGAGTATGGTTAATTGAACCCCAACCATCAAAGTACACCGGTAACCACTATCTAGCATTCAAATCCGTATAAAAGTAACTACCTTTACTAGGATTTGAACCAGGAACCTTCGTCTCCGAAAATCAGCTGCTAAACAGCTGATTTTGGCGACGACTTTACCTCTAGACCAATCCGGTGGGTTCTTCGATATTGTCACAATATTTTTATGGAATTAATACAAGCCTTAAAAAAGGTAACTCAAATTTTTCCTTCTACGGTAGTAGTAGTTAAAACAACTTTTTTCAGTCCTGTGTAAAATTTACCATTTGGGATTTACGAGGTGTGCTAATTAGTATGACGTTATTGTTATTAATTTTAACATATTGCAGTGAACACACATTAAGAATTTCAAAAATCAATACTGAAACCGTTTAGAATATTAAAATATAATATACACTGCACCCTCAATGTTCGAGATTAATTGGGCCCATGAAAACCATCTTGAAAATCGAAATCATGAACATCGAGATCCATTTTCAGTGTAAAATTTCTAATCGGTTCCATGTGAGTGAAAAATGCGTGGTTTTTAAAGAGATAAACAAGGCGTTTCGGCTTATTTTCAATAAAAAAAACTGTGTTGTAGAAAAATTTAGTTTTTAAAAAAATAAATACAAAATATTATTAACTATCTTGATTCAAATGTAAAATGTTCTTTGCAATCGAAAAATATTCCCCTATTATATTTTGTTTTTATTTGTGAATTTTATAAAACATTCAAAGTTGTTTCTTTATGTACATTTTATTCCTTCTGGGCTGCAAATTGTGTCCTTGATGTTGATGGTGAAACCTTGATGAGTGGTAATGATGTTATTTCTTTTCGGCTTAAAAAAATTCAAAATCGTTGTTTGTTTTGCTTCGGTTTGAAGTTCTTTAAGTTTTAGTTTGTAAGGATGTCTCGTCACCCATATTTCTCATTACTTTTCCAAATTACCGGCAAAGTGTGTTTTGGTACGTTTTTTAAAGCTGTTGGATTTCTTGTTCAAGATCCCAGTACAAATCACGAACACCGAGTGTTAATCTCGAAAATTGAATTTTTTGTGTACAAATACAAAATCTCGAACGGTCGAAACCTCGAACATAGGAGTCCACGAACATCGAGGGTCGAGTGTATTTTCCCTAAGAGTACAATATTTTGTACTCTTAACAAGAAACTCAATAAAAACACGTCATCTTTTTATTTTAATATCATTTATTAGTCACGACACAGAGTTGTAAACGTTATTATTATTATAACTTAATAACTAATAACATTATAACGGATGAAATTCAATATCCTTTGTAACAACATCAACATATGTGTATATCCATATCAATTTACATAAATTGTTAAAATGGCTATAAATTAATTTAATAGGCGGAACGTTATTTTATTCTTTCTTTCTATTGAAATTCTGTAATTAATTTGTAGTGAGAAAATAAGACAATGTCTACTTTCTATATAACATCTGATTGATATAATCTACTACAGACTGTTCAAAAAATGAACTAAATTTAGTACTTTAGAATAGTAAAAGTGCAGAAATAGATTAGAAATTTTTGCGGTAAGATCTTAAGTATGAGACGAAATGAAAGGTCGAAAAACCAGAACTTAAAAGGATTAAAAATACCTGCGGGGGGGGGGGGTTAAAAATACTTTTAGAACTCTTAAAGTAGCTACAATAAAAAATATTATGTGAAACACTCACACAACTTTCTTTTTCCCATGTAAATAATGAAATGTATAAGCAGTGTTTAATCATAAGTTATTAACACTGAATGGAAATCATTCTCTGTTGAATTTTTATTACGATGATCAAAATACAGAAAATCACTAATAATTGATTAAAAAAACAAATGCTTGGAACCAAAGTTGAGGGACTTTAAATTTTCTATGAATTTAATGATAGAATTTTTGCCTTAAATGGATATTAATGTTGTTGTTCAGGTTAGCTGAAACAACTTTGGTTTACTTTGGCTTCCTCACTAAGTGGAAAAATATGCTTATCAGCATAACAGGCTCTCCAAAAAGCATTTACTCTCCATCTTGCAAATGACATCTTTATTTAATTCACCACAGGTCTGGCTGTATAACGAATCTCAATACTCAGAGGAAGTAACTCTGACTGGTATCTTTTACACCTCTACCTCTTTTGTTCTAAAATGCTTTAGCCTGACCATGTGATAAGAAACAGACTATGTTTTTAGTCCTGGAATAAGCAAATCGAGTGCAAAAATTTAACACTCACCTTGGCTGTTATGGACAAGAAATAATAATACGAACACTTAAATTGTGTGCACATTTTACAAAATAACGGGTGATTCAAAAAGAGCGCCGGTTTTTAAACGGCTGGTAAATTTTTGTTTATCGGTTGGCAACATTGTTAGACCTCCATTTCTATTTCGGAGAACATTCCGATTGACGATTCAGTTGTAGTTTCTCTTGTTCGCAGTGTAGTACTCTCGCAGTCTGTGTCTAACCATGGAGAAGTTTACTATTGCACAACGAGTGTTAATCGTCAAAACATTTTACCAGAGTGGAGAGAGTTATGCGGCTACTGTCAGGCGACTTCGCGGTACTCTAGGACGTAATGAAGCACCGAATGAATCAACAGTTCGCAGGCTCATGAAAAAGTTTTTTGAGACGGGTTCAACAGTCGACCTTAAAAGTTCTGGACGTCGTCGTTCTGGCCGAACTGAGCAGAACGTTGCGTTGGTTCGTGACAATGTGGCTGTTAGCCCAGCAAAATCAATACGTCGCCGTTCTCAACAATTGGGTTTACGATGTTCTTCTGTACGGAGAATTCTTCGGTACGATCTCCAATATCACCCGTATAAAATTCAGTTGCTGCACGAGAAACAATGTTGTTGCTCCGTGAACGGTTCCAGGATCGCATCATTTCTCGTAATTCCGACCATCAATGGCCACCAAGGTCGTGTGACTTGACGCCTTGTGACTTTCATCTTTGGGGTCATCTGAAGTCATTGGTGTATGTCAATAAACCCCGAAACATCAATGACTTGAAGGAGGAAATTCGACGGGTTTTCGGGCAAATGGAAGTCGAAACTTGTCGTGCAGTAATATCCAATTTCATGGACAGAGTTGATGCGTGCCAGCGCAGTAGAGGAGGACACATGCATGACATCATTTTTCATAAATGAAATCGGAAGGTAAGATGAACTTGTTGATGTATTTATTTTCAGTTTTTCAATAAAATAAATCTCTTAATTTGATATATCAAAACCGGCGCTCTTTTTGAATCACCCTATAGATAACAAAATAACTTAAAACGTTTGACCTTAACTCTTTGGTTTCAAAAAATAACTCCTTATGTAACTGAACGTAGTTTTAAATAACACAGTAAAATCTACAATCTATGTATGTAGCAGCAGAACAATTTTTTCTCGTATAGACCCAATTTTAGACCGTAAGGTAACTTTATACGTTTCTGGAAGCTCTTTTTGCAGTCCATATTCTTATCATTCGTTCACTACAAACTTTTCTCAATTCTCCTCTCCACCCGTTGTTCTGTTTCTACTCTACATGGAAGCCCTTAAATCCCGTGATTAGTTCTCTAAATTTGGTTCGATTCACTCGGTTTTTCTCAGTTTATTCCAGTTTACTCAATATCCTTTCTAACTTTGTTAAACCTATTCTTCGATACCTTCTGCCCATAACAGACTGGTGGAGTATCAAATTATTTACACTCGATCTATTCGTTACAGGGCTAAAATAAACAGTTCTGTTTCTTATCACATGGTCAGCCAATTAAATGACTAAATAATTTAAGAACAGAAGAGGTAGAAGTGTGAAAGACACTAATCAGAGTTGTCTCCTCTGAAAGTAATGAATTTCATTATACAGCCAGCCTCTGTATTAAATAAAGTGAAGGTGACATTTGCAGAGTGGAAAATATGTACTTTTCAGAAGGCCTGGGATGCTGATAAGTCTACTTTTCCATTCAGTGAGGAAGACGATTGTAAACCACCTCACTCCTTGTTTTATTTAGTAAAGCCTCTACAGGTTCGAACCAGCCTTTCGGCTGATAACCTAAACAACTTCCGATACCTTAGGTATATTGTATATTGTTTTGTCAACCGGTTGTCATCGATTCTATACCGGTGGCTGTAAAATTTTATTAAATTTTAGGGGCTCGTTCTCCTGCACCAAAAAGAGTTTGGAGCGATAAAAAACGGTAAAAGCTTCTGCCGGGGATAGTCAGTAAGGTACAAATTTGGAGGTGCGATTTCCACGTGGTGGCTTTAAATAGGTAAATAAAGCATCTGCTCCATTGAACTGAAAGAGAGAGCCGGTGGCTAACACCGTAGTGCTAAATCGGGTAGAGCGAGGTTACTCAATCCCAACATTTTTACTCTTCAGGTGACTTTAAAAGTAGAACAATAAGTTTTACATGACGTGACCGTAGAAAACCTCCTAATGGAAAAGCTTAGTAGATTTATTTCGTGTGTTGTATTGTCACTTTAAAATAAATTTTTAGGATGTCTTCGTTTCAGTCGGTGAATGTCGTTAGAAATTATTAAAGAGTGAGATGAAGTGATGAATTGTGTGTATTTCGAGTCTTCTTGGTATTTTATACTAAATATGTTGTTGATTTCTTGTTAGACTGCAGGAATGTTGTTAGTTATGTACGAAGGTGATGCTTTGATTGTTCTGAGTAATTTTTACTGGAATTTTTGCATGATTTTAATGTTGATGACCCCCATAATTGGATCGCATACGTCGAAATAAGTTTGACGATTGATTTATGTATTAAAAGTTTGTTTTATAAATGTTTATCTAGTATCCAATCTCTTACATTAACGGTTTCAAGCATAAAGAGTTTTACTTAATATGGTTAAATCGTTTTTTTACACCCGTCATGGTGAGTACCCACCCGTAGACCCATATCTAGATAATCAACCTCTCACAAAGACAAACCCTGTCAAGTACTATGACCTGATTTTTAATAAAATACTGTCTTGACACACACAAAATCGTTTATTACTAAATTCTAGACCTAAATCTTTATACTATTCTTTAATTCAAAAACGATAATTTTACACAACACTAAATTGTTTAAAGAAAAACCTACTTATTCGAGGAGAAAATACATCAATTTATTTACCACAATTTTTCAAATGTAATAACTTGATTCTTTTTAAAAGAAATCTGAAAAATTTACTTGTCTGATTAGACTTCTTACAGTAACCCAGAATTTGAAAGATTCACTGTTCAAAAGTAACAAGTTAAGGGCAAAGTAAAGGGCAAAACAACACGGTTGGGATGCTGGTATGAATCCTTACCACATTCGTGTAACTCATGAAGCAAATTGTCGCTGCGCACTAATTTCAAAATGTGGATAGACTGCTTACCGGAAAACATCTATAAAACCATAAATTGCTAATAGGGTTCAACTGCATGGCTTATTCTTTTAAAAAATCGACCTTATTGCTTGTGGTAAGTATACTTACCAAAGACCTATAAAGGGTTAATAACAATTCATTGGGGGGGGGGGGGCTACCCCTCGCATGGCTATCATGTCATTTCAATAACCACAATCATCATCACATTTTTACTTGTATGTTTTTACAGTTCTAAATATAAGTAAGTCAAGAAAAACATTGTGTGTAGCTGTTTCCTTTCGTTTTGTATTACAAGTGTTTTTCAGGAAAGTAAGGTAGAAACCATGAGGATAAAAAATGTCCAAGAGAAACAAAAAAGGAGTGCTAGTAATAAATGGTCAGAGGAAAGGAAAAGATATATAGAAAAATTAAAACATCTAAAAAATGATTGAACAACAAAAATAAAAAATAAAATATCAATATCAGAAAAACTATAATCAAAATTGATCCAAATGAACTTTATTGACTGAAAAATTAAAATAAATATCAAACTTCTTAAACACCGGTTATAGCTAATAATAAATTAATATATTTTAGTATATCAATAAAAAAATCTACAATTCCTTGACAAAAACTTTCAATTCACAACACAATCCAATCCAAGATTAAACATGAAATTTGAATATAAATGATTTTTAAAGTAGCTATCATGTTATTTATTGATGTATTTTTAATAGGAAATTAACACGAAGTAGTGTAATATGTAGTAGCATTTCCAATCGATTAAAGAAAGTTCCATTTTATAAAATAAAATATTATGTATTAATTTATTAATATACATAATATTCTCGTATATTATATATTTATTTCCTTTAGAAAGACTTTGCGTGATTCATTTTCTTAATCATAACTTACTGAATTAGTTTTATTAATTCTCAAAAAAATAATATGAATACATGTTTATTTCTCTGTATATATCTGTAATACAGAAATATGTTTCACTGAAACCAGTTTGTAGGAAATATTATGTTAAGTCTTTTAGAATTACCAGTGAAATTTTACTTTTATGGACTTTATAAATAAATATCAGGTGATCGTTCAAAAAAACTATAATGTCCAGATCTTTGAGGTTCATATTTCAAGATAAATTCTGACGTAAAAAAAGGATTTGATATTTTTCGATACGTTTTGCCGTACTATAACGCCAACAAAAATTGAGCCGTTGCTGTTTCAATGTAATAGGACAGAAAAAATGGTTGAATAATAACAGTTGTAAGTTTTTCTATTTATTATTACTTAAATTACATTCGCTTTTGTCGTAAAATGCATACTAATGCATACCAAATTTAAAAAATCCTTTTTTACCAACTTTGATGAGCAAAGTACAGAAAGTCGCTAAGTTACGTTAAACTAAGTATTGTAGAAATAATATTTTAAATTTAAGATATGGGTGTCCTATTTAATGTCCTATAAGTTTAATAACAGTCAATCTGTTCGTTGCAGGGCTAAAATAAATAGTTCTGTTTCTTATCACATGGTCAGTCAATTAAATGACTGTATCATTTAAGAACTGAAGAGGTAGAGGTGTAAAAGACACTAATCAGAGTTATCTCCTCTGAAAGTAATGAATTTTACTATACAGCCAGACCTTGTGGTGAATGAAGTGAAGGTGTCATTTGCAGAGTGGAAAATATGTGCTTTTCAGAGGGCCAGACATGATGATAAGCGTACTTTTCCATTCAGTGTGGATGGCAAAGGTAAACCACCTCACTCCTCGTTTTACTTAGTAAAACCTCTACAGGTTCAAACCAGCCTTTTGGCTGATGACCTAAACAACAAGAAGTTTAATAATAAGGCTACACTTTTGCCCTAAAATAAAAATTAAGGCCGTAATCTTAAAAGAAATTACCACGAAAGCACAGCCACCCCTTAAGCATTTCGGCAGACATGGTGCTTACCCTAACATATAGAGAAAAAAAATTGTAGTAAATGAGTCTATTTTTAAATAAATCGTAGAAGCCATTTTAAGAAATAAAAAAGTTACAAATTTCACGAATAAACTGTTACTTCCGGTTGACCGATTTTGATAAAAAATTTCGTGTCGGGTCGTTTCTACTTTTTACGATTGTTTTTCTTGAATATTTTGTTCACTTGCACCCACCCGCTGAGACACTGTCACACACAAGCTATATACTAAAACCACGTTTTTTTTAGTTCATGGTCCTGAAAACACGTATTTTCGGTGAAAACTCAATTTAAAAATCGACCAGAAAACAATATATAATTTACTTTTCTTATATGGGTATATTATAATGGATATAATTATACCCATTCATAAAATAGGACAAGAGAGAGTAAAAATAAAAAATTTAATAAGTTTAAAAAGAAGTTCATTGGTCTAGAGGTAAAGTCGTTGCCAAAATCAGCTGTTTAACAGCTGATTTTCGAAGACAAAGGTTCCTAGTTCAAATCCCAGTAAAGGTAGTTACTTTTATACGGATTTGAGTACTAGTCAGTGGTTACCGGTGTATTTTGATGGTTGGGGTTCAATTAACCATACTCTCTCAGGAATGGTCGGCCTGAGTCTGTACAAGACTACACCTCATTTACACGTCATACACATCATCCTCATCTCATTGTCATGGGGTTGCTTATTGTTCTAAATTGAACAGATTGCAACGTACACAAATTAGGAATAAAAAATAGGAAGTTTTGTCATTTTAATAACAAACGATCCACCTAGTTGGTATATACACCTGGTTGGATAGTCGTCCCTGCGAGTCAGCTGTTTAACAGCTGACTTTCTGAGACGAATGTTCCTGATTCAAATCCTAATAAAGGTAGATTACTTTTATACGGACTCAAATACTAAACAGTGGTTACTGGTGAACTTTGACAGTTGGGGTTCAATTAACCATACCCTTTTATGAATGGTCGGTTTGGGTCTGTACAAGACTACACCTAATACAGCTCAATCTCATCTCATTAGGTCATGATGTTGCTTATTTTTCTGAATTGAACAGATTGTAACGTTGACACAATAGGGATTAAAAGAACAAAAATTAACAAAACAAATCCCGATAGAACCTTAAATAAGCTTTACATTATATCTACTATACTAGATTGACACACCGCAGTAAACCAATAACAACAATCAATTAATCAAACAAACAAACTTTATTGAGTTCAAATAATTTAATTTAATTATAGATTTCCTATTGCATTACGTGATATTACCAATATTTTTATAAATTAATTACTAAATAAAATATATAAGTTATTTAATCAATTATCACAATGTATTATAAACCTATTTATTTGTTATGTTAGACCTGAATATAATGTAATACTACATATATAACAGGAAAGTTAGTGACAGAAAGTTAATTTAAAAATGGATTAACTAATAAAAATAATAATAATAATACAATGTTTACGAATGATAACAATTCCAATTAATAACAGTACGCACTCCATTTAATTCATAATGTAGTTTATATATATATATATATATATGTGTGTAAAAATATAATATATCCCCTAGAAAAAGTAGTCGAGTGAAATAACGAAATGAAAAATTCTTTTACAGGAATACAGTTGTTAGTATTAGTAATAATAATAATAATAATAATAATAATAATAATAATAATAATAATAAAAATAATAATAATGTAATAGAAAAGGCAAAAGGTAAGGTAAGATGTATGTGCGAGATGTCTTAGGCCTAGTTTGTTTAAAAGTAATAAGGTACGTGAGTAATATTTTATGACATCTAATGAAAGAAACATGGCTCCTTATTTTATTCGTATTACTATTTCAATGAGATACTATCATCCATTATATCTATACCCTGCTATTAAATATTATTGTTAGTGACAAGAAACATGAATCCTGAGTTTATAATCATATCATAATTAGATTAGGTTTTAAGTATTTTTAATACTCGAATTATTTGCCCACACAATTTTATGGAGTGTTCAATTATTTACATTCAATCTGCTCATTCCATGATTACAAATAACAGTTATGTTTCTTATCATATAATCAGCTAATTAATTATGACAGAAGCGTTCAAGAACGATGGAAGATTACCGATAAAGATCCTATACTTACTTGGAGATGGAGGGAAAAAGACCAACAGGTAGACCAAGAGTGAAACGATGGGTTCAATTATGGATAAATTAAGAAAAGATGCGACGCCAAAACAGCAATGGAAGAGAGATGATTGAGTAGAAAAAAGTGGTGAGGAGTTGTGTTGCGTCCAACCAGAAAAACGCTTGAAAGAGAAATAAAAAAGATCATGATGTTATTTATTTCTTTTAGGTTACCAAAGGTTTTAAATTAAAAGTAAATTTAAAAACGGAAATAAAATTTATTGTATACTAGGCAATTGCACACGTGCTACGCGTGGGCTTATTGCTAGCGTCAGATTGGTTGCACTGAGTTCTGAGTGCCTAAAATATGAAATTAAAAATATCAGATTTTTACATAGCATAATTCAGCGTCAATCAATAATTTTTCATATTTTAAGTTCTATAGAGATTGATTTTTATTTAGTTTTATTTACTTGTGATTAAAACCCACCGGGTTGGTCTAGAGGTAAAGTTGTCGCCAAAATCAGCTGTTTAAGAGCTAATTCTCAGAGATAAAGGTTCTTAGTTAAAATCCTAGTAAAGGTAGTTACTTTTATACGGATTTGAATCCTAGGCAGTGGCTACCGGTGTACTTTGATGGTTGGGGTTCAGTTAACCACACTCTCTCAGAAATAGTCGACCTAAGTCTGTACAAGACTACACCTCATTTACACGTCATACACATCTTACTCATCTCATTGGGTCATGGGGTTGCTTATTGTTCATAATTGAACAGATTGCAACGTACACAAATTAGGGATGACAAAACAAAACTTGTAATTAAAATATTAGGTTATGTTCCTTTACTTTACACTGCTTACTCATGTTTAAACATAGGTTATATATTTCATTATTTACATTGGCAAAGGAAAGTCATGTTAGTGTTTCTCATCAGATATTTTCTATGTTCTCCCTCCACTGATGATTTATACTGACGCAAATAATATTCCTGTTTTCAGTAATAGGTAACTGGTTTTAATAGGAGAATCTTGATTATGCTTTCAACGTGTAAAGCTATGTAAAAAAGTAAATACTTTACGTTTAGTTATCCATAAAACAGAGCGAGTGGGGTTTCCTTTTGTATACATACAGTTTTAAGTGTCATATAAAAGTGAAAAATCTCCAGGAACAAACTTAAGTACTAAATTTCAGATCAGTAGGTGATCTGAAGTTATGAAATTTGTGACGAGTTGAACTGTGAGTCAATTTGGATATGTTTTCGATTTATTTCTTTTAGTTTAGCCCTATTATAAAGTCGTATCAACGGCTCGGTCATTAGCTACTATGGTGGGATATGTTTGGCGGATTTAACATGAGAAAATTTCCAAACCCTCACCGGAAATTGCTGGCTGCATTGGCATAGTTGGTAACGTACTTGCCTCTCATCATGCGGTCTTTGGTTCGAATCCCATTCAGGCACGGCATATTTTCATACGTTACAAAAAAATTATTTTATCTTTAACCGTCTGCATTAGCAGTAATTGCAGAACAGTCGGACGTTAAACTAAAAAAAAAAAATCGCCGGGAATCAAACTTGGAACATCCGCGTGATAGGCTAGTGCGCAACCATTGAGCTACAAAGGCGGTGGATTTATATACACAAACTTAATTTTAAAAGGTTGTTCGATAATCAGGCTTCAAGGTTCATTGCATGCCCTGTAGAAAATTCTACGTGTGCCTTGTTGTAGGCTTACCTACGTCTGTTTACAGAGAAAAAGGAGCAAACAAAAATAAACTCACGAAGCTGAAACATTCCAAATTTTATCGCATTATTGTACCTATAATTTCTTATTACTACCATTGAGTAATACAAATAATGACGTTATTCTTTATTTAAAACGATACAACGTAAATTTAACAATAGCAAATTCTAACTGTTACATCATAAGAATAAACTATAACGACTAAGTAAAATTAAAAATTGGACCCAACGAAATAATATCTAAAAAATCTGGTGTGAAACACTCACACAACTTTCTCTTGCCAATGCAAATAATTAATAATAAACCTAACATTATTAATAAAATATTAGAAATAAACAAAAAACTAACCTCAAAAACATAACCTTATTTTAATCATGAGTGAAACACTCAAAATGAAAATCAACCTCAGTCTGGCTTAAAAATACGGAAAATCGCAATTTCACGCTAAACTAGGCTCTGTAGAGAAAAATACGTTAAATAAAAGTTGTAGATCTTTAAGTTTCCTATAAATTTGGTTATATACACTTTTGTCGTAAAATGCATACTAAGGCCAAAATCTTTAAAAAATCGATTTTTCACACGTTTTCGTGAGAAAAAATCAAAAAATCGCTAATTACTGCTAAACTAAGCGTCATACAAAAAAATGTTTGAAACAAAAGTTGTAGGTTTTTAAATTCTCTACAACTTTTATTATATAAGTTTTTGCGCTAAAATTTATATTAAAGCCGTAATCTTAAAAAAACAACGTTTTTACGTGAAAACAGCCTCACCGAGAATTTCAGCAAACATGGCGCCTACCCTATCTTGTAGAGAATAAAAAATTGAGTAAAATAGGCGATTTTAAAAAAAATCGTAGGACCAGTTTTTGAGAAAATCGCAAAAAACTGAAAAATTATACGAATAAACTACTACTTCCGGTTGACCGATTTTGATGAAAATGTTCGTGTCGCGTCCGGTAGTGGTATGTAACTTAAGTTTCAAGTTTCAAGTTCGTACGATGTTCCGTTCTTGAGATATTCTGTTCACACACACACACACAGACACACACACAGACACACACACACACACAGACACACAGACACACACACAGACCAATCGCTAAAAACATGTTTTTTGGGTTCAGGGGGTCTGAAAACGTATAATCCGGTGAAAACTCGATTTCAAAAAATCGACATGAAAACAATACTTTCCTTCCTATATATTCATATAGGCAAGAGAAAGTAAAAATAGGACCCAACGAAATAATATCTAAAATATGTTTCTACGATATTTGTTGTTTTTAATAAAATGTAAGGAACGTTTTTCTAGTACTGTAAAATCCGCTAAATATGATTTTTAAAGAACAGCTCCATATTCGAATGTTATTGTCTAGGTCATTTGATGACGCCTGATTTGACCCTTTAGAGGCTTTACTGAGTAAAACAAAGAGGTTTACAATTGCCTTCCTCACTGAGTAGAAAAGTATGCATATCAGCATACCCGGGCCCACTGAAAAGGATCCACTTTCCATCCTTCAAATGACACCTTCACTTCATTCACCTCAGTGTCTGGAAGTATAATGAAATCCATTAGTCTTAGAGGAGAAAACTGTTACTAGTATCGTGTACACCTCTACCTCTTTTCTTGTTTAATTCTTCAGTCATATAATTAGCTGACCATGTGATAAGAAACATAACTATTTTTTGTAACCCTGGAATAGTAAATCGAGTGTAAATAATTTAACACTCCACCTGCCTGTTATTAGCATCACACTAGAGTATTAGACGGAAAACTGCGTTAGACGGGATTAAAGTAGATAAGATCCAGATATCTGTAATTAGATGCGATCTTTACGTAAACCATAAGGTATGATTTAAAAAAAAAAACAGTTTATATATTGACGCATTGTGCATTATTTTTGCTACAAAGATAAAGGGTGTTTACTGGGAACCGCATGGTTTTAAAAAAGCCACAAATTTTTAAATGTTGAACAAAAGCTTTATTTATTTTATACAATGTGTTCTACAAACTCGGAATTTTAAGAAAATTACAAAAATTAAGTAGCAAAAATAACATCGCGTAGGTGGCGTCCTTCCGATTGAACACATGTTTCCAGACGTTCCCTGAAGTTACGCATTGCATCTCTTAACATTGCTTGTGGAATGGCTTGGATTTCTCTTCGGATGGCTTCCTTCAACTCTTGTAATGTGCGTGGTTTTTCAGCGTAAACACGCGATTTCAAGAAACCCCAAAGAAAGAAGTCCGGGATCGTCAAATCAGGAGACCGTGGGGGCAAAGGAACATCTCCAAAACGAGAGATAACTTTTCCAGGGAAAGCTTGTCGGACACGTTCCATCGAAATTCGAGCAGTGTGGGCCGTAGCCCCATCTTGCTGGAACCATATGTTTTGCATTGCTATGCGACGACGGCGAAGTGCAGGCAAGAAAAAGTTATTAAACATTTCCAAGTAGCGGTCTGCGTTAACAGTAACTGCCTCGCCGTTATCATTCACAAAAAAATACGGCCCAATGACCCCCACTTCACCTACCGCACACCACACTGTCACTCGAGCACTGTGTAACGGTTTCTCTTGCAATATTTGCGGATTTTCTGGACACCAAAATCGACAGTTCTGCTTATTTACAAAACCGTCCAAATGAAAATGAGCCTCGTCGCTCATGAGTAAAACTGCATTTTCGTTTTCGTCCAAGATTGCCAACATTTCTCATTTCTGTATAGTACAGGGCGTTTTGTAATGTACTTCGGGGTCACGAAAATCAGTAACAAAAGTATTTTACATATCAGAATGAAACAATTACTGAACGAAAGAGCACTTCAAATTGTTTTTTTTTTCAAATATTCTGGGCAGTTGGTTAACCGTTTGTCTCAGCTAGCATGGCTTATACCTCAGCAACTCAACGACTTCATTTTCCAGCAAAATGGTTGTCCCGCCCATTTTCATAGCGAGGTTCGATAGTACCTTAATACAACATTGCCTCAGCCCTGGATAGGACGCGCGTCTAAAGAAGACCAACACATTATGCTGTTGCCACAAAGATCAACAGACCTCACGCCATGTGACTTCTTTCTTTGAGGTTATGTGAACGACAAGGTGTTTATCCTACCAATGTTGAACATTATCGCTGAGCTGAGGAATTGCATAATCAATGCACTCAACTCTATCGAAAGGGACATGTTAGAACGTGTTCGGCAAGAGCTAGACTTTCGTGTTGATGTGTGCCATGTCACCAAAGGAGCACACATTGAACATTTGTAGATATTTAAAAATAACTGTTTGAGTCCCTGCATCGGCCCGTACAACTTTCATTTAGGTAAGTGAAATAGTTTTTTGTACTGAGCTTTTGTAACTCCGAAGAACATTATGAAACGCTGATACTGTACTATTTTTACGCCGGTTCGTCGTTGTATTTTGTCCGCTGTTGGGCTGTGTCGTGTTGCTGCCGATAGATGGCGCAGCGGTCAAACCTCTCGCAGTACGGTGCTAAGTGCCAAGATTTATCTGAGGTACCGGTGAATGCGATAGTTGAAGGTCATCAGACAGTATTGATTCCATCTGTAGAGAAGATCGATATGGAGGAGAAATTATTGCTCAACATTGAGTTTTTTCTTCTTGCTTCACTCTTCACTTCCCTACCCCTCGCTTCACCGGTGACTGCTCCTCTAAGAGGTAGCGATAAAAGGTGCTCGCTGCGTCGGCGACTGCTCTTATTCGGTTAGGCAGCGGTACAGACGACCCCGCTTCGGTTCACCGGTGACTGCTCCTTTCGTAGGCAGCGGTAAAAGGTGATCGTTGCGTCGGCGATTGCTCCTAATCGTTTAGGCAGCGGTAGGCGACCTCCCTTTGCTTGCCAGCGGCTGCTCCTCTTTGAGGTAGCGGCGAAGGCTTTCCCAACCATCTTTCTTTATTTTGAATTACGCCGCCGGATGCCCTGCCACTCCGGCCGGTCCTATGATAACTCTACTGATTGAACTACAACAAGCCGGTGGTGACAACGCCCTGTATAAACCAATGTTTTATTTCCCGTCAATTATATTAAAAAATGTACAAAATCGTCGTCTTTAAATACCCCTGCATTTAACATTAGGCTATCTGACGATCAACAATTACATGATACTGAATTATTTTAAATCGGACGATTTAACCACTGGAACAAGTAAAGTCAGTTATCTGCTGTTCGTTTACAATTCTGAGTGCTTTCTCTGAACATTAAGCTATCGTTATTGTTTCACCACAAGTTCAGCCGGTGTGGCGTCGGGATCACCAAGCAAATACAGTAACGTGCGCGCGATTATTTGCACGAGGTACTAACACATTATTTTTACAGTACATACTGTAAATGTACACCTTGGATATTTTAACTTTATAGGTGAAAAATGTGGTTTAGTTCATCAGCCGAAAGACTGGTTCAAACGTCTGTTGGTTTTTTTAAGTCAAACCGCAAGTGATGTGACTTACAATTGCCTTATTCACTGAGTAGAAAAATATGCTTATCAGCATGCCAGGCCCTCCAAGGACGCATCTTCTTTCTACCCTGTAAATGAAATTTTTACTTTAATCTCCAAAGGATCTGTATGATGAAATTCATTGCTCTAAGACAAGATAACTCTAATGTCTTTTACACCTCCACCTCTTCTGTTCTTAAATGCTTCAGTCACATAATTGGCTGACCTGATGAGAAACAGAACTAATTTTTGTTGTTGTTGTTTAGGTCATCAGCCTGTAGGCTGGTTTGAACCTGTAGAGGTTTTACTAAGTAAATCGAGGAGTGAGGTGATTTACCATTGCCTTCCTCACTGAATGGAAAAGTATGCTTATCAGCATGCCGGGCCCTCTGAAAAGCACAAATTTTCCACTCTGCAAATGACACCTTCACCTCATTCACCTCAGGGTCTGGCTGTAAAGTGAAATTCATTACTTTCAGAGGAGATAACTCTGATTAGTGTCTTTTACACCTCTACCTCTTCTGTTCTTAAATGATTCAGTCATTTAATTGGCTGACCATGTGATAAGAAACAGAACTATTAATTTTAGCCCTGCAACGAACAGATTGAGTGTAAATAATTTGACACTCCACCTGTCTGTTATGGGCAGAAACCTGTCTGTTATGCCCAAAACGGGCAGGTGGAGTGTTATTTTAATTGCACTCTATCTGTTTGGTCCAGGGCTAAAAAAAAAAAATAGTTCTGTTTCTTATCACATAGTCAGCCACTTATATGACTGAACTATTTAAGAACAGAAGAGGTAGAGGTGTAAAAGACACTAGTCAGAGTTATCTCCTCTGAGAGTAATGAAATTCACTATGCAGCCAGACCCTGTGGTGAATGAAGTGAAGGTGTCATTTGCAGAGTGGAAAGTGAGTGCTTTTCGGAGGGCCTGGCATGCTGATAAGCATACTCTTTCAACTCAGTGAGGAAGGCAATGGTAAACCACCTCACTTCTCGTTTTTACTTAGTAAAACCTCTTGAGGTTCAAACCAGCCTTTCGGCTGTTGACCTAAACAACAACTAATTTTTGTAGACCTGAAACTAGCAGATCGAGTACAAATAATTTAACATTGCACCTGGCTGTTATAGGGAACTATTTAAAGCAAGTTACAAAAGATGTAAAGTGTTGCAGGTATGTAGATATGAAACGACTTGCCAAAATAGAACAGTTTGGAGAACTCCATAACCAGTCGAGAGAGTGATGACAAAAAATCTGGTGTGAAACACTCACACAACTTTCTCTTGCCAATGCAAATAATTAATAATAAACCTAACATTATTAATAAAATATTAGAAATAAACAAAAAACTAACCTCAAAAACATAACCTTATTTTAATAATGAGTTAATGATGCAAAATGAAAATCAACCTCAGTTTGGCTTAGAAATACGGAAAATCGCTCTTTCTCTCTAAACTAGGCTCTGTAGAGAAAAATGCTTTAAATAAAAGTTGTAGATCTTTTAATTTTTTATAAATTAAATTATATACACTTTTGTCGTAAAATGCATACTAAGACCGAAATGTTAAAAAAATCGATTTTTCTCACGTTTTCGTGAGAAAAAAAACAGAAAATCGCAAATTACTGCTAAACTAAGCGTTATACAAAAAATGTTTGAAATAAAAGTTGTAGAATTTTACATTTTCTACAACTTTTATTATATAACGTTTTGCGCTAAAATGCATATTAAAGCCGCAATCTTAAAAAGAAAATGTTTTTACGTAAAAACAGCCTCACGCAGAATTTCAGCAAACATGGCGCCTACCCTATATTGTAGAGCATAAAAGATGTAGTAAACCAGGTGATTTTAAAAAAAATCGTAGGACTAGTTTTTGAGAAAATCGTAAAAAAGTGAAAAATTATACGAATAAACTACTACTTCCGGTTGACCGATTTTGATGAAAATGTTCGTGTCGGGTCCGGTAGTGATATGTAACTTAAGTTTCAAGTTTCAAGTTCGTACGATGTTCCGTTCTTGAGATATTCTGTTCACACACACACACACACACACACACACACACACACACACACACACACACACACACACAGACCAATCGCTAAAAACATGTTTTTTGGGTTCAGGGGGTCTGAAAACGTATAGATCCGGTGAAAACTCGATTTCGAAAAATCTACATGAAAACAATACCTTCCTTCCTATATATTCATATAGGCAAGAGAAAGTAAAAATATAAAAACACTGTACGGGTTAATACTCATTATATTTTATAAATATTGTGACAACATCGAAGGAAGGTGTGGTTCTCGAAATTTCTAGTAGGATTCATTCATAAAAATAGTCAGAGTAGATAATAGAGCGAAAAAGGAACAATAAAACATAATGACAATAAAGGTATAGGTCATTTGTTGTAGCTAGAAGCTTTCCATCCAACGCTGTGTGCCGCTGAGCTGTTCTGTTTAGTGCGGGGGGAAGCACCTCGTAGTTGTAACATAGTATACGGATAGAAAGAGAGGGAATGATCATTAAGTGAGAAGGAGACAGCACTTGCCCCTTTGAAACTATCCCTACTCTACCTACTCGCCCACCCCTTACAAGCTTCTTCCTAAAACAAACGTACTATATGTCTATTCATAAAAATTATTAATAGGACTATTATTGTGTAGGATAAAAGGTCGGGTATTGTTGTACAACTATTTGTGAAAGAGACCCGTAACAACTTTTATTCTATTTACAATGTTGACTTGTTTACAACGGATTTTTCTAGCACTCATTAATAAAGGGTTATTTGTTGTACTTTATTGTTTGTATGATTTCTCTACTTTTTCTGGAATGATCTTTTTAAATGAGTATATAAAGAGACCTCCGAGCGTGGTCCAGTCAGTATTCGTTTGATCTTCGACGAGCGATTATCGGGGTGTTATACAGGTTAACGATTCCGAGCATTGTGTTATACTGTATTTGTTCGTGTGTGTACTTGGAAAAGTTATTGTGCACCGGTATTAAATTCAGTTGTTGTGTATTCAGTTCATTTTGTATGTGTATTGTAAAACCTATTGTAAGTAGTCCTAAGCAAATTATTAAGTTATTTATTGTAATAAGTCATTTTAATTAGTTATTTATTTATTTTGTAAACCTTTGAGTGTAATAAATATTTGTAATATTGTAAACTTTAGTGTATTAATTATTGAATAACCTAAATCCCGAAACGGACCTTAGCGATAAGTGTCACAATATAAATTTTGCTATCCAGATTAGGCCGGGTAATTCAGACATTCGGATCGCCTAGATTCGAATCAACAGGTACTGTACTACAAAATCTCTAGTAATAGTTACCCTTACATAAAGAATTAATATAAAAACCGTGTTAATTTTCCCCCAACCCACCGGGTTGGTCTAGAGGTAAAGTCGTCGCCAAAATCAGCTGTTTAACAGCTGATTTTCGGACACGAAGGTTCCTGGTTCAAATCCTAGTAAAGGTAGTTACTTTTATACGGATTTGAATACTAGACAGTGGTTACCGGTGTACTTTGATGGTTGGGGTTTAATTAACCGTACTCTCTCAGGAATGGTCGACCTGAGTCGGTACAAGACTACACCTCATTTACACGTCATACATATCATCCTCATCTCATTGGGTCATGGGGTTGCTTATTGTTCTAAATTGAACACATTGCAACGTACACAAATTAGAAATAAAAAAAAAAAAATTTCCCCCTATATATTCATATAGGGCAAGAGAAAGTAAAAACTCAATTTAGTCTCAATTGATTCGTTAAAACTTGCGTATTTCTACTTAATCAAAAACAAGGTAAACTTTCTTCACACCGTTAGACCTTCGTCTTATAAAACTATTAATTAAAAAAAAAATCTAATAATAATTTTATAATAAAAATTGCTGTTCTATTAAATCAGTAATACGTTGATAGATTAAATTTTTACTTACATAAATAAAAAATATGCAATCTTAGTTGAGGTAAACACCTAATAAAAGTTAATAGGATATAATAAATAAAATCGATTTCTTGACACATTTTTTATTAGATTCAATCGATTAAAACTGTTTGTATCGATATAAATCATGTAGGAAAAACATTCAACATCGATTTAAATTATTTTTTTAATTAATAATAACTTGTGCTAGATATTTTATTATAGTTTTTATCAAAGGAAATTAATAATCGTATCAACTGCTAAGGGTTGTAGAGATTGAGTTTCAAACAATTTTATTAATTTTAGAACTAAATAATTATGTAATTTTTAACTGTTTTTTTTTTAACTATTTTCATTCTGAGAACGTTTTTATTAACGCCATATTCACAGAGTCAGCGGAAATTATGCTCGCCGAGCTTTTCCCACCCGTTAGTGTTTTTAAACGCTTTTATTTAACTTACTCTTGGAAGCATCAAATCTTGCAACTTAAAATTTTAATACTTCTACCGTATCAATATGAATCAAACTTTGCACACTTGTTTATCTTCGATGACAATACGCTGTGGAGGTGTTTGTAAAAAAAAATTTTAAAATTAAAAAAAAAAAATTTTTAAAAAAATTTAAAAATTTATTTTATGCTCGCCGAGCTTTTCCCACCCGTTAGTGTTTTTAGTTTTAGTTAGTGTTTTGTATTTGCGGTGTCAGACAGTATGTGTGGATTTTATATTCTTTTACTCCCGGAAATCTCTTATCAGTTTACAACCTTTTTCTCAGTTTTTTTTGCAACTCCACCTATTTTTGAAGGTACAAGTCGACACTATCCTTTATTGCCATCGTATAATTAACAATTCAAAAATATCAGCTGAATGGGTGAACAAGCCCGGAGGCCTTATCACGCATAAAATAGTTATTTAAATTTACGTAGTGAAATGTAAACAATAATTAAATGCAATTAATACTAACGTGTATGGATGTATTATAAATAAAACAAGTATTGTAACAACTAATCCATATTTATGTTAAGTAGAAGAACATAAAATAATGTATAGTGTTATTAAACTAGGAAAGAGAGATAAACATGATTTTCTTTACCTTCACCTTTGAATAGTAGGTCTAGTAGTAATGGTAAAGTAGTTAAATGATCTTATAATTAATGTATAAACTATTAAAGGTCATCCTGTACACCATTCATGGAATTCCTGCACCACCTTTTTCTTTCATTATTGTCTTCCTCTGTACTGTAATTAAAAATTTTAACTACACTTTTTCCTTGTGCATAATAATTTTTACTCAATATATTATTCTTTTATAACATTTTAACTTTGTTTATAATTTAGGAAAGAAAAATATTGTTTTCATGTAGATCTCTCTAGATCGAGTTTTCACCGGAAATACTCATTTTTAGCCCCATTGAATAAAAAGAACGTGTTTTTACCAATTGGTCTGTATATATATGTCAACAAGAGAAAATTGTACGAATTTGAAACTTGGAACGTGAGTTTAATACCATTAGGAGACCTAATACGAAAATTTTCATCAAAATCAGTCAACCGGAAGTAGTTGTTTATTTGTATGCAAATTTCCACGTTTTTGCCGTACAAGATAGTGTAAGAGGTATGTTCACTGAAATTAATGGAGGGGTAAACTTTTGTGTTAAAAATTGGTTCTTTCAAGATTACGGCC
Organism: Catonia carolina; assembly: GCA_035578175.1. NCBI lineage: Eukaryota > Metazoa > Arthropoda > Insecta > Hemiptera > Achilidae > Catonia > Catonia carolina. The sequence goes on from JAQMRL010000015.1 coordinate 18,972,435, forward strand.
TAATTATGCATTTTGTCTGATGGGTTTGGTGGAGGGGTAAGGTCGTCGCCACGAGTCAGCAGTTTAAAAGCTGTTTTTCGGAAGCAAAGGTTCCTGGTTATGTTCCACAACTTTTATACGGATTTGAATATCATAACGTGATTACCCTACCCATAACAGACAGGTGGAGTGTCAAACTATTTATACTCAATCTGTTTTTTGCAGGGCTAAAATAAATAATTATGTTTCTTATCACATGGTCAGCCAATTAAATGAATCATTTAAGAACTGAAGAGGTAGAGGTGTAAAAAATCTGGTGTGAAACACTCACACAACTTTCTCTTGCCAATGCAAATAATTAACAATAAACCTAACATTAGTATTAAAACATTAGAAATGAACAAAAACTAACCTCAAAAACATAACCTTATTTTAATCATGAGTGAATGACGCAAAATGACAATCGAACTCAGTTTGGCTTAAAAATACGGAAAATCACGCTTTCACGCTAAACTAGGCTCTGTAGAGAAAAATGCTCGAAACAAAAGTTGTAGATCTCTTAATTTTCTATAAATTTTATTATATACACTTTTGTCGTAAAATGCATACTAAGACCGAAATGTTAAAAAAATCGATTTTTCTCACGTTTTCGTGAGAAAAAAAACAGAAAATTGCAAATTACCGCTAAACTAAGCGTTATACAAAAAAATGTTTGAAATAAAAGTTGTAGGTTTTTAAATTCTCTACAACTTTTATTATATAAGTTTTTGCGCTAAAATTTATATTAAAGCCGTAATCTTAAAAAAACAACGTTTTTACGTGAAAACAGCCTCACCGAGAATTTCAGCAAACATGGCGCCTACCCTATCTTGTAGAGAATAAAAAATTTAGTAAAATAGGCGATTTTAAAAAAAATCGTAGGACCAGTTTTTGAGAAAATCGCAAAAAACTGAAAAATTATACGAATAAACTACTACTTCCAATTGACCGATTTTGATGAAAATGTTCGTGTCGCGTCCGGTAGTGGTATGTAACTTAAGTTTCAAGTTTCAAGTTCGTACGATGTTCCGTTCTTGAGATATTCTGTTCACACACAGACACACACACACACACACAGACACACACACACACACAGACACACACACAGACCAATCGCTAAAAACATGTTTTTTGGGTTCAGGGGGTCTGAAAACGTATAGATCCGGTGAAAACTCGATTTCGAAAAATCGACATGAAAACAATACTTTCCTTCCTATATATTCATATAGGCAAGAGAAAGTAAAAACACTAATCAGAGTTATCTCCTCTGAAAGTAATGAATTTCATTATATAACCACACCGTGTGGTGAATGAAGTGAAGGTGTCATTTGCAAAGTGAAAAATATGTGCTTTTCAGAGGGCCCGGCATGCTGATAGGTCTACTTTTCCATTCAGTGAGAAAGGCAATGGTAAATCACCTCACTCCTTGTTTTACTTAGTAAAACCTCCATAGGTTCAAACCAGCCTCTCGGCTGATGACCTAAAAACAACGTGGTTACCGTTGTGCTTCGATGTACAAGTTTGAATTTTTTTTTCTTCAAAATTATAACTGAAATTCAATTCGAGATAAATAGAAGTTCAACTGTATATATATTTTAACAGATCTTAATATATTTTGCATGTCATGACAATATAAATAAATTTATTAATCAACCCAAATGTTTTCATTGATCTTCTCCAGTCTAAATATTTGCAAATATTGTCTTAAATACATCCACACTTATGCGAAACTTCTGATAATCCCAACTGATCTCTATTTTATAATTATGATATTTTTACTTTAAACCGTGTTTTTAAAGAAAAAAAAGTAATTCTCCATCGAAACAAGAATGTAGCCTTTCATTACTCGGAGAAATTTAATTTCCACAGCTCTGATTTAGCTCCATATCTGTTTGAAAGCACCTCGCTGTCATACATTATAACTGGCATCTCCATACTTTAGTAGAACTTTAGTGTTATTGGTTCTTTTTCTTGACACTAAATTGAAATTTAGTATCTTTTATTATATTACTTACTTACTTACTGCCATGGCCACACATATCTAAGTAGATATTTAGCCGCACCAACACAGCCCCTCCACCTCTCTCGATGCCCAGCGTCTTCCTCGGTCGCTCCAATTCTCTCCATATCGGCCCTCACTTGACTCCACCATTTACGTCGTGGTCTTCCTCTCGGTCGTCGTCCTTCAGGATTTCTTCTTAACACTTGGTTAAGATTACTGTCCTCATTCCTTCTTAAAACATGCCCAGCCCATCTAATTCTTCTACACTTGAACTCACACACCACATCTGGCTCCCTATAAAGGTCTCTAAGTTCTCTGTTGTGTCTTTTCCACCACTCTCCTCCCTCGTTTACAGGTCCGTAAATTTTTCTAAGGATCTTGTTTTCAAATACAATCAATTTCCTTTCCTCTCTTTTATCTAATTTCCATGTCTCCGCTCCGTAGAGCAATATTGGACTGATAATTGTTCTATAAATTTTAATTTTTGTTGTACGTGATAACAATTTTGAAGACATAAGTTTGTTGCATGCGTGGAAACATCTGTTTGCAAGATTTAGCCTATTTTGTATCTGTGTCACTTCTGTATTTTGTTCAGAAATGACGACGCCTAGGTACTTAAAAGAGTCTACTTTTTCAAAATATTGACCGTTCACTTGGAGAGGACCTTGGTCTCTGTTAACTCGATTTCTAGTGAAATGCATATACTTCGTTTTTGTGTTGTTTACCTTCAATGCCATTCTTCCATCTTTATCTTTTATATCTTTTATTATATTAATACAACAAATTCTAAATGTGAAGCTAATGTTCCAAAACTTGATTTACTTGAAGGAGCGTGCAGTCATCACCACAGTCCTACAGTTGGTCAAGAAGATCTCTTGGCCAGAGGCGCTTCAAACGTCTGCGCTGAGTACCCGGTATCGCCCTAGTGTTAATGTTTTGTATGAGAGGGTTGTTATGTAATTCAAATTTGTCATGCATCGTCTTGTATAGTTGTTTCGCGACATCAATTACGTATGGTTTTGTAAGTCTTTGTGCAGCATTGAGTTTGTGATGTAAAAGGAGCATTGCGTTATCGTTCGTAAAATCTTGTTCTGAATCGCTTTTATACGTTTCGTGTGTGAAGGTTTAGCAGATCCCCAAAGTTAAACTACATATATGTCCAGATTGATTAATAACACTACTCTGCATCATTTTTGATGTCTTCTTGGTTTTACCGTTATTTAATGTATTTTTCAATGCTGATTACGAATTTGAAATCCATTTTCCTCCATCACGTCTGGTTTTCTCACAAACATTAATAAAATTTTATAAATTTATTCATTTTTTTGCTGTTCCTAACTAAAACAAATAAATAAATAATCATCTTTAAATTATTTAATGATGTTATAGCAATTTAGTTTGGGTATATTTTTGCTTAAACAGCCAGCAGTTGGTAAACCTGGTGCTACTCAGCTGTACTTTCCCTCCACAAGAGAAGCAGATTGATGTTTATTGAGGATATGTTTAGTGTAAAGTGTGCAACTGTTCCTTGTAATGTTTTTGAGTTAGCAACTGGTAATAATGAGTTCACGTAAATGTCTAAACAGTTCTATATATTTTGTTATACATGTGGAAGTTTTATAATTGTTAAACAAAGACAGGATATAACAAAATTTGTGAAACAAGCCTACTTAGCCTATTTTGGATTGAAGATTGGCGACCAGGATAAGAGTTGGGCACCGCACAAGGTTTTTGTCCAAGTGATGACCAAACTCCACAAACGTTTAGCCAAGAAGAACTCAATGATCTTACACGAGATTTGAACCTTTCAAAAGAGGCTGCAGAATTACTAGGTTCTAGGCTGAAAACATAAAATCTTTTGGCCCCCGGAATATCATACTCATGGTACAGGCATAGGGAGAGTAAACTTATAAAATTTTTTGAAGAAAAAGATTTAATGGTATTTTGTTCCAATATAGAAGGGCTGATGGTGGTTTTTGAAGTACAATACAACCCTACAGATTGGAGATTTATTCATTGACTCCTCTAAACGAAGCCTCAAAGGTGTGTTACAACATAATAAAAATTTATGTGGGTCGATTCCTGTGGCTCATTCTGTGCATCTAAAAGAGTCTTATGAAAACATTAAGTCTCTTCTAGAAAACATCAACTACGATATGCATCAATGGAAGGTTTGCTGGGATCTTAAAGTAATAGGAATGCTTTTAGGACAACAAGGCGGCTATACAAAGTTGCCATGTTTTATCTGTGAATGGGATAGCCGGGCAAAAGACAAACACTGGAATGTAGTTAGCTGGCCACCAAGGGGTGAGCTAATACCTGGTGGAAAAAAAAAGTAAATGCCCCTGTGATAAAAAAGGAAAATGTCGTGCTTCCTCCATTGCACATTAAATTAGGCATTATGAAGCAATTTACAAAGGCACTTAACAAAGATGGAAATTGCTTTCAATATTTAAGTAGCAAGTTTCCCAAAATATCTAGTGAAAAGCTAAAAGTGAAAAGCTATTAAAATACATATAATAAAAGAGGGCATTTTTGTTGGACCTCAAATTCGAACTCTAATGAAAGACACCAACTTTGAGCAAACTATGACTGCAATAGAGAAAAACGCTTGGAATTCATTTAAGGATGTTGTTGAACAGTTTTTGGGAAACAAGAAGGTATCAAACTATAAATCTATCGTTAAGAAAATGCTGGTCAACATGCATAAATTAGGCTGTAACATGAGCGTCAAAATACACTTCCTTCATTCTCACTTAGACTTTTTCCCCGAAAACCTGGGTGATGTTAGTGAAGAGCAAGGGGAAAGGTTCTGTCAAGACATAAAGGAAATGAAAAAACGATATCAAGGTAGATGGAATAAGAACATGATGGCTGACTACTGCTTCATGTTGAAAAGGGAGTGCAAAAATCTGGGAAATGCCAGGAAATCGAAAAAAAGAAGTTTTAATCCTCCCGAGAAGAAATTAAAAAATCAAAGTAAAAATGTTAAGTTATGAGAACTATTTTTGAATTTTTTATACTGCTTTTAATTTTTTTTTGTGAAATGTAATTAAAACTGTTAAGTGTTATTATATATATTCTTTGTAATCATGTAAAAATCAAATTTAATACTTTTTACAACAGTTTAAAAATACTTATTTTTTACTAAAAATAGCTTTTTTTACCATTCCTTGTTGCATTCTTAGAAACAAATTCAATTAATTCACATAGTTTAAGATTCTCCAATGGCGTAATCGCTAGTTACAAGAGTATGTAAATCGGTAAGTATAATCTGATAAATATGAAAAAAGTAAAAATGCCAAATTTTATTACTGTCATTTGTAAAAAAACCTGACGTGATAGAAAAAATCTAATAACGTTTTTGGATTCAGCGTGAAAAATACATATAAAATGACCTAATTTAACATAAACATCAGTGAAAAATATTTAAAATGCAGAGTTGTGTAATTAATTAATTTCCCATAGAGTTAAAATATTTACATTGTGTTAGTTAAAAAATATATTATTGTAAAGTAGTTATAGTTATAAAATAAAAGTTACATATATGTATATTTATATTTTTTTCTCTCTATTACAAATATACAAACATAATCTAAAAGTTTGTTTTTTTCATTTCTATTGTGATTAAAATAAAAATATAATATTGATATTTTATGCAAAATGTAATTGAATTTATCATTTATTTTATGTTTTTTTTAATTCTGTTTTACGCAATCCGTGTAACCTATTTAACTGTAGCAATTTAACTTGGTAATTTTATAGTAGTTATAAGTATTTAAGTGATTTATTATTTATTTGTTCTGTATACTCCTATGCGCGGACAGAAATCTTTGTGAAGAAGAGTTTTTGCGTATAAGTATATTTAGTTTAAAATATTGCACATAGCTTAGTATAGTAATTAATTGTAATTTTAATGTAGCTAACATATATTTTACTAAATAAAATTAAAAAATAAATAAACAAAATAACGGGTGATTCAAAAAGAGCGCCGGTTTTTAAACGGCTGGTAAATTTTTGTTTATCGGTTGGCAACATTGTTAGACCTCATTTCTATTTCGGAGAACATTCCGATTGACGATTCAGTTGTAGTTTCTCTTGTTCGCAGTGTAGTACTCTCGCAGTCTGTGTTTAACCATGGAGAAGTTTACTATTGCGCAACGAGTGTTAATTGTCACAACATTTTACCAGAGTGGAGAGAGTTATGCGGCTACTGTCAGGCGACTTCGCGGTACTCTAGGACGTAATGAAGCACCGAATGAATCAACAGTTCGCAGGCTCATGAAAAAGTTTTTTGAGACGGGTTCAACAGTCGACCTTAAAAGTTCTGGACGTCGTCGTTCTGGCCGAACTGAGCAGAACGTTGCGTTGGTTCGTGACAGTGTGGCTGTTAGCCCAGCAAAATCAATACGTCGCCGTTCTCAACAATTGGGTTTACGATGTTCTTCTGTACGGAGAATTCTTCGGTACGATCTCCAATATCACCCGTATAAAATTCAGTTTCTGCACGAGAAACAATGTTGTTGCTCCGTGAACGGTTCCAGGATCGCATCATTTCTCGTAATTCCGACCATCAATGGCCACCAAGGTCGTGTGACTTGACGCCTTGTGACTTCCATCTTTGGGGTCATCTGAAGTCATTGGTGTATGCCAATAAACCCCGAAACATCAATGACCTGAAGGAGGAAATTCGACGGGTTATCGGGCAAATGGAAGTCGAAACTTGTCGTGCAGTAATATCCAATTTCATGGACAGAGTTGATGCGTGCCAGCGCAGTAGAGGAGGACACATGCATGACATCATTTTTCATACATGAAATCGGAAGGTAAGATGAACTTGTTGATGTATTTATTTTCAGTTTTTCAATAAAATAAATCTCTTAATTTGATACATCAAAACCGGCGCTCTTTTTGAATCACCCTATATATTTTACTAAATAAAATTAAAAAATAAATAAACAAAATAGATTGGTCTTAAGACTGTCTTGTAGATTATTAATTTGTGTGACATGTTTAATTTAGAACGTCTACCGAGTAAGCGTTTCAGTTGATAGAAGCGTGTTTTGAGTTTATTGGTTCTTAAGATCAAAAATCTATTGTTCGTCTTGTTTGTTTTATTTTTAAGTTTTCTAATTCAACTGACATAAAATAAAAACTGACAGAGGTTCTTGAGAAATGGGGCTTAAAAGTTAACTATTCAAGGACGAAGTATTTACCGATTGGAATTGTTGGACGAGATCTGCATATAGGGGGACATAAGATAGAGGTATGTGAAGAATATAGGTATCTAGGTGTGGTGTTGAGTAAAGAAGGAAACAGCCAACGGGAGATAGTAAATAGAGTGACTCAGGGAAAAGTAGTTACAGGAATGCTGAATTCAGTTTTGTGGTCAAAGGATATCCGGACAGAAACAAAGTGTAGAATTGGAAGAGCGATACAACAAAGCGTTCTTACATATAGTGCGGAAACGTGGGAGCTAACTGAGAGAAGTAGACGAAGGATTGCGGCTGCACAGATGGACTTCTGGAGACGCAGTTGTCGTGTTTCGAGGATGGACCATATACGAAATGAAACAATCTGGCAGAGAGTAGGAAAACCAAGTAGGGTATTGGATGAAATTGGGAAAAAAGTATTGTTTTGGTATGGGCACTTGAGAAGGATGAGTGAGAGCAGATGGCCCAGTAGGATATGGAATTGGACCCTAACAGAGAGAAGGAAAAGAGGCCGTCCAACGAGACGGTGGATGGAGGAGGTGATGGAAGCAATGAGCAAGAGAGATCTGCAGGAGGGTGATTGGCTGGATCGGGAAGCTTGGCGATTGAAATGCGAAAGACGGCTTTAATTGCTGTAGAAGTTCGCAAAAAAAAAAAAAAATAAAAAGTTTTCTAATTTATTTATTTCATGTAATCGAATAGTATTTGTTAGTAGGTTAAGTTAATCATTAATTTTATCAATAAATAATTGTAATAAGTTGTTAAAAATTTGTTTTATAATTTATTAAACTCGTATCCCGAACTAACCTAAATTTAGGTGTTACAGTATTATTTTATAAGGAACTAAGAAAAACCGTTACGAAACAATTATTTTATATTTATTACCAATTCCAAAATTATATTAGGATGTAGGTGGCAGTGGTAATGGATTACTTTTAAAAAATATCGCGCTGTTAAAAAAGAAATTATGTATTGCATGAATAGTATGACGTGGGGGTGGAATTATTCTGTTCTACGTTTTCGTGTGGGACAAATTTCATAACAATACTTTCATGTTATTCTTATTATTATAGGGCCAATGTATAATTGTTATATAATGGTAGAAAATGAATATTAAATTAAACGGTTTTTAACGATATAATCAATGGTCATACTGATATATTATAATTTTCGTTAATATATTATTTAAATTTATAATAATAATAATAATATTAACAAAATATAGCTGTAGAAGACTCCTACGTAAAAATAATTATGTTACTTAATAAATCTTAATATTTCGGAGAAAGTATAAAATACTAATTCGATTAGCTATTTTATAGAAAGTAATTATTTTAATATTAATATTTCAATAAACTTTGATAGTCAGGACTCATTAGAATCAAAAAATTGTACAGATTAACAAATAAAATTTATTATATTACTCAGATTTATAATAGCACTACGAAAACAGCTTAATTAAAAATTCCAACATTTTTTTTGTTATACGGACCGACTTCAAAATTGAATTGGTCATTTCAGAAATCCCATAAGTCAAAAAACTTACTTTTAGAAAAATTAAAAAACTGGTAATTTACAACATTTAAAAAAATATAATTTGTTCAGAGGGCTGTTCTCATTAATATAAAATGGATACTTTTATGTATTTTTAAAGATAAGCCATTTGTTTAAGAAAATTCTCACATACAGCTGTTTCTCTTTGTTTACAAACGTGTATTTTTGTAATAATGGAGAGATTTAATTAATTTACTGCGAGTGATTAAACACGTGGTGAGTTGATATCATTGTTTTTGTGTTTATTATTATTGTATTTATTTAGGCATAAATTTGTCTTTTGTGGGCTTTCAAAGATTTCGGTGCATTTTTGTACTGAAATTACATAACCTTCATGATGGCTTCTGAGTACAGGAACCGTCATGGCACACAGAATCCAACGTTTAGTTCAACCCTTACGGCATCTTCACCTACTACTAACACAAATTCTCAGTCCAATATCAAAAGTTACGCGAATGCTACGAAGTCTGACTTGTTTCCAACAAAGGAACAAGCAATAATTATAGACGCTATCGACGGTATTTCAGTTAAAGAGTACGTCACTTCGATTAGCAAAATTATTAACCCATCAAATATCCGTTTTGTCTCACGTATCTCCAAAAATAGAATTTGCATGTACCTTACCACTGCTGAACTAGTAACTCAAATCACCGAAAACAACTCAACCATCTCAATCGGTAGCAACACGTTTACTATCAGGCCACTTCTAACGAAGTTCAAGCGAATTATCATTTCAAATGCTTGTCCAATTATTCCACACTCAGCCGGCCGCATTGGCGCAGTTGGTAACGTGCTCGCCTCTCATCATGCGGTCTTGGTTTCGAATCCCATTCAGGCATGGCATTTTTTCATACGTTACAAAATATCATTTCATCCTTCCGTCTGCATTAGCAGTAATTGCAGAACAGTCGGACGTTAAACCAAAAAAAAAAAAAAAATTCCACACTCAGTTCTCGAAAAAGAGCTCCTAAATTTAAATGTTAGGTTAGGCTCTAAAATAACCTTTTTACGAGCTGGAATGAATGACCCTGGTTTTTCTCACATTATGAGCTTCAGACGACAAGTTTATGTTCATCCAGAAGGTGCCGATAAAATACCCGATAGTGTAAAAATCGATTACGATGGCACAACGTACTGGCTTTATCTATCTACGGATTCAATATCCTGCTTTGTATGTAAATCCCACGGACACGTGGCAAAGTATTGCCCAGAAAATCCTGCTGAGAACAACATCGTCCTTGAAACGGAAGCCGCACGTACTGATAACGTAATGATTGAAAATATAGCGGAAGAAAATCTTCAAGAAGTAAACCTAATCAATGAAAATAATTCTGAAAACGACAGCGTGAGGGTCGATCAGGGTCAGGCACTGCATGACGCTGAAATTACGATTATACATGCTAACGATGACAGTAACAAGGATCTCCCAGTCCCGGTGCGAAGCCAATCAGGCTGCATGACAAATTTATATGTACTTTACTTTACTTACTTTACTTACTTTACTTACTTTACTTACTTTACTTACTTTACTTACTTTACTTACTTTACTTACTTTACTTACTTTACTTACTTTACTTACTTTACTTACTTTACTTACTTTACTTTACTTACTTTACTTACTTTACTTACTTTACTTACTTTACTTACTTTACTTACTTTACTTACTTTACTTTACTTTACTTTACTTTACTTACTTTACTTACTTTACTTACTTTACTTACTTTACTTACTTTACTTACTTTACTTACTTTACTTACTTTACTTACTTTACTTACTTTACTTACTTTACTTACTTTACTTACTTTACTTACTTTACTTACTTTACTTACTTTACTTACTTTACTTACTTTACTTACTTTACTTACTTTACTTACTTTACTTACTTTACTTACTTTACTTACTTTACTTACTTTACTTACTTTACTTACTTTACTTACTTTACTTACTTTACTTACTTTACTTACTTTACTTACTTTACTTACTTTACTTACTTTACTTACTTTACTTACTTTACTTACTTTACTTACTTTACTTACTTTACTTACTTTACTTACTTTACTTACTTTACTTTATTCGGCTCTACAGTCCTGGGTGAACTTTGGCCTCCTCTACATGTCGCCTCCAGATATCGCGTTCCTGGGCCCTCCTCCGCCAGTTTGACACTCTCAGCCTACGAAGATCATCCACCACGTCGTTCAGCCATCTTCTCCTTGGTCGTCCTCTTCCTCTTGTTCCAATCATCATTTCATCCATCATTCGCAATGGGCCTCTCTCTTCACCCATTCTCACTACATGTCCCAACCATTCAATTCGTCTTGCCTTTATGGAACGTACTATATTTTCTCTTCCAATTGCTTCGTCAATCTCATCATTACACCTAGCTCTCCAGTTTCCTCCATCGCATATTGGTCCCCATATCCTTCTGAACATCCTTCTTTCAAACGACCTCAACGCTCTCTCATCCTTACTCAAAATTGGCCACGTTTCAGCACCATACGTCACAACCGGTTTTACTAATGTCCTATACATCTTTTCCTTTGTTCTTCGGGATATTAATCTACTTTTGAAAATTTTCTGATTGGCATAATATGCACGACTGCCCATCATAATTCTGTTACATATTTCAAGACTGGTTCTGTTATCTGCTGTCAGCATCACCCCAAGATATTTGAACTTACTGACACCTTCCACTTCGCAACCATCTGAAATTTTCAAGCTGTTCACCTGTCTTCTTTGTTCATTTGCAGACATTCTCATGTACTTGGTTTTATCAATATTTATCTCTAGGCCCAGCTTTCTAGCTTCATCCCTCAGTGTGCAAAAAAGTTCTTTAAGGCTGTCATTATTCCTTGATATCAAAACTACTTCGTCTGCATAGGCCAGGACTTGACACATTCTATTAACTATTGTCCCTCTCAGACCTAGCTTTCGAATTACTACCTCCAGCACTAAATTAAAGAGTGTAGCTGAGAGTGCATCTCCCTGCCTGACACCGGTTGTAACGTTGAAACTTGGACTTAGTTTGTTTCCAATCTTAACGTGAGCTGTTGTACCATCCATTGTCAAACTCACAAGATTGACGAGCTTTCTTGGGATTCCAAACTCTATCAGTATTTTTTTCATTTTGCCTCTCTTAACGCTGTCAAATGCTTGTCGAAAATCTACAAAAAGCATGTGCAGATCTGTGTTGTATTCAAAGCATTTCTCCATGATTTGTTTAATTGAAAAGACCTGATCGGTAGTACTTCTGCCTTGCCTGAAGCCGCATTGATGGTCACCCATTACTTTCTCAGCATACGCTCCCGTTCGCTTCAACACCAGAGCAGAGAACAATTTGTATGATGTGCAGAGCAGTGTTATACCTCTGTAATTGTTACATACCATTTTATCACCTTTTTTGTGTATGGGGCATATTACACCTTTGGTCCATTCTTCAGGCATCTTTTCTTGCTCCCATATCCACATTATTAGGGTATGCATAGCTCCTACAATCTTTTTTCCACCATACTTTATGAGCTCAACCGGTATTGAGTCTCCCCCTGGTGCTTTGTTGTTTTTACTCTTTTTAATCAATTCCTCTACTTCTTGAAGGCTTGGGGGAGGCAGCAAGGGTTCTGCACTGACATAACTAGTTTTTTCCACCTCATCATTTTCCTCTCTGTTCAATACATGTCTAAAATGATCAGCCCATCGGTCCATTATGTCGTTCTCTTCACCTAGTACTCTTCCATTACGATCTTTACAGGCAATTAAATTAGGCTGGAATCCTTTCTTCATTATTTTGACAGCCTGATAAAATTTTCTGCTTTCGTTTTGCTCATTTGCTATTTCTATGTTTTCAATGAGCTTTTTCATATAGTCTCTTTTTTTCTTTCTACACAGTTTGTTGGCTGTTTTTCGACTCTCCAAATACTTGGCACGGTTTCTTCTGGTGTCTCTTTGGACCATCACCTTCCTATCTTCGTTTTTCTGTTTGATGGCTTCCTTACACTCTTCATCATACCATTCCTCATTTCCTCCTCTTCCCCTCTCTCCCAGCTTTTCATTGGCCGCATCATTGATTGTGCTCTTCAAATTATCCCACAACACTTGAATATCTCTTTCTTCCTCCTCCAGGTCATTCAGACCCTCCGGTATCAGTCTGTCCAGCTCATTCCCATATCTCTCTGCATATGCTTCATTTCTTAGTTTTTCTATGTCCAAAACACATCTTCTAGCACTTCTTCCATATTCCACTCTTGAAAGTTTTTCTCTTAGTTTGACGGATACAAGAAAGTGGTCAGAGTCACAGTTTGGCCCTCTTTGAGATTTCACATTTATTATAGAAGAGGCATGTCTCTTTGATACTAGAACATGATCAATCTGGGTTACCACTTCTGAAGATGGCGAGGTCCAGGTACCCATGTGTATATTTTTTCTCTGGAAGTACGTACTGCTTAGAATCATGTTGTTTGCCATTGCAAATTCACAGAGTTCCATTCCATTCTCATTTGTGTGTTCATGTAATGTACACTTGCCAGCCACTCATCTCAAAAAATCCTCCTTACCAATTTGCGCATTCAAGTCTCCAAGTACTATCAACAAATCGTATTTGGGCACCAGTCTGAATTCTTTTTCCAATGCTTCATAGAAGCTATTCTTGACATCGTCTTCTGCCTCTTCTGTTGGAGCATAGGCGCAGATCAAGCTGATATTTCTGAATTTTCCCTTCATTCTGAGTCGGCACAACCTACCACCTGTTGGGTAGAAGCCTAGAATGGATGATTTCAGTTTATTTCCTACCATGAAACCAACTCCTCCCTGTCCCGTCCTATCCTCTGGCCCACTATACATAAAAGTGAAATCCTTCTTATCAATTCTTCCACTTCCATGCCATCTTGTTTCCTGCAGCGCAATCAATTGGATATTGAATCTCATCATTTCATTTGCTATTTCCGACATTTTTCCAGCTCTCATCATTGTTCTCACGTTCCATGTGGCAAGATTCCAATCCATATTTCTTAATCGTATTTTTTTGGCATTTCCTTTTCCATTTCCGTTGTTCCTGTCCCAATTCCGAGGCTCATTTTGAGGCTTCACAATAGGTTGTTTTTTCCGGAGAGGAGTTATTGGCACCTCGCCCAACCCCCAACCTGGAGGACCAGGTGATTTTTCTTTCAGGGTTTTCTTCCCTTAGCCTTTGAAATTCCACTGAGTTTCGTCTGCAAGGCAGCAGTTTTGTTGCTGGTTTTGGTCCGCCCCGGATATTTGATTTCTCCGGTACCCCCTATATCTAGGAGGCATTCCTCTATCCGCCACCTGTGGAGGCGCCCGATAGGAGACCAGCCAACTCCCACGGGTGACAAATTTATATGTACAATCCAAAACTGAAAAGCGTCCTTTCTCGTCGTCGAGTTCGACAACAAAATCACAAATTGGAAGCAATGACATAACCAATGAAGGAAATTCCTGGACGGAAGTGAAAGTGAGTCACCAGAAGAAGAAAATCAAGAAGAACACTGTAGATGAAAAATCTATTGACGAACAACTTGCTCCTGTTAAGGAGCTTTTGTCGCAAACTAATAATAAATTCCCCTTGGACTACATCAGACTGAAAAGCCTTCTTGAAAGAACAAAAGGTGTGTCAAATATCATTGACATTGTAAAAGAATATTCTACCGATGTTCCAGGACTTATAGGACTACTGACAACAATATATCCCCTTCTCTCTGAAAGAGCCATGAAAGTAAGAATTACAAAAATCAAGAAAAAATTACAAATTTTTACTTACGACAAAGATGCTGGAAACTCCAATCCAAGTGATTGCGACAGTTTTGCTGACGGAGAAGACTCACAAAGTATTTCTTAATGGGGAGTATTTTGCAGTGGAATGTTAATGGGTTCTCACCGCAATTGGAAAATTTACAAATTCTATTACATGATCTGAGACCAGCTATTGTCTGTCTTCAAGAGACTAATTTCAAAAACGACCATTGTTCACAATTAAAGCATTATAAACATTTTTTCAAAAACAGAAGGGACACTGAGCGTGCTAGTGGTGGTGTAGCAACTTACGTCAACAATAAATATCCGTGTGTAAGTATTCCTTTGCAAACCGATGTCGAAGCTTGTGCTGTATCTGTCGCCTTGCCAAGCGGGTTTATTACTATCTGTAATATCTATCTCCCAAATTCTTATAAATTTTGTCTTCTAGAGTTAAAATATTTGATTGGCCAACTTCCACCACCATTTATAATACTAGGTGATTTTAATTCTCATAGTAGGCCTAAGTTATGGGGTTCCAGCAAAACAGATAGCAGGGGGATAATTATAGAAAAATTACTTGAGGACCCGAACATCTGCATTTTAAATAAACCTCAACATACCCATTTCAGTGTTGCACATAATACGTATTGTTCAATAGATCTAACTATTTGCAGTTCTCAAGTCATTCATCTTTTTGATTGGTCAGTTTCTGAAGATCTGTATGGAAGTGACCACTTTTATATTAATGTCAATATTAACCATCGAAATAACTTAATATCTTTTTTCCATCAGCCAAGATGGAATTTTCTGAAGGCTGACTGGGAGAAATTTAAATTGTCAGTATCAAATAGCACCCGACATATTAGTTGCTTACAAAATTGTCAAGATGTTAATCATACAGTTGAAGAATTTGTGAACATTTTACTTGACGCTGCTGATTGCGCGGTGCCTAAAATAGACAACAGGAACATAATTAGGCATGTTCCGTGGTGGAATAGCCAGTGCAAGGAAGCTCAAAAAGCATATAAAACGGCTTTTAATCGTTTCAAGCGTCAACCAACATTCTAAAACCAATTGATGTTTAAGAAATTACGAGCGAAAGCCAGAAGAATATTCAAGGAAAATAAAAAATTATCTTGGATCAATTTTGTATCGTCGATATCTAATAAGACTACTACATCTGATGCTTGGTCTAAAATTAAGAAAATCAACGGAATGAAACAATCAAATGAAATAATTTTAGTAAATCCAGTAGACTATGTTGTTTATGAACCACTAAAAGTAGCAGATATACTCGCCGATAAATTTGTTAGTAATTCCTGTGACTCCAACTATTGTGCCATCTTTCAAAAAATTAAGGGAGAATCGGATATCAAGATGGATCTCATTTTGCAGCAGAACACTTCCTCAAATCCAGATTTGAACGATTCTATTTCATATGATGAACTTGTGTCTGTTTTGCGACAAACTAAAAATTCTAGTGCTGGCCCTGATGGAATTTATTATGCCTTTCTGAAGAACTTGCCGGAAAGGGGAATACAACTCTTCAAAAAAATTATAAATAATGTCTGGTGTTCAGGTAATATTCCAGAAAAATGGAGGCAAGCAATTGTTATTTCAATCCGTAAACCAAATAATGACAGTAGTAAAGCGGATAGTTACAGACCTATATCGCTTACATGTACGATGTGTAAAATTTTAGAAAAGGTAGCCAATAAACGTCTTCTTTGGTATCTACAACATATCAATTTTTTATCACCTTATCAAAGTGCTTTTAGAAAATATCGCTCTACCAGTGATCATCTAGTTAATATTGAAGCTAAAGTGTGTGATGCTTTTGTGAAGAATGAGCATCTTATAGCAGTCAGTTTAGATATAGAAAAGGCGTACGACATGGTGTGGCGAGACAGAATTGTTCGTATTCTAATAGATATCGGCGTCAATGGACGAATGCTGAACTTCATAGCCAATTTTCTTAAAACTAGATACATCTGTGTAAGGGCTAACGGAACCTTCTCAAAAACATTACAGATAGATAATGGAGTTCCACAAGGATCTGTTCTAAGTGTAACTCTGTTTTTAATTGCAATAAATGGTTTAATTCTGTCAATTTCGAAACCTATAGTCACGCTGGCTTATGCTGATGATATCACTTTACTTTGTAGTGGCAAAAATATCCAGACCACACAAAAATTAATGCAACAGACTTTAAATGATTTAACCACTCTCGCATCTTCTACTGGTTTCTCTTTTTCAAAGACTAAGAGCAAGTACATAGTGTTCTCTAGAAATGTGCGATCTCACTTTAGTTCAACTTTGGCTATTGGTTCTTTTCAAATAAAACGATGCAAAGAAATAAAAATTCTGGGTCTAATATTTGACGAAAGGCTTACATGGAGACCACAAATAAACAAACTTAAAGCGGATTGCATGCAAAGAATGAATGTAATAAAATCCATAGCGTCTAGCAACTGGGGATCAGATAAGAAGACTTTGCTTAATACTTACCAGGCACTAATACGATCAAAACTGGACTATGGTGCGCTGGTTTATAACTCAGCAACGATCAGTACTCTCAAATTATTAGACTCTGTTCATTATGCCGGTCTTAGACTAGCTATAGGGGCATACCGTACAAGCCCAGTAACAAGTATTCTGGCAGAATCCGGTGAGATGCCTCTTGATCTCAGAAGAGAAAAACTGAGTTTATCTTATGTATTCAAAATTGCCTCGTCTTTAGATAACCCTTCGAGAGATAACGTTTTTACAGGTCGGTACACAAATTTATACCAAACTCGCAATTCCTTGCCGAAGCCTTTGCGCGTAAGAATATCAAAATTTTTCACAAATATCCGTTCTTTACCGCCAACCATTATCCCATCAACTTTATATGAAGACCCGCCTTGGCTGATGAAAAATCCTATTGTAGATCTAAGCCTAACAAAATACAAGAAACATGAAACAAGTCCAACCATCTTTTATACTCTCTGTCTTGAATACCTAAATAAATTTGAAAGTTTTGAGAAAATTTACACTGATGGCTCAAAAACGTCTGCTGGAAGTGGGTGTGCCGTGGTAATGTTAAATAAAAAGTCTTTATTTAAATTACAAGATTGTTCCTCAGTATTCTATTGTGAGGCATATGCAATAAAAAAAGCATTTGAAGCCATAGCTTTATCCGATCGTAAAAAATTTGTGGTCTTGTCAGATTCAAGAAGTGTTTTGGATTCCCTTAGGAGTATCGAACAGGATGAACCGATAATTCAAGAGATCATTAACGTCAATCACAAAATAACTAACAACGACAAAACAATAGTTCTTCTGTGAATTCCTTCCCACCTAGGTATCAAAGGGAACGAGACAGCCGATCGAGCAGCCAAACGCGCCACTACATGCTCCAATAGGATAAACAAGTCTTCCCATCGAGATCTGCAGAAAATGTTCAGACACAAATTTGAAATAATTTGGAACGAGTGGTGGAAGACTTTAAGGACTAACCTACACACAGTACGGACTGACATTCGAGAGTTACAACCAGAAATTTTTAAAAACAGACTTGACCAAGTGACTCTTACACGACTACGAATTGGTCACACTAAACTGACACACAGTCACCTCATGACGAAACAAGACTCTGTTTACTGCATACACTGCAACACGAAATTAACTGTCAAACATATTCTTGTGGAATGTCCTACCTTGAACACTATACGGAAACAATTTCACTTACTAGACAATTACAAATACTGCGTTAACCACACACAGTACACAAAGACACTGGACTTTATACAATTTTTAAATATTCAAAGACAATTTTAGTGCAAATAAAAGTGCAATCCATACAAAATAATTTATAATTTAAAAGTGTAAGATACATCTGTTAAAGTGTAAATTTTTTTTTCTAACTGAAAAACATCATTGTAAACCTACAGTGTTATAACCTTATGTTATGAAATTAGTGTTTTTTACTTTCTCTTGCCTATATGAATATATAGGAAGGAAAGTATTGTTGTCATGTCGATTTTTCGAAATCGAGTTTTCACCGGATCTATACGTTTTCAGACCCCCTGAACCCAAAAAACATGTTTTTAGCGATTGGTCTGTGTGTGTGTGTGTGTGTGTGCGTGTATGTGTGTGTGCGTGTATGTGTGAGTGTGTGTGTGTGTGAACAGAATATCTCAAGAACGGAACATTGTACGAACTTGAAACTTGAAACTTAAGTTACGTACCACTACCGGACTCGACACGAACATTTTCATCAAAATCGGTTAACCGGAAGTGGTAGTTTATTCGTGTAATTTTTCACTTTTTTGCGATTTTCTCAAAAACTGGTCCTACGATTTTTTTTAAAATCGCCTGGTTTACTCAATATTTTATTCTCTACAAGATAGGGTAGGCGTCATGTTTGTTGAAATTCTGGGTGAGGCTGTTTTCACGTAAAAACGTTGTTGTTTTAAGATTACAGCTTTAATATGCATTTTAGCGCAAAACTGTATAAAATAAAAGTTGTAGAGAATTGAAAATTCTACAACTTTTATTTCAAACAATTTTTTGTATAACGCTTAGTTTAGCGGTAATTTGCGATTTTCTGTTTTTTTTTCTCACGAAAATGTGTGAAAAATTGATTTTTTTAAGATTTCGGCCTTAGTATGCATTTTACGACAAAAGTGTATATAATTTAATTTATAGAAAATTAAAAGATGTACAACTTTTATTTAAAGCATTTTTCTCTACAGAGCCTAGTTTAGAGAGAAAGTGATTTTCCGTATTTCTAAGCCAAACTGAGGTTGATTTTCATTCTACATCATTCACTCATGATTAAAATAAGGTTATGTTTTTGAGGTTAGTTTTTTGTTTATTTCTAATATTTTATTAATAATGTTAGGTTTATTGTTAATTATTTGCATTGGCAAGAGACAGTTGTGTGAGTGTTTCACACCAGATTTTTTATGTAATGGCGTCGCTAAAAACGTAGAATGTTGATTGGACCATAATAAACCAATTATAAAAAAAAAAATTGAAAATTTTGATTTTGTGTTTTTGAAATAAATTGGAGTAAAATGATAACTTACGTTTTTTTTTTTTAGTAAAATATTTTGCTAGACCAGAAAAAAAATATGTTGTGCAATATTATTTATATATTTTATTATTTTATTTAGTTAAATATACATTACAACTTAATAATGAACTAAATTAAGCTGGACAAGTTTACAATATTTTAAACGAAATATACTTATACACAAAAACTCTTCTTCACAAGGAGTTTTGTCCGCGAATAGAGTATACAGAACAAAAAAAAATCATTTCAGAAATCTCATGTCAAAAAAACTAACTTTTGGAAAAATTAAAAAACAAGTAATTTACAACATTTAAAAAATTATAATTTATTCAGAGGGCTGTTCTCATTAATATAAATTGGATACTTTTATGTATTTTTAAAGATAACCCATTTGTTTAAGAACATTGAAAATTTTGACTTGTTGTTTCTGAAATAAATAGGAGTAAAATGATAACTTACGTTTTTTTTAGTAAAATATTTTGGTAGATCAGAAGAAAACTATGTTGTGCAATAGTATTCATTTATTTTATTTAGTTAAATATACATAACGTTTTAATACTTAACTAAAGTAAGCTGTACAAGTATACAATATTTTAAACTAAATATACTTATACGCAAAAACTCTTCTTAACAAAGACTTCTGTCCGCTGTCCGCGTATAGGAGTATACAGAACAAAAAAAATTAATCACTTAAATAATTATAACTACTATAAAAGTTACTAAGTTAAATTACTACAGTTAAATAGGTTACAAAGATTGCGTTAAACAGAATTAAAAAAAAAACAAAATAAATGATAAAAAAATAATAAATTCAAAAAATACATTTACATAAAAATATCAATATTTAATTTTAATTTTAATAACAATAGAAATTTTTTTAAATACTTAATAATTATGTTAGTATATTTTTGTAATTGTTTAATTTTTACTTTACATTGGTAACTTAAAACAGCTTTTTGTAATAATAAAAATTGAAATTCTTAACTTTAAGAAAGAAAAATGTTGGTTTTCAGAGCTGTTCACGTGCAACTGATGTAGTTAAGAACAGAAGATGTAGAGGTGTGAAGTTCACCACTCACAGTTATCTCCTTTGAAAGTGATGAATTTCATTATACAGCCAAACCCTGAAGTGAATTAAATGAAAGTATCATTTTCAGGGTGGAAAGTAGATGCTTTTCAAAGGGCCTAAAATGCTGCAAGGATACTTTTTAACTCAGTGTGGAAGACAAAGATATACCTCGCTCCTCGTTTTACTTAGTAAAGCCTCTAGAGGTTCAAACCGGCCTTTCGGCTGATAACCTAACAACCCATAGTTGTGGCTAATAAAAGTAGATGTGATTTTAAAGAAACTAAAAAAACCAACAAAGAACACTAGTTTATACATTCTCTCTTCGATATAATGATATAACAAAGAAACCAATCTAAAACAATAAGATGACACATATTTTTGTAAGTAAGTTTCCTTTCATAACATGACAATTTAACCGTGAGTCTTTTGTGTGTAAGTGATAAAATTAACCACCCGTAATAAGTGACATTAGAGTTACTTAACCTATTTTTTTAATGTACCTTAATAAATTTCCTAAACGGTAACATCAACGATTCAGTTATTTTGTACAAGTTCGTGACGTTTTGTACAAGTTCACGACGAGACAAATTCAATTTTAAATTTAATTTGATGAACTATAAAATTTAAAATTTAAAAATTTAAAATTTAAAATTGGAATTATGTGTCATAAATAGTAAGATCCCTCATCGGCTCAACCGTCATTAAGTTTTTAATTTATCGATCTACCCTTAGGACTGTACATAAAACCAAATTATTATTTTTAGATAATTTTTTGTCCCTAAAGGTATTCAAAGGGGGAGGGGAACTACGTTAAATCAACACATATTATTTCTTATGCCTTCCTGAAGAGCTACACTTCTAATTAAATTACCGGCTCCACTGATTACAGTTAGTTACGACGTAGATAAACCATATGCTACCATCAACCGTTCTCAAAATAATGTGCCTATTTACGTTTGTCCAAACACTAATTTTTTTTAATCATGAGCATTTTTTCGTCTAGGTCAACGGTTAACCTTTAGAATGTTCTTTCAATTTCAACAACGTTGCAATCTGTTCAATTTAAAAATAATAAGCTACCCCATGATCCAATGAGATGAGGATGATATGACGTGTTAATAAGGTATGGTCTTGTACAGACTCAGACCGACCATTCCTGATAGAGTATGGTTAATTTAACCCCAACCATCAAAGTATAACTGAATAGTAATCCACATAAAAGTAATTACGTTTTATTGGATTAGAACCAGGAACTTTTGTCTCCAAAAATCAGTTGTTAAAAGCTGATTCACGGCGACGACTTTACCACTTGAACAATCCAGTTCGTTTAATCTTAAGAATAAGTCTAAAAATCTTGAAATTTCCACCGCTTTATTACTAAAGTCATACTGGTATCAGTCTTTCTTCTGTTATGCTCATTATCTCAAGGTTTACGTCTACTCATTTCAAATCATCAAAGTTAGTACCGTGATCATTTTATTAAATCCTGAACGTTTTTCTGAACACCGATATCCCAAAAGCTTTTAAACTGTACATCTTAATATGAATTTATTTCATATTTCCAAACAATACAGTGAAACAGAGTAAATATACGTCCTGACAAACCTTCCGATATCTTAAAAAAAATTTGATGTGATGATGACTTGATGACGTAACTGATGTCCCTCAAAGTATAAAGGTGAGAGGATACTCGTGAGGATAGAAAGGATGAATGATATTTGAGGATATTTTTATTGGAGACTAACGTTCACGTCAGGCTATTGTACTAGAGGAGGAGGCGGAGAAGGAGGAGGAGGAGGAATAAGAGGAAGAGGAAGAATTCTTTGAAAAGAAGAAAATGGTAAAGAAGGATGAGAAGGGGTGTGGGGAGGTAAAGCAGAAAAAAGGAGAAGAAAAAATTAAATTTTTGAAGTAAATTACATACAAGCACTCCAAGAAGCTTAAAAAACACTGGCTAGTAAGCAATGTGGCTTTAACAGGCAGGTGGATTGTTAAATTATTTGCACTAGATGTAATAATAATAATATATTTCCATTCAAACATAAGTATAATAAAACATAATAAAACAGAAAAATTAAAATATTCAAAAACAAAACAATCCTGTTCAAACTCTTTGTAACAAATACATAAAAACAATTGCTAGTTTCACGGCTACAAAAAATAGTTCTGTTTCTTAACACATTGTTTAGCCGATTATATGGCTAAGTATTTTAAGAATAGTAGAGGTAGAGGTGTGAAATACCCTAGTTAGCGTTATCTCCTTTAAGAGTAATGAATTTCATTTTTAAGCCATGTGGTGAATGAAATGAAGGTGTCATTTACAGGGTGGAAAGTAGATGCTTTTCAGAGGATTTGGCATGCTGATAAGCGTACTTTTCCAGGAATGAAGGCATTGATAAACCACCTGACTCCTCGTTATACTTAGTAATACTCTTGAGCTTCAAACCAGATTTTCGGCTGATGACCAAAACAACAACAGTATTTTACTTTTTACTTAATTTATTTTCCAACTGTACAAAAAACTACCAAAAATGTTTATAACTAAATTTGAAAAAAAAATTAATACTGAACGCGTTAATGGCTTTGTGGAGGACACCACCCATCGATAGCTCTCCAGAGAACGATAATTGTGCTAAATTTTAATTCATAATTTTGTAAACGTAATAAAGGTTATAGTTCTAATAATGTATCATGTCTCTACTCCATCGGCGTTTCAGTCGTCTTAGTGCAATTCCTAGTAGGTCTGCAGAATTCATGTTGCATTATTAAGGAATTATTATGATTTTAAAGTTTGTCTTTGAACTTAGGGTACAATTTTAGATATGTGTCGTTGACGTACAACAGTAAGCCATAAAAAAATATAATGAGTCATATAACCACAAGCTCATCCGCCTATTGAATTAACAAGTACTATAGTATTTTTAATACATTATACTCGTATAACGTATTATAAGAACGTATGTATAAATTTGATCATACCGTTTTAAAAAGATAAACCGTGACCACGTGACGTAACAGCCGTTGAAATTGTCACGATTAATACAGTAACCTAACTTAAATAATTGTATAAGTAAAAGCTTTCGCTTTTTTTTAAATACAATTATTAAAAGAGCTGCCAAATTTGGGGTGATTTAAATGTTTAGTCCAATTGTGTTATTATCTAGTTGCATTATTAGTTAGCTATTACTTATTGTTATTACTTTAGTAATAGTTATAATAATTAAAGTATTAATGCAATTATAAATAATGTGCTATTACTTTCTAAAATTTTATTTAAGATTAAATTGTATTACAATAGATTTCTTTTAAATTTAAATTAAATTTATGTTCCTAATTTTTTTTTTATTTAGTAATCATATTTATTTACATGATACAACCTTAGCGAGCCCCATTCAAATGGTTCTTAAATAGCTCGTTATGATGGACGAATTTTTTTTTTTTTTTTTTTTTTTTTTCAAACACTGCTTAATCTACAATCTGTTCGCAAGGAACAATGAATAGATGAGTGGTAGAGTCTATTAACTGGCTTGTTGAAGAAGAACTCATTAGTTCTTCTCCATTTTACAAAATAAAATATATAATCACTTTAAAAAAAAAAAGAGTTTTTTTTTTTTTTTTTTTTTTTTTTTTACAATGAATATAGTTACGTTGGTTGTGTTTTAAAACAAGTCTGTTGTGTGAAGTCTTTGTAAACGTCGAATTTCTTCACTGTTGTCGAGGAGGTTCACCGCTAAATAATTTGTGTGGCTATTAAGTCTTGTATGATACCTCGAAGAAAATCTTGAGATTTCATCCGTGATGGTTGGTATGTTCAAGTCTCGTTGAATGATCCTGTTGGTGACATACCACGGAGAGTCTGTGATAGTCCGGAGAAATTTTGTTTGAAAACGTTGAATTATGGCAACGCTTGACTTGGTCGCCGTTCAATGGACGAATTAACCAGAAAAAATTTACCAGTGTAAAGAGGTGAGAAATTTGGTTTTCAGATTACAAAAAAAATAGCTAAGAAAACAAAACTTATGGCTTTCAGAAGAAAATTCCCAGTGAGATCGAAAATTATCATATTAAATAGCTCGTTACGATAGACGAATTAACAAAAAAAAATTTACCAGTGTAAAGGGGTGAGACATTTTATTTTTAGAACACAAAAAGTTAGTTAAGAAAGCAAAAGTGATGGGTTTCAGAGGAAAATTCCCTGTAAGATCGAAAATTATCATGAATGGAGTGATTGTAGAACAAATATCCAGTTTCAGTTTTTTGAGGTGTATAGTATCTTTTATTAAAAATAATGTGACAAATAAAATCAATAGATTTAGGCACATTTTTGGGACAATTCACAGAACCCTTAAGCACAAAACAAGAAAGGAAACCGAACTAAAATTTTAAAAAAATATAGAAGTGCCAATTTTGTATATTAATTCTAATGCAGACGATGAAGGGTGATAGATGAAAATGGATGATGACAAACTGTCAGGTCTGACCAGAAATCTACCTGAAACCCTTGGTGTAAAAACCAGTAAGTTCCCTGAAAATCTTGGTGATGTTAGTGAAGAAGGTAAGTGGGTGAAATATTTCATTAAGATATAAAGGAAATGGAACGTTGATATCAGGGAAGGTGGAATGTGAACATGATTGCAGACTAGTGTTGGTGGATCCATAGAGACGATTTTCAAGCTAATTAAAACAGAAAAAAATCTGGTGTGAAACACTCACACAACTTTCTCTTGCCAATGCAAATAATTAACAATAAACCTAACATTAGTATTAAAACATTAGAAATGAACAAAAACTAACCTCAAAAACATAACCTTATTTTAATCATGAGTGAATGACGCAAAATGACAATCGAACTCAGTTTGGTTTAAGAATACGGAAAATCACGCTTTCACACTAAACTAGGCTCTGTAGAGAAAAATGCTCTAAACAAAAGTTGTAGATCTTTTAATTTTCTATAAATTTAATTATATACACTTTTGTCGTAAAATGCATACTAAGACCGAAATGTTAAAAAAATCGATTTTTCTCACGTTTTCGTGAGAAAAAAACAGAAAATCGCAAATTACCGCTAAACTAAGCGTTATACAAAAAAATGTTTGAAATAAAAGTTGTAGGTTTTTAAATTCTCTACAACTTTTATTATATAAGTTTTTGCGCTAAAATTTATATTAAAGCCGTAATCTTAAAAAAACAACGTTTTTACGTGAAAACAGCCTCACCGAGAATTTCAGCAAACATGGCGCCTACCCTATCTTGTAGAGAATAAAAAATTGAGTAAAATAGGCGATTATAAAAAAAATCGTAGGACCAGTTTTTGAGAAAATCGCAAAAAACTGAAAAATTATACGAATAAACTACTACTTCCGGTTGACCGATTTTGATGAAAATGTTCGTGTCGCGTCCGGTAGTGGTATGTAACTTAAGTTTCAAGTTCGTACGATGTTCCGTTCTTGAGATATTCTGTTCACACACAGACACACACACACACACACACACAGACACACACACACACACACACAGACACACACACAGACCAATCGCTAAAAACATGTTTTTTGGGTTCAGGGGGTCTGAAAACGTATAGATCCGGTGAAAACTCGATTTCGAAAATTCGACATGAAAACAACACTTTCCTTCCTATATATTCATATAGGCAAGAGAAAGTAATAAGGCCTGAGAAGCGTTGAAAGGGAAGAAAAAGGCAGTAAAAATCTTCGTAGAGGTAAAAATTATACCACAATCATATTGTTAAATCCCAATATGTTTCATAAATAAAAGTTTTCCATGAAAAATCTGAACTGTATGTATACTACGAAAACTCCGATTTTTTCAGTGTTAAGAAAAATCCTTACGTGATGAGAAAAAACAGTGGCCATATATGAAATTTTGTGCACAAAATAACTTTAAATTCAGTTATCAGACAACAAACAACTTTAAATTTCCTTAATATTGTTTACCTGTGTATTATATGAAAATTCGTGAAGAAAAAATGCCAGACCTGACCGGGAATCGAACCCGATACCTGTTGTTGTTGTTTAGGTCAACAGCCGAAAGGCTGGTTTGAACCTGTAGAGGTTTTAATAAGTAAAAACGAGGAGTAAAGTGGTTTACCAGTGCCTTCCTCTCGGAATTGAAAGAGTATGCTTATCAGCATGCCAGGCCCTCCGAAAAGCAACCACTTTCCACCCTGCAAATGACACCTTCACTTCATTCTCCACAGGGTCTGGCTGTATAGTGAAATTCATTACTTTCAGAGCAGATAACTCTGACTAATATCTTTTACACATCTACCTCTTATGTTCTTAAATAGTTGAGTCATATAAATGGCTGACTACGTGCTAAGAAACAGAACTATTTTTGTAGGCCTGGAACCAACAGATCGAGTGCAAATAATTTAACACTCCACCTGCCTGTTATGGGCATTCCGATACCTGTATAAAATTACAAAAATAAATCAGTATGTTATTTCGTTATATCATTTCGAGGAGACTGTTAGGGACTCGAATTCAAGTTCTTCTACTTTGCTCCAAATACACCATGAAAGTGAGTAGTTTAAGGGTACGTTGAGGACAAACACCTCTTAAATCAAAATAAGGACCACTTTTTATGAAATCAAACCAGCTCTTAAATCAAAATAAGAACCACTTTTCAAAATAACCCCTTAAATCAAAATAAGGACCTTAAGGGGTGGTCCTGTTTTACGCTAAAAGAGACTACTGTTTTCCAGGAACTTCCAACTGAGCGAGTTACTGTTTTATAAAAGATTTATTTTTAGCCGTTACGTACTCGTATTTCCCTTTTATGCAATAATTTTTCTGGGAATTTAGTTATTTGTTTGTAATATTTTCCTGTTTAAATCGAGCGTTATAAAGATACTTGGAGGCAAGATTTTTTTCATTCTCTCGACCGCATCTCTATCTGTAGTATCGTTTAGCAATTTAAAGTCGCTCGTCCCAATAATTTTTGGATATGTGTGTCCTTTAAACCACGTAAATCCGCCTATGTCTAATTTTAAAAATGGATCCTGTTTAGACCAATAATATATAACTAACGTGTTTTTACCTTGTTGTGTTACACATGGAATAGGGAAAAATCCCTCTGTCTCTATTAGGTTAGAATTGGCGAAAGCTATAAACTTATTTTTAAGCGGTCCTTTAATGTAACACATTTTATATGCCTCTTTATTTTCCTCCGTGCCATAAGCAGCGACTATAGGATATTTAGTAGTGTTATTTATTGTAAATCCATAAACATCGAATTTCGTATTTAAGGGTAATTCTTCCCAATTTACCTGTACCTTTTTAACCGGAGACTTTACTGTCTTTTCGTAATTAATTTTTATGCTTAAAGCCTTCTTACCATCTTCGTAATTCAATAAATGCTCTGCTTCGAATTCTTTCTTCGATTTCAAAATTCTAATTTCTTCGGCTAATTCCTCTCTCTTCCTCAAACAATGAATTTCGGGATATTTTGAAGGCTTAATTTCCTGTATATTGTACATATCTAGATTATTTGTAATGTTTTTCCTCTTAGTAATAAAACAGGGCTTGCAGTTTTCGGTATCTGTCAATCCTCGTTTCGAAGCATTTATATCTATAGGTAAAGTAGAGAACAAAGTGGAATGTTTAGTAAAATATGTTTTGCCATATTTTATGTAAGCTTTGTGTTCGATATAGAATTCAAACGTACCGGATTCCTTTTCTCCAGTAATTTTCACATAATTTATGGGCAGAGCATTAAAACTAAATGCGTTAAGTACATAACGTATTAATTTTTGTCTATCTTTCGCTGGAAATTTAATGCGGTAGCCGGTTATTTTTTCAGTTCTCTTATTTCCCCATAAACAATAATACATTAAATCGTTATAAATTACACAACAGCTACTATGCAATAAACTACACAGCTTTTCCCATTGCGCAGGGAAAGGAACAGAATAGAATGGCGCATTCTTAAAAATTCTCTGGAAGAATCAATTACGTTTATACAATCGTTTATCGGATCTTTGGAGAACTCTCCCTTATAAGTCGAGTAATTATATATCGTGGCTTCCAATCTTGTAATTCCATGTAATTTTGCTCTAGGATCGTTAAACGTGTTTTTTAAGCGTTCATCCGGACAATCTAAAAAATTTATAATGTGGTGTCCTATTGTTTTGTTCACTCCGGGCGAGGTAATCTGGCACACAAATTTATTATATATTTTTGCTCTTACGTTATCGTAGAGCCACGTTAAGCAATTTTTCCCGACTGTGTTATCGTTTTCTACAATAATATTCCTCTCTCCTTTTGGCTTTAAACCAAAATTAAAATTAAACACAAGATAATCGATCATTTGTTGTTAATTGAAAATTCCAGTAAAATCCTGTGTAATATCTAAATCCATTAGGAAGAAGAAATCTTCGTTAATTTTTTTCATAATCTTTGGGAGATCTCTTCTTATGTCTTCTATTTTTACGTCGGCTAATTCTACTTTATATGGTAAAATTGCAAACCCGCCATCTTCCTTATATCTCTTACAAATTCTATGTAGAAAATCTTTAGAAATTATTTGCGATATTTTATGGTCCGGTGTAAGATCACAGAATATATAAAAGTGCGGCAATTTAGCTTTTACTCCATGTCCTGCTAATTTGTACTTGGAAAATTTCCCTCTTAAATATGTGTTATTTGCTCCACAAATCTGATTTTTAATTAATAACTTTTCTCCTACTTTCTCTGTATCTTCCATTCCGAGAACTATAAGTACTAAAACGTTATCGCAAAAAGGTTCGGTTAATGGCTCAAACAAGTTTGTAGTGTTTTCTTTGTAATCTTCTGTGTAAACTATATCGCCTATATCTGTAATAAGATTTCTTATATTCTCTATGCAAAACCTGTTCAATAGGGATTCTGGTGTAATTTTCTTAATATTTCTTCCAAATAACGCTTCGACTGTTGTGTCGCATGTCTCTGGAATTTCCATTTTTTCCTGTTTTTTCGCTTCCTTGGCACCCGCTGCTTTTGCTTCCGCTCTTTCCTGTCTAATAACCTCTCTTGTCTCTGCTGCTGGAATAATTAATTCTCTAAACTTTTTTATGTGCATCCTTTTTTATTATACAACTATTTCTTTTTCAAAACAAGGGATGTCATTTTTCCAACTACCATATAATAATAATTAATGTGTTTCGCATATTTATCTGAAATTGTAGGCATTAAGAGAAGTGGCTGTTATTTTTAAATAATAGGGGTAGTCGAAAAAGTGGTTGCTATTTTGAGATAAAAGAGGGTAGTTGAAAAATAAAATCGATCTCTAGTGGAATTTATGTAGGAAGTAGTTTCAACTACTTTCGATGATATCCATCCCCTAAATCTTACCTATCTGAGAAGAGGTTGTTTAGAATTAAGGAAACAGTTTTTGGAAATCGCTAATATCGATCCATTCTGTTATCTCACTATAGCTAGTGTTTGTATGGCTGTTTTTAGATACAAGTATCTTAGAGATGAGCTTCCGGAAATAGAGGATAAAGACGGAAAAATAAAAGTAGTTGCTAATGAAAAAGAAGAGAGAATTGCAGTAGTTAGTTCTAACAAGAAAGACATGTACAGCAGACAGTCGATTACATGGCTTGAAACCTTCTCAGGAGTTAAACATGCTCTTAATGGTGGGGAAGTGAAAATTTGCAGAGCTAAGGTTGATGGTTATTGCGAGAATACAAACACTGTTTATCAGTATCATGGTTGCTTTTGGCACGGTTGTTTGAAGTGCTATAGACCTGATACTATTAACGAAGTTAAGAAAGAATGTATGGGAGATTTATATAATAAGACTAAAGAACGTACTCAAAATCTTGTGAGGGCTGGTTATAATGTAGTTGAGATGTGGGAGTGTGATTGGTTAAAAATTTACAATAATTTAGATGAATCAAATAAGGTGAAATTTGTTGAACCTCTACAACCGCGAGATGCTTTCTTCGGAGGAAGAACTAACGCTAGTAAGATGAAAGTAACTGGCAAAAAATTAAGATATATAGATGTTGTAAGTCTGTATCTACAGTTATGTTTTATGATAATTATCCTGTAGGTCATCCTATAAAAATCAGAAACGTAGAGAAATATAACAGAAATTGGTTCGGACTTTGGAAATGTAAAGTACTTCGGCCAAGAGGTTTGTATCATCCTGTATTACCCGTTAAATCTAATAAGTTGACTTTCCCTCTATGTGCTGCTTGTGCTGAAACCAAGAGCAGAGTCTGCGATCATACTGAAGAACAGCGAGCTATCACAGGAACATGGACAACTATTGAAATAAACAAGGCCATCGAGAAAGGTTATAAGGTATTGGAAGTTTACGAAACCTGGAATTTCAAAGAGAAATCAAACGATTTATTTAAAGGTTACATAAGAGACTTTATGAAAATCAAGCTGGAAACATCGCCTTGGCAAAAGGATTTTAAGACTGTAGAAGAGTATGTAAAAACAGTCAAGGAGAGCACAGGTATAGAATTGGATATTGATAAGATTGAAGATAATCCTGGCAAGAGAGCTGTTGCGAAGTTGTGTTTGAACAGTTTGTGGGGTAAATTTGGGCAGAGACAGAATATGGCTCAAACTGTATATGTGACTGATCCTTGTGATTTTACAAGATATTATTAGATAATAGTTTGAACAAGACAAATCTAACACTTATTAATGACAATATCATTCAGATAACTTACAACTTGAAAGATCAGTTTGTAGAAGACTCTAGCAGTGTGAATGTGTTTGTGGCAGCTTTTTACTACTGCTAATGCTAGGTTAAGATTGTATGATATGTTGGATAGACTTGATAGAAATATAGCTTATTATGATACAGATTCAGTTATATATATTGATAATGGATTTAACACTGTTGAGACAGGTTGTATGTTGAGTGAGTGGAGTGATGAACTCGAGAAAGGTGATTATATCTCTGAATTTATAAGTACCTAAGAGCTATGCTTACAAGACAGCTAAAGGTAATGGCAATTGTAAGATTAAAGGATTCACGCTTAACCATAAGAATAGTGAAAAATTAAATATAAACACTATGAGGAAAGTATTAGAAGGTTCTGTTAAGACTATAAAAACTGATTATAATCAGATAGTTAGATGTTAAGACTAAGAAACTGGTGAATAAACCAATTACCAAGAAATTCCAGTTTGACTATGATAAGAGAGTTATATTAGAAGAAGAAGATGGAATAATTGATACACTACCATATGGATATTAGATATTAAAAAGATAAATGTATTTTTAAAGGGCTTCGGTTCTTTGAAAATGATTTCAGTGTGATTTCGATTTAGCGGATGGTCCTTATTTTGATTTAAGGGGTCCTCTCAATTGTGTTTAGTCGTGTACGAGAGTAAAAGTGGTCCTTATTTTAAAATAAGAGCATGTTTTTGAAAAAGTGATGCTTATTTTGATTTAAGAGATGGTCCTTATTTTGATTTAAGAGGTGATTTCGAAAAAGTGGTTCTTATTTTGATTTAAGGGGTGGTCCTTATTTTGATTTAAGAGGTGTTTGTCCTCAACGTACTCCTATACTACTAAGGTGGCATATAAAATAACGAATAACCTTTAAAATAATCTGTGAAAATTAACGTCTATCAAACAGATATAACGTTCACGAGCTGTTTTTAATACGATCTTGTAACTTTTAATAAATATTTGCACGTACAAATTAATAAACGTGTGTAAATAATTATGTTGAAGTAAACTTATAAATACGTTACAGCTATCATTAATAATACAAGCACCATACCTGGGTAGAGACAAACAGAAGGCTTTAATTAATACCTGTAAGGGATTTATCATGTAAAAAATATGCAACCCTGAACTTTCATAAGATTGCGTAATTAAGATAAATTATCATAACACAAATTAAAGTAAGTAAATTTTTTTAGAAAAATTATTATTGTAATCATTTTTTATTTTTTATATAGGTTAATACTTAGGTTGTCATTAAAGCCCGAGGGTTAAAATCAATTATTGGTTATAAAAATACACTTGTCGATATAATTTTTTTTAAATTTAGGATCGTTGTAGATCGCGTTCAGTTGATTTAAGCAATTCTGGAAGCTTTTCTGTTGCCCACATTCTCTTCATTTTTTCATTTTATTACTTTCTCTTGCCTATATGAATATATAGGAAGGAAAGTATTGTTTTCATGTCGATTTATCGAAATCGAGTTTTTACCGGATCTACATGTTTTCAGACCCCCTGAACCCAAAAAACATGTTTTTAGCGATTGGTCTGTGTGTGTGTATACAAAATATCTCAAGAACAGAACATCGTGTGAACTTGAAACTTGAAACTTAAGTTACATACCACTACCGGACACGACACGAACATTTTCATCAAAATCGGTCGACCGGAAGTAGTAGTTTATTCGTGTAATTTTTCACTTTTTTGCGATTTTTTCAAAAACTGGTCCTACGAATTTTTTTTAAATCGCCTGGTTTACTAAATTTTGTGTGCTCTACAAGATAGGGTAGGCGCCATGTTTGCTGAAATTCTTGACGAGGGTGTTTTCACGTAAAAAAGTTGTTTATTTTAAAAACGTTGTTTTAAAAAACATGTTTTTTAAAACGTGGTTTTTTACGGCTTTAATATGCAATTTAGCGCAAAAAACTATAATTAAAGTTGTAGAGAATTTAAAATTGTTCAACTTTTATTTCAACATTTTTTTGTATGTTTTTATTCATCTAATTTGTCGTCTTAAACAGTTTTTTAAGATAACTAATAAATTTCAATATGAGCAACATTGGTCGCTCAGCAAATGTCCAATCGACACTCAGTTTCTGACCAAACATGCAACATGTTTATCATTTGTTGAGGTTGTCAATGCTTCATTAATTCTTTCCTTTTAGTTATTTACGTCAGGAATATTTTTTAAATAAACAATATTTTTGATGTACCCCCACAAGAAACAATCGCAAGATGTCAAGCCTGGACTCCTTGGAGGCCTTCCATCGTGTCGAAATCTGACTGCCTGTTGATTTCTGCTTGATAACTAAACCAGTTTCTTTAAAATGTTTTAATTAACGTCATATAGGCTTTTATCAAAAGGCGTTTGACCGAATCAGACATGACCAAATGATGGAGATTCTCAAACGAACTGGACTGGATGGGAAGGATATAAAGGTGATCGCCAACTTATACTGGAATCAATCGGCAGTGCTGAGAGTGGAAGAAGATCACACAGAACAGGTCGAAATACGCCGTGGGGTTAGGCAGGGCTGTATTCTCTCGCCAATACTTTTCAACCACTATTCAGAGCACATCTTTAAGGAGGCCCTGCAGAATATAGAAGAAGGTATCTCAGTAAATGGTGTCAAACTAAATAATCTACGATATGCAGATGACACAATTGTGTTCGCTAATACAATAGAGGGACTGCAAAAACTAATGAACAGAATAACAGAAGTGAGCGAGAAATATGGCCTGGACATCAACATCGTCAAAACCAAATTAATGGTAATTAGCAGGGGACTGATGACTGGTGTAAACCTATATATAAAACACGAAAGAATTGAGCGCTAGGAGAGGTATCCGTATTTGGGCACTATTATTAATGAAGCCTGGGATAACGTACAAGAGATCAAGTGCCGTATTGGTAAGGCAAGGAGTGTGTTTCACGCAATGAGTTCGGCGTTTAGGAGTCATGCTCTCACTATGGGCACTAAGTTGCGGCTCTTACGGTGTTACGTGTTTTCCGTGCTTCTGTATGGGTGGAGACTTGGACGTTGACGAAGGCAACCACTGCTAAACTTGAAGCCTTCGAACTTTGGTTGTACAAAAGAATGTTGAAGATACCATGGACGGACAGGGTGACCAACACCGAGGTACTGCGCCGAATGAGCAAGAAACCGGAGGTAATAAACATCACAAAGTGTCGCAAGTTGGAATACCTTGGTAATAATAATAATAATAATAATAATAATGTGAATTTATTTTAAACAGAATAATTACAAATACACTCAAGATAAGAGAAAAACAACAATACAAAAAGATAAGATACCAAAATGAAAAACTCACTTACGGACTTGACCAACTGGTCGTCAGCCGGATTGATAAGATAAAAAATAAAATTCATTTAATAATACAATATACAAAAGGAAACAATATTATTATTGTAGCTTATAAACAAAAAATAACATAACTCTTTAAACTTAAACAATCTTTTCAATATTATAAAAATAAAACAAAGTATGTTATGCACAATGCAGCCTCCCTTTATGTACTACTATACCCATCCGTCACATACAAATTTAACAACACATACTCACGCACTTTCATGCCCACTCACACATGTAACTCTCAGTAACTCCATTTAATACACCTTCATTTGAATTTAACTGTTGTACTCGATAATCAACTCGTACCTGTACCTCCAAGCTTCTCTCACGTAACCTGCCAAGCACTTCCAATCCTTTCCATTTAAAAATTCAATGACATAATCGTTATTCAATACGGTCATTCCAAACCACACTTTTCGAATTTCCGCCAGTACCGAACATCTACCAAGAAAATGAAAAATATCTTCATTCTCCCTACTATTACATAACGAGCAGATCAAATTATTTTGCTCCCTACCTGGACGATGATTCAGCTGATATAAAGACCCCCTTATCTTAAAAATAGTTGTCATAAAACTTCGTTTATTACCATCATTAATATAGCTTTTACTTTCACTATCAGTTCTTAACAAAGCATAAGCTGAATGATACCGAGACCGCTGTAATCTGTCCAACCACTTATTGTTAACATCGCTCTTTATCTTTATTATCAATTGCTCCCACGCCGATCTGCAAGTTGGAATACCTTGGTCATATTATGAGAAACCACGGTAGATATGAACTGTTGCAGCGCATCCTGCAGGGTAGATTGGATGGTGGAAGACGGCCAGGCCGAAGAAGAATATCCTGGCTTGCTAACCTGAGAGACTGGTATGGACAAAGCTCAGCCCAACTTTTCCGCATTGCAGAGGACAGGACCAAGATAGCTATGATGGTAGCCAACGTTCGAACCGGACAGGCACGTTAAGAAGAAGAAGAAGGCTTATTACTTTTTATGTGGTTGATCTTTTCCATAATCACGTCGAAAGGCACGTTGAACTGAACTTACAGACTTCAGTTCAGCCAACAAAACACAACAAAACACACTTTGCCTTTTCTTTATCAGTGATAATAGTCTAAACAGACCAAAGCAACAATACAAAACCTTAAGTTGAGGTTAGAACTGATGTGTTAACCCTTTATAGGGCAGTACTTATGCCCAAAACGGGTAGGTGGAGTGTTATTTTAATTGCACTCTATCTGTTTGGTCCAGGGCTAAAAAAAATAGTTCTATTTCTTATCACATAGTCAGCCACTTATATGACTGAACTATTTAAGAACAGAAGAGGTAGAGGTGTAAAAGACACTAGTCAGAGTTATCTCCTCTGAGAGTAATGAATTTCACTATGCAGCCAGACCCTGTGGTGAATGAAGTGAAGGTGTCATTTGCAGGGTTGAAAGTGAGTGCTTTTCGGAGGGCCTGGCATGCTGATAAGCATACTCTTTCAACTCGGTGAGGAAGGCAATGGTAAACCACCTTACTTCTCGTTTTTACTTAGTAAAACCTCTAGAAGTTCAAACCAGCCTTTCGGCTGTTGACCTAAACAACAGGGCAGTACTACGGGAAAAATTACTCATGTTGTAAAATGTTAAATTTTGTTTAATAGGGACCTAAATAATGTATTTCTAGTGCCAGAACAGTAAGATATTTCTTGTTTTTATGTCAAGCCCTGGTAAAAATACCTACTTACCAAGGAATGTGTATTGAAATGGGAATCACATAATATTTAGTGGTCAGAATGCTTAATAAAACAACTTGTAGCCCTATATAACATAATAATGTGCCAAATAACTTATCTTAACTTTATATTAGCATGAATGTTTGGTTTTCCGTAAAAAACTGGAATTTTCTAAGCATTGTACAAAAGTAACAACAAAACAATATGGTAGCGTACGCTGGTATGAATGCTTACCACATTCGTGTAACTCACAAAGCAAATGGTCGCTGCGCGCTAATTTCAATATGTGGATAGCCCACTTACCAGAGAACATCTATAACACCTTTAAATGCACAATAGGGTTCAACTGCATGGCTTATTCTTTTTAAAAAATCGACCTTATTCCCAGTGGTAAGTATACCTACCACAGACCTGTAAAGGGTTAAGGTTATTAGTTTTTATTTGTTGGTTTAACGTCCGACTGTTCTGCAATTACTGCTAATGCAGACGGTGAAGAATGACACTGATTTTTGTAACGTATGAAAATATGCCGTGCCTGAATGGGATTCGAACCTAAGACCGCATAATGAGAGGCGAGCACATTATCAACTAAGCCAATGTGGGATTTAAAAACTTTGGGTTAAAAGCTATCAGAGCTACTTATAAAACATCTCAAAATTTCTCTAATATCTTGATCTGTATTACTGCGATACCTCCATTCTTTTATGATGACCTAAATTTATTTTCCTTAGCGTTTTTCCCTCTTTTCAATGTTTTATTCTCTTAAAATTCTTCTTCTGATGATGCATACATTCCAATTCACATAATTCTTCAGGATTTTTATCTGTGTTGAATATTTTAATTTACAGGTGGAGTTTCAAATTATTTACACTCAATCTTTTCGTTGAGTGCTAAAATAAATAATTCTGTTTCTTATCACATGGTCAGCCAATTAAATGACTGAATAATTTAAGAACAGAAGAAGTAGAGGTGTAAAAGACACTAATTAGAGTTATCTCCTCTGAAAGTAATGAATTTCATTATACAGTCAAACTCTGTAGTGAATGAAGCGAAGGTGTTATTTGCAGAGTGAAAAATTTGTGCTTTTCAGAGGACGCGGTATGCTGATAAGCGTACTTTTCCACTCAGTGAGGAAGGCAATTGTAAATCACCTCACTCCTCGTTTTACTTAGTAAAACCTCTAGAGGTTCAAACCAGCCTTTCGGCTGATGATCTAAACAATAATTTAAAGATTTTGAATTTTTATTGAAAATATTCTTATCAATTTATATGCTTTCTTTTATTTTCTGTTATATCTTTAATTTTTTAGTCTTCAATAAGGAAAATAATGTGTCTCTGACAAAATCCTGTTTGAAGCCGAAATTCTTATAGTTAAGTTTTAATATTGTAAATAAATAGGAAGATTTAGTATTGTAGATCAGACAGATTAAGGTCGAGACCAGGAATTATAGCACATTACATATATTCTGAAAAAATAAAAATTCAATTTAAAAAATGAACAAAAGTACAATACATTTCCCTGACTGCATTTCATAAAGAACCGATTATAAGAGAATGTAAAAAATTAACACGTTATTAAATATTACAATCCACCGGGTTGGTCTAGAGGTAAAGTCGTCGCCAAAATCAGCTGTTTAACAGCTGATTTCCGGAGACGAAGGTTCCTAGTTCAAATCCTAGTAAAGGTAGTTATTTTTATACGGATATGAATGCTAGACAGTGATTACCGGTGTACTTTGATGGTTGGGGTTCAATTAACCATACTTTCTCAGGAATGGTCGGGCTGAGTTTGGACAAGTCTACACGTCATACATATCATCCTCATCTCATTGGGTCATGGGGTTGCTTATTGTTCTAAATTGAACAGATTGATTGCAACGTACACATATTAGGAATTAAAAAAAAAAATTATATTCTCTCGTTTACTTCCTGTTATATCTTTAATTTTTTAGTCTTCAATAAGGAAAATAATGAGTCTTTGAACGAAAAAATCCTGTTTGAAGCCGAAATTCTTATAGTTAAGTTTTAATAATAATAAAATATATTTTCAATAAATAGGAAGAATTAGTATTGTACATAAGACAGATTAAGGTCGAAACAAGGAATTATAGAACATTACGTATATTCTGAAAAAAATAAAAATTCAATTTAAAAAACGAACACAAGTACAATACATTTCCCTGACTGCATTTCATAAAGAACCGATTATAAGAGAAAGTAAAAAATTAACACGTTATTAAATATTACAACAGATAGAGGAATTGGTAATAACATAACAGTGCAAAAGCTTATCAAATCAATCGGTTGGTTGTTGCACTTTGCATGAGGATTGATTATTAGAATTAGTGTAATGTAATTTTAGAATGTAGGTGACCGTAATACTTGATGTAATTTAAGTGCATTATAAGTGGGCATGTAAAAAGAGAGAGTGTATTCTGTTACACGAGAAAATTGTGCATATTTTAAACCAATAATTAGTAAC
Source organism: Catonia carolina (assembly GCA_035578175.1). NCBI lineage: Eukaryota > Metazoa > Arthropoda > Insecta > Hemiptera > Achilidae > Catonia > Catonia carolina. The sequence continues at coordinate 19,011,367 of JAQMRL010000015.1, forward strand.
ACCAGGATATAACTGACCTAACCGATATGTTGCACCATACCATGCTAATTATAAGTATTGTTAATTTATTTTTAAATTGAATGAATAAATCTTTTATTATATAATTATAGTAATTAAGATTGGTCAATTGTTGTTGTTGTTGTTGTTGTTTAGGTCATCAGCTGAAAAGCTGGTTTGAACCTGAATCCTGAATCCTGAATCCTGGTTGAGAGGGCTAAGAAGCCCTATGATGGCGACATCGTGTTAAGGAACACCTGGTCGCTCGGAGAACAATATAACAGAATAATTGCAACCTCAAGAAATTTAGGGGGAATTTTATAGTTTAAATAGGAAATAGGATTCTGGTTCTTGGGACATTGGAACTGGGACTTGAAAGGAGGTAATGTATTTTTAGAAGTTATCTGTGGAAAATTTAAATTAAGGGACAAGTGGGTTTAAGAGCGGCTCTTTTATTTTATTTTATATTTCAGTGGCCTTTTTCAGTTTTGTGGGAGTCCTATTATTTTGGGGAGGGGAAGGCATGCATTGTACTGAACGTGGACCAAAGGTATAATTTAAGGTAGGGGTTAGTTTATGATTTCAGGGGAGACGGAAAGGGTAGAGTTTGGCATAATCACCGGCCTTTTTATTTTCTGAGTGTTTACTCATTTAAAATGGCGGCTCTTTTCACCGTAGTGGAGTGATTATGCATAGGAACATGGGGACAACTACCAACTGGGGGGAGTGAGTCATACAAGTAGAAGGGGCATGGGCATATAAGAGGAATACAGGGCGGAATAAAAATGTGGCAACTCTAAATTTTGTTAAGTGGGTCATACTGGAATTTAGATAAAGTCGTGGAATGGTAATGGCATAGAGACTTCAGGTGGATGTGGGCGTCGGTACAAGTCCTGGATGATCTGGGGTCCGTCAGTTTTCCCAGCGTCGTGTAGCCGTTTCGAGGTATTGTAAATAAAGTCCTCCATAGAAGGGAAGAGAAGGTGTTCGTGTATGATGCGATTGGATATAAGATAGTGGAACTATGTGATGCAGCGGAGGACTTTGTTCTGGTATGCTGAAGTACGTCTTTTGTTGGACTTGGAGAGAAGCCACTCCATGAAGCTTTGAACCTGTAGAGGTTTTAAACTAAGTAAAACGATGAGTGAGGTGGTTTACCTTTGCCTTGCACACTGAGTTGAAAAGTATTGTGACAATATCGAAGAATGGCATGGTTCGCGAAATTTCTAGTAGGCTACTTAATTCATAAAATGGTAAAGAGTAGATAATAGAATGAAAAGGTAACAATAGGATACCCATTTATAAAAGGCCTTTGTTGTACAACTATTTATGAAAGGGGTCGGTTGATTGACACCTTTATTCTATTTACCATAGATCTATTTACTTGTTTACAATAGTTAAGAAACTATAATAACTAATAGTTAAAACTGAAGTGCCCAATGAACATCTCTATGTGGAGGGCAGAAGGCTGGAAAGAGTGGAGAGATATAATTATTTGGGTACAAGTGTCAGTTGTTCTGTGGAGTTCTGTTCGGAGGTAAAGCGTCGTATTGAGAAAGCACGCACATCTTTTGTGAAAATCAAGAAGCTGCTCTGTAGCCGTGATTTGAGTTTAGACCTCCGAATTCGAATGCTCAAATGCTATGTGTTCCCAGTTCTCTTATATGGTGTAGAGACTTGGACCCTCAATGTACAGTGTGAGCGGAAATTAGAAGCCTTTGAGATGTGGACTTACCGCAGGATATTGAGAATTTCATGGACAGAACATGTGACAAATGTGGAGGTTTTGAGGAGAATGAACAAAGGTTTAGGGGTTCTACGTGAGGTGAAGAGCAGGAAACTGCAATATCTCGGTCACATCATGAGAGGTCCAAGATACAGGATTCTGCAGCTCATAATCCAGGGAAAAGTTGTAGGGAGAAGATCTGTTGGAAGGAGGAGAATATCTTGGCTTAGGAACTTGAGAGAGTGGTTTATTGTCGGGTCATCTGATCTCTTCAGGGCTGTGGCTTCCAAAGTTAGAGTAGCAATGATGATAGCCAACCTCCGAAATGGAGATGGTACATGAAGAAGAAGAGAAGAATAGTTAAGACTGTTCCAGTAAATAGGGTTTTCTGTACTTTATTATTTTCATTAAATTTCTCTGCCACTCTGGAATTATCTTTTTGATCGAATTTCTGTGTCCTTCAAGAAACCTCTTTCATCTAACATATCGTCCATCCCGTGGTAAACTCGCGAATGTGCAAATTCTCAGTTTTACATGAGAGCAAAAAACAAGTTTAATGCTTTCTTCATTAACACACTTTGTCTATTTTTGTAACTTTACAAAGGCTGTATCTCCCTAACCGAACAAGATACATATTCGCGAGTTTACTACGACATGCGTTCGGTTGTATACATCAGCATGCACTAACAAACTCATATTCGCAAAATTTACACATTCGCGAGTTTACCATTGGAGGGACGATATATAAAGGGAACCCCGGAAGCGGTCGAGAGTTGTATCCGTTTGATCTTTGACGAGTGTTTACTACTATTTAAGGAGCTAAATTGCTTACAGTTCCCTCCCTCTACATTTTTGAGGTGATTATGTATGTTAGGCAAAATAATTTTATGCAGAATTTCAATGTTCACAATCATAACACGAGAAACAGGAATGATTATTATGTGGCTAATCACTCCACAAAATTGTTTGAACAAAAACCTACTTATGCAGGGAGAAAATTCATTTAATAAATTACCCCAATTTTTAAATGTTGTGAGGATTTGAATTCCTTTAAAAAAAATCTAAAAAATTACTTGATCGGTGAAACTTTTTATAGCGTACAAGAATTTCTTTCTTGATAGTAGTGATACATTGTGTGATTCTTATATGTATTTCAGGTGTTATATCTGACGACATGTCCTATACCCTTCCTGGAGTCTCCAGGGCGCAAAAAAAAACGTGTGCTATCGAAGGTAACGCCGTTAGGACAGGTCAACGGGGGGTTTCCGAGGCATTGTTATTCAGTCTTATTGTATATGTGCAGTGTGTATTCAGTTCCATTGTGTAATATAATTGTTGTAAGAGGCATTAAGTAAACATTAAGTTATTTATTGTTTTACTTCTTTATAAATTAGTTTGTTATTTATTTTCTAACTCTTTTAGTTGTAATAAATATTTGTAATTGTAAACTCTAGTGTATTAATTATTTAATTACCTAAATCCCAAAACGGACCTAAGCGAAAAGTGTCACAGTATCCTTATCAGCATGGCAGGTCCTTTGAAAAGCATCTACTATCCACCCTGAAAATGTCACCATCACTTCATTCACCACAGCGTCTTCCTGTATAATGAAATTCATTACTCTTAGAGACGATAACTCTGACTAGTGGTTTTTTATACCTCTAACTCTTCTATTCTTAAATGCTTCAGCTCTATAATTGGCTGACCATAAGATAAAATTAACTATTTTTTGTAGCCCTGAAGCTAGCCGATCGATAACAAACATTTTAATCCTCCACCTGCCTGTTATGGGCATATGATCGATACAAATGATGAAAAACCAAACATATAAACCAAAAATCTGGTTTAATATATTCCAAAGGGGATTTTTTATCACTTAAGTACAAGGTTCTGCTGAAAGAATTTAAAGATTTTGTACACGGTTTTAAAGAGAGAACGTTTGAGTTCTGTTTATGATTTGATTCCTTTCCTTTTTTTAAGTATTATTAATTTAACAGATCTTAAAGTTTATTTTAAAATTAAAAGATTTTACCACAATGATTGCCCATGCTGTTCACTTTCGATCGGTATTCTTGTCTTGTTGGAGGTTCTTAGTTCATGTACTCTTCTTGATGATCTGAGAGTATCCTCAATAAAAAATGGTTTCGTTGTTTTATATATTCAACAACTCCATAAACCTTCGATGGTCCACTGTTCCTTCACTCGCGCATTTACATATTTTATTAATTATAATCTCATTGGTTGAAATATTTAACCGCACTATTTTATTTAACCTTTTTGAACCTGAAGTGTATTCAACACAGTTGTTATACACTATTTATTTTATTTTTATCACTTTGGGTTTACTGTTCATCATGTTTTAAAGATATATAAAATATTTAAATATCCATTAAAATATCTACACAATTTTTATATTTTCTTCTTATCATATACAAGGAAACAAGCTTAAAACATCATTATATCACAAACATAATATGATTTAGGTTGATACCATTATTTGCTATGCCATATTTTTACTTGATGTGATTAGTGTTGGTACGCCTGTTCCTTCAATTAAAGAAATCCAGTACTCTAATTTGCTATAGACCCACCGGGTTGGTCTAGAGGTAAAGTCGTCGCCAAAATCAGCTGTTTAACAGCTGATTTTTGGAGACGAAGGTTCCTGGTTCAAATCCTAGTAAAGGTAGTTACTTTTACACGGATTTGAATGCTAGACAGTGGTTACCGGTGTACTTTGATGGTTGGGTTTCAATTAACCATACTCTCTCAGAAATGGTCGGTCTGAGTCTGTACAAGACTACGCCTCATTTTCACGTCATACATAATTATTATCCTCATCTCATTGGGTTTATGGGTTTGCTTATTGTTCTGAATTGAATAGATTGCAACGTACAAATTAGGAATTAAAAAAAAATTTCTATAACTCTTGATCAAAATTTTAGTGTGATATATTTTACTGATTAGTATTTTGTAGACACCCTATAGTTAACTGGATTTTCAAACGTAACACATAAAGGCACGCGATTACGTTGAAAGATTTATTACTATTTTTTTTTTATTACATTGCCTTAATTTACTGTCTTAAGAAAATGTACCAACTTGAAAAAAAAACAATAAATAAATCCTTGTTAATTTTTTTACTGCCATATTATTTTCAAATAATATTATTAAGGGAGAATATCGATTTCAACAATCGCATTATCCTTATCCGAGTCACATTAAATATCGATAGTTTAATTTACTGACATGTTAAATGTCTACTGACCGACATTTTACTGTTTATTTGACCTATGTTATTACTCCATTACTTTTAGTTGTTGGTTTATTTTTTTAATTTTTAAATTGCGTTCATAAAAAATCTTGACTGATTGTTTTTCTTATGGTAATGTTTTAATAGTTTTGAACTGCCTTCTTTGGTTGTTATGCAACCATAATTGATATTTATGATTATCTAATAGGTTTCCGTTACTCTATACTGGATAAAGTAAGGATTAAAAATTATATTTTATTGAGACGTAACGTAAATGTTTTTCTAGTAATTCCCGATTTCACTACATACTAGCTCGTAGAGAGAATCCATGAGGGAAGGATCCCCCTTAGTTTTTTGCAATACAGACCAAGGGAAGGAGAGCTGTTGGGAGGCCACGCAAAAGATGGCAATAATTCAATAGTTTGTCCCTGTTGTGAGTAGGAACAGCCGGAAGCCTAACCTTTGATTCTGAGAAGAAGAAGAAGAAGAAGAAGAAGAAGAAGAAGAAGAAGAAGAAGAAGAAGAAGAAGAAGAAGAAGAAGAAGAAGAAGAAGAAGAAGAAGAAGAAGGAGAAGAAGAAGAAGAAGAAGGAGAAGAAGGAGAAGAAGAAGAAGAAGAAGAAGAAGAAGAAGAAGAAGAAGAAGATGAAGAAGATGAAGAAGAAGAAGAAGAAGAAGAAGAAGAAGAAGGAGGAGGAGGAGGAAGAGGAGGAGGAGGAGGAGGAGGAGGAGGAGGAAGAGGAGGAGGAAGAGGAGGAGGAGAAAAGAAGAAGAAGAAGAAGAAAAAGAAGTAGAAGGAGGAGGAGGAGGAGGAGAAGAAGAAGAAGAAGAAAAAGGAGGAGGAGTAGGGGCGGAGGGGGAGGAGAAGGGGGAGGGGGAGGAGGAGGCTTGGTATACTAAAAAGCACTCAACTCAGTGAGGAAAGCATATTAAACCACCTCATTCCTCGTTTTACTTAGTATCCTCTAGATGTTCAAATAAGCCTTTCGGCTGATGACCTAAAAAACAACATGTATTTAATATTTTTATTTACAAATATATTTATTTTATTAAAAGAAATGATAATTATTGAAACACCAACCTACCAAACCCAAGTACAAGTACAAAGGGGTTCATGACAAGCCTACTGAGTTAAGCAGTAGCAGGAAAAAGTTATTGGTAAGTGATGAATTTATCATTGTGTTTGACTTTTTTATTTTGAGTGATATTTGATTCAATGGGGTTCATGACAAGCCTACTGAAGTAAGCAGTAACAAAAACAATTTTTTGGTGGTAAGTGATGAATTTATCATTGGTGATAAACTTTCAGTTCATCAGTTTTATCTTGACATATCCTATACTCTCTTTGGAGTTACCAGGATGCAAAAAAAAATAATAATAATGAGGGGAAGATCGTTGGGTTCGAGGAACTTGCTTTGGTTATCCATGTTACGCGCGGAAGCTTGGGCGTTCTAGGGTTAAATTTAAGTAAACAATTGATTGAAAGTAGATATAATTTTTAAGCAGGCAGTAATAATAGCGTACCAATTATAATTTGAAAAGAAGTTAAATCATAACAAGGCCTCTACAATTATAGAACACCATATGATTACTGCAGTAATAAATCAGTGAAAGTTTTTCTTAGACAACTGTGTGCATTACTCCAATTAGACGATAATGTAGTAGCTTGATTTATAAAGTGCAGAACAACAAACATATTGCAGATTTATTTCAAGTGAGATGCAGACGTCGAACCAAATAATAATTAATGATAGATTATACCATATCAAAGCGTAAACCAATTTGGTTTGATACATCCATTTATACGTAATAGATCGTTTGACCTATAGACATACATAACTTCTTTAAAGCTTGTTGTGTTCATTTATACCAGAATCGTTTTTACTTTCTTTCTTATTGAACCCGTGCCCTTAAATAAAAATATTGAACATACTAATACAATTGAATTTATTTATTACACTTACATCTTATCTATAACAGGCAGATGGAGTGTTAAATTATATTTCCACGAGATCTACTATTTCCAGTGCTACATAAAATAGTTTTGTTTTTATCACATAGTTTTGAGACTCGCTACTCTTTAGTTTAATGTAGAGTAGGCCTTTAGGTTTAATTTCTCTGCCCTAGAAGTAAAGGGTGTTAACTCCAATTTTGGCAAAAATAAGTTTGAAAATCAGCAAGAAAGCTCTATAAAAGTTGGAGTAACCACTATAACTCCACTTTTGTATAATGATGCGGAAAAGTTTTAAAATGACTACTATTTTTAACCCTAATTGAATGTAATACTCGTTATTGACAATAAGTTATTTTATTGTGAATTATTTTGTTTTTATTGTCTTACTGACAGGCCTCAGAATTTTCTTTAGTTCTGTATTTTTTTCAAACGTTGTTGTGAATAAATTGCTCTTTCTTTATTAGAATAGAGTTAGCACAATATATTTTGTCTAAGTTTTGTTTTCGTCTCAAGTTACATTGGGGGTTGACACTAATGAAATTAAAACGCAGAAAGACGTAAAGTGTCTGAAGTCCTGTGGGTGGTCAGGGGGTCTAAAAGTTGTTTAGTAATTTAAATATCTGTATCAGAAGCTATTTTATTTAATACTAATTTTACAAAATTCTCACACCTTCAGAAATTTTTTACAAAATAAAAAACTTCATCTTTTTGGTTCTACTGAAAAATGACAAAAATTGAGTTAACTTCCTTTACCTCTTAGGTACAGATTTAAGTTACCGACTCTGGCAGACGACTATTTGATCATGCCATAAGATGTCGAAGGATTTGTTAGTGTTATTTGAATTTTTTATTAATTTTATTCCTAATATGTGTACGTTGCAATCTGTTCAATTCAGAACAATAAGCAACCCCATGACCCAATGAGATGAGAATGATATGTATGACGTGTAAATGAGGTGTAGTCTTGTACAGACCCAGGTCGACCATTCCTGAGAGATTATGGTTAATTGAACCCCAGCCATCAAAGTACACCGGTAACCACAGTCTAGTATTCAAATCCGAATAAAAGTAACTATTTTTACTAAGATTTGAACCAGGAACCTTCGTCTCCGAAAAACAGCTGTTAAACAGCTGATTTTGGCGACGACTTTACCTCTAGACCAACCCGGTGGGTTGTTTTATTAATAATATTTCGTTTTTGAATAATTGTATGTTTCTTTATGTTCAGTAAAAGCACTAATATTTTTATTATTATTACTATAAAATAGCTGCAATTAATAGATGTATAGCTACAGCAAATTAAATAAATGGAGAGGTAGATCTGTTTCACAGACATGTTAAAATTAAAGAAAAACTATACAGGTGACTGTGAAAGAAGGTTGTAAATATTGCGTGATCTTTATATTTTTTATGTATTCGTATGATGTTCCACTATGTGTTGGGCTCAGCGGCTGGCTGTTCTTTTTTTTTTGGGGGGGGAGAAAGAATGACAATGTTAAGTTTATAGTGGTGCAGTACACTGAGGAAATATTCTATTGCTGTTCTACTGTACCACCTCGGTACCTTGCGACCAGCTATAGTATAAGGTGGAGACGGCGGGGTGTAGGGAAGTTTGGGAGCCCCGAAACAAAAAAAAAATATTATCACATAGTTAGCCAATTATATGACTGGAGGATTTAAGAACGGAAGAGGTAGAGGTATAAAAGACACTAATCAGAGTTATCTTCTCTGAAAGTAATGAATTTCATGATACAGTCAGACCCTGTGGTGAATGAAGTGAATATATCATTTGCAGGGTGAAAAATATAAGCTTATCATAACGCCTGTCATGCTGATAGGCGTACTTCTCCAATCATTGATGAAGGCAAAATAAATCACATCACTCCTCGTTTTACTTAGTAAAGCTAAATCGTCAATTGTCAATCTGTTTCTGACACTACTTTATTCAAAGTTTCACGGTAGAAAAATGGTTCTTGCAGTCCTATAGGATGATGGGAATATAGTAGTTATATTCTGGGTATGAGATTTCAAATTTGGAAAACTACTTTTGGGAAGTTAATAAAACAACTGCTTCAACTCAGTACACTATATAATTCTAGAGGTTTAAACCAGCATTTCGGCTGATGAACAAAACAACTTATATTTTTATATAATGTATTCATAGAATGTCCGTACAATAGAATCCCAGTAACCAAATCCGGGTTATTCAAAACGATCAAAAATCAATATTTTTTCGATATTGGTACGTAATTTTATTGTTTTTTAGGACAAATTTTGGGCTATGTGAAGTGACTTAAGATATTTCTTTAATCTCATTTTCTTAGCCTACATTTCTCAGTATTTGTAAACTGTCTAAATAAATCTGATTATGGGGATGTGAGATGGTCAGACAAAGGCAGATGGGTAACGAATTTAAGTCCAGTGGAAAGGTGCAAGAGAAGGAGACTCCCAAAGATCCTTAATAGATCAGGTGGACAAAACCATGGAGAAGAGAAGACCTCTGGAGTTAGATTGGATGGATTGGTTTTAATGGACGTAATGGTTGTGAGAGAGAGGAGTTGGCGAAAACCGTGGAAACCCTTCATTGTTCTTAAATATGGTGATCCGGAAGGATATCCAAAAATTTACTTGGTAAGCATCTCCTAAAACATATACAACGGATTCTCACACCTTTTCTACAATCATTTTTAATTAATTTGCACCCATCTTAAATCCACTTTTTTGAGTTTAAAATGAAAATATTTTGTATTATTTCTAAACCTTAGTTTAAGACATTTTTGTAAAAATTTTATTAAAAAAAATTGAAAATTATTTCTTAAAAAACTATTCTTGTTTCCTGCCTTGATATCATAAAAATAATTGGATAATATATGTAGAAAACAGGTGGTAAAATAGTATACCATAATTAGCTAACGAGCGTATGGTAAAGTGAAGTTGATGTAGGTGGGCAGTGGTATAATATTTTACCACCACATTTAAGTCCCTGCAAGAGTCAAAATAACAGAAAAAATTTTTTAAATATTTTTTCAAAAATCAAAAGCACATGTTTAAATACCATATCCATTTTCATTAATTTTTTAAAAACTTTTTCTTATGCCTGCTAAAGGGTTAAGAGTCATGAACAAAAAAATCAGATGAAATCTAGACATACAAATTATTTTCATGAACACTCAAATTACTTTCTATTACTATATTCTATAATAACTATTCAAGATAAACAGAGCCATAGATAGAAAGCAAAAACTATTTTTTTTTAATCTAAATAAAAATAAAAATCTGAGAGATATTTTTCTATAATGAAGAACAAACAAACAAGATTCCAACATGTAATAAATACATTTAACACAACATGTAAAATGTATGGGAACACATTACAATGTTGCAAACAGCAGGCCTATTTCTATATATTCAATGTAATTTGAATTGCGGCATACTTTTCACTTTTATGGATTAATTCTATAACTTAATTTATAAAAAATTATTATACTTAACAGTTAATGGTAGATTGAATTATTTATTTATATATCAAATATTACAATATTATACAACTGTATCTGGGCTGAGTATGTGTTTATTTACAAAATATTTCTGCGAAATTAGTTTTTCGGTTTAAAAAAACCACTAATAATAGTTAGTTTAATGAGTTTTTTATTAGCCAAGGAAAAATGCGACTGTTTGTCTAGCAACCAATACAGTAGGTGATTTTTTATGAGTTTTTTATTTATTTTTTACTAAATAAAAATATTTAGTTTAATGTTTTATGGCACGTGCAGTAATACAGAGTGATTTGTTATTCCTGTTACACAATTGTTAATGTCTGGTAATTTTTTTCTAGGAAAGGGAAATTTTGTTTTTTAACACGAAGTTGGTTACCCTACTCAACGGTATAGATACAGCAGTGTGATTTGATTCTCCTTGAGCTGTGTAAAATTTTGTGTCGTTTCCGGTCGTGTTACGAAGAGAATATCATTTACTCTAGAACAACATTTTGCTATGAAATCGTACGCAAATGTAAAAGATTCGTTTCAAATTAAATTTTTTTTGTGTTCCGCCACCAGAAAAAGTGTTAATTTCTAATTATCACTATGTTTAAACTCGATTCTGTTATGATTTACGAAGACCTAAACCAACGGTAATATTGCATTCACTTGTTTAAATCTGAAGGCTGAAGTTCTCGGACTAATCGTGCGCGGTACGGATACAGTTTAAATTTTTTAGCAACTTTCTAAACGCTCGAATATGACAAACCAATTTGTGAGGAAAGTTTTCGTAAACTTTTCCGTGAATAATTGAGCATATCTTTTCATCTCTTATCATATTCTCTAAAACGCCATCTGTCAAGAGAGTCGGTTAACTACTACTTTTTCTATCGCAAACACTACCTGTCTCAAGAAATCGATTTGTTAGCCTAAATATTGACATTTTTTTGGTGGAGGAACAACAAAACATTTAATTTGAAATGATTTTATTACACTCGGTTACGATTTCGTTTCAAAATATTGTTCAAGAATGAAAACCCGTTGTTCTAGGGTAAAATACATTCTCTTCGTAACACGACTGGAAACGCGCAAAATTTCAAACAGCTTAAGAGAATCAACTCACACTACTGTATCTATACCGATCGAGTAGGGCTACAAACTTCGTGACACAAAACAAATTTCCCTTTCTTAGAAAACCATTACCAGACATTAACAAAAATTGGGTAACAGGACTGAAAAATCACAGTAGTATTCTAATAATTTATAAAACTCAATAGAACACGGTAAATTTATCTAAACTCCAACTTGCTAAACTGCTTTTAGCTACTTAGGCAATGATTAATTCAAGTAATTATTATTAGTTAACAGGAAATAAACTAAATTTCATTTGTATATAATTGAAGCTCTTATAACCCACAATTTTATTCTATTTTTAATATTTTATTCAATAATTGTTAAAAGAAAAAATTGTACGTTTGCCAAATTTAGACAAAAAAATTTAAGGGACTTGTTCTCAAATTTGTACCTCATTAAATTTAACTAATTATTTTAAATATATATTAATAAATTTCCTTAAAAACAGGTCTAGAATTACTCGTATATACCAATTTTTTGTGATTTACTTTCACATTTCAATGTTAATCCACATAATAATTATTGAGTAAACTAAATTACAAGTTTTTTGCCTGTGCTACACGTCAGCTTATCACTAGTGTCAGAGAGGTCTCAATCAGTTTAAGGTTGTGTATATTAATCGTTTCAAAACAGCCCGATAACACTTTTTCTTTCCAATTATTTAACTAATCTATGACTTACAAAAAAAGGCAATAACTATTTTTGTACCTAATGTCTGGTAGTTAATTTAAACTCTTCGAACAATAATTACGAGATCTTTCTAACAATTTTCCGCTATTCTGAAACATCGTAGAAGTAATAAAAATAAAAATAAACGTTTCTATTACTTTTGATTTTCTTAAATTCCTATTCAGAACATCTCATTCATTGTAATTCACTATACTTTTTTTTTTGGTTTAACGTCCGACTGTTCTGCAATTATTGCTAATGCAAACGGTGAAGGATGAAATGATTTTTTTGTAACGTATGAAAATATGCCATTCCTGAATGGGATTTGAACCTAAGACCGCATAATGAGACGTGCTTGCCTCTCATCATGCGGTCTTGGGTTCGAATCCTATTCAGGCACGGCATATTTTCATACGTTACAAAAAAATCATTTCATCCTTCACTATCTGCATTAGCAGTAATTGCAGAATAGTCGGTTGTTAAACCAAAAAAAAAAAAAAAATTTCACCATATCACAAACTTTGTTCAACGTGTACCACCCCATAGGCCTAAAATACACAATTTCTTGCAACAAACAATCTATTGACTCAACCATTTCTAGAGTTATCATTACTACATATTCTATTTATATGTAAGTGTGAGCTACGTTTGAGCAGAGTATAAAGTCTTTAATTTGTTATTGAGCGAAATTATTTTTTCTCGTTTGTGGCCATTATCAGATCCTTCCTGCTGTATGGGTCACCGGTCTGTTGGCCCCTTCTTTCGACAACTAACAAAAATAAATTTCATTTCTTCCACAATTGTATCCTTCGCGTTATCTTGGACATACTACTTGAAATTTCATTGTACACGAACATGTTTTGACCCTTTTGCTTCATAATTACATTCGCAACACAACCAGACCACTTCACGAAAGCGGAAGGACCCCTAACATCGACATCATCAGAAACATTTATGAAGTACATTCATCGGAGACTTTTCGGAACTTGCCTTTCCATTAAATCTTTTTTATTTATTTTGTTTTTTTGTTTTGGACCTCTATCATGACTATTGATCAGTAAATTATTTGTAAAATCTATGTGTATAATACTCTTTTAGCTATATTTAATTTTTGTTTGCATTATTGACTATTTTTGTTTGTATTTTTCTCTCCTTTTCTTTTCTTTCTACCTTTGTATTGTTTTTTGGTCTGTAATGAAATATTGTTTCTTTAATTGGGCCGTAGTCGGCCTGTTGCAAACAATTAAATTAAATAAATAAATGAATAAATAAAATGTTATGCGTGGACAAAGATATAAAACACTTCGCTTAATAATACATGCCAAGATTCAGGGGAAGAGAGGTGTGGAAGGAAAAGAATTTCTTAGTTGAAGAATCTTCGTGACTGGTTTCATTGTACCTCAGCGGAGTTATTGAGAGTTACGGTTTTCTAATTCCGAATAGCAGTCATGATTTCAAACCTCCGGTCGGCGAGGTAACTGATAAGAAGAAGAAGCTCTCCCAATCCCGTCCTCGAAAAATGAAGCGATTGGGGGATCGACCAGTCTACTGCCTGCATCTGCATGTTCTGTGTATTGCTTGTGTCCCAGCTTCGTGTAGTTGGAAGGAATGCAGTGCGTTGTTATAGTAGTGGGAGAACGAATGAGTGTTAGTAGTGTTTCACAGCTGACGCATTTGTAGTGGTAGCGTGTATCAACTAGACTAAAAAAATATTCTTTTCATCCGGCGCATTAATTTAACAAATACCTACCGGGTTAGTAACTTGGTCGGATTCATAATATTTAACTTACCAATTTATAACAAAATATGTAAATAAATAAATGTAATTAATACAAACATATAAACTTCGCTTAATAATACATGCCAAGATTCAGGAGAAGAGAGACGTGGAAAGAAAAGAATTTCTTAGTTGAAGAATCTTCGTGACTGGTTTCATTGTACCAGTAATACAAAATTAAGAAAATAATAAGTAATACTTAAGTATTAATTTAATTTTTTTTTAATTTTTAATTTAAATACAAATTTAATTTAAATTTTAACTTAATAAAAAAATTAAGAGTAATACAAAAATCGTTCTCCCAGCATGCGTCACTCATTCATTATACCTCACCCTACGGGTGAGGTATAATGGGTGAGGCTGCGTACCCTACACGCAGCTTGCAACCACACAATACGTGTACGTTAGTTGTTTTGTGTATTTGTGTATTTGACATTTTTTTACTCTCAGGAGTATTCTAGTTTTTCTCAGTTTTTTACAACTCTTAACCTACCTACTTTTAAAGGCACGAGCCTCCACTGATCCAATAAAATATATTTCTGAACCGCACTATATTTTTAATAATATATACTATAAATAAAAACTACATTGAAATAAATAAATAAAATAAAATAAATATAGTAATTCGTGCAAATGTAAATTAGAATAAGTAGAAATAATACGTATAATTATACAACATTTATATAACATTATTGTTAAATGTATTTAAACGCAACACACAGGTTAAGTTGCAATAATAACTTAAAATTATACATTATGAATTTACCATTGGACATTTAATACTTAAATAATGTATTTCAATATCCAGAAAATTTCATGTAAACACAAAAACACACACACACAAACGCAAAGTAATTTAGTGTCATTATATAAATACTTCCTAGAGTACAATAAAAATTATTTATAATATATTTTTTATATATAAAAAGCCTCCAGGCTTAATATATAGTAATAATAATAATAATAATTATAATAATAACAATGTTATACAGATGGCCGTGATTTAAGTCGCTTAGGGGTATAACCGCCGTAACTGCTAGATCTTGTTACTTTATACTTACTGGTAAATTGTACAACATTTACAGTTTAATCGTTTTATGGTGTGATTTTTCAGTGAAATTATTTTAATATATTATAACCTGTAATAGACAAATATTGTAATGCAGATAAATTATGTAGTTACAGGTTTATGGTACTGTAATATTTATGGTAAACCTGTTATTATTAAAACAGTAAAATTAACTGTAACTTTTATTCTATTTTATTCGGTTTTGGAATTTTTTGCTATTGTAAATATTATTAAATAGTTACGGTTTTCATTGTTTTCCCTCTCTTAACCTTTGCCGCCATTTATTCAAATTACCATGGGCCTAACCCGTGGTGTAGTGGTCATCGCAAATGGCTTTTAGGTTAAGAGTCCCGGGCTTGATTCATGGTAGAGTCTGATATTTTTAATTCCTCTTGACTTATATGAATATATATGAAAGGAAAGTACACATATTGTTTTCATGTCAACTTTTTGAAATAGAGTTTTTACCGGAAATACACATATACAGGCTTCGTGAACCCATAAATCATGTTTAAGCAGCAGTGTATGAACAAAATATCTCAAGAACGGAATATCGTATGAATTTTAAACATGAAACTTAAGTTATCTACTACAAGGGAGCTCAACGAGAATATTTTCATCAAAATCGGTCTACCGGATGCAGTGGGTTTTCGAATGATAATTAAATTTTTCTCGATTTTCTCAAAAACGGCTCTCATTATTTTGTTTAAAATCGGCTAATGTACTAAATTTTTGTGCTCTACAAGATAGGGTAGTCACTGTTGAAATTTCTGCTGGAATTCTTTTTGGGGATCTTTATACACATAGTTAAAAATTGTTATTTTTTTAAAATTTCAACCTTAATATGCATTTTAGGAGAAAAGCGTAAATAATAATCGAAGTTGTAGGAAATTAAAAACCTACAACTTTTTTATTTTAACCATTTTTTACTACAACATTTTTACTTAAGCGTCAATTAGTGATTTTCGCTATTTTTCTCATCGAAGTTTGAAAAATGTAGGATTTTCTTAAGATTACTGAATTAAAATGCATTTTTGACAAAAGAGTGTGTAATAAAAGTTAATTACAAGAATTTAATGTTGCTCATGTTCCCTTAAGTGTGGAGGAGTTCGCTCCTGTTCACCTGCAGGGTGCTGCTCAGGCGTGACTTGAGCACTGGTATCCCGAGACCGGTTCATCAGCGGTAACATCTTGGTTTAATACAAGAGGAATATTCAGGCATTTGAGTTCCTTACGTTTTGCGTACCCAATTTTCCGAGTTCGTGCTCGACAGACATACGTGCGGTGCAATCTGTAATGTGGCGAACGCACGGTTTGGTCACCCAATCTAATGAAATAAGGATGTTTAGATTGCCGCGTCCGCCTCTCGGCTTGGGCTTTGTGGGCCTGAGGGCCTAACCGGTCTCCCAGACCGCCAGGTAATAATAACTATGACTCTCTCATAGGGAAGTTTAGGAGCTCTCGAACAAAAATAAAAGTTATCAATACCTTTGTCAATATAATTGTTTTATGAGAAATATCTTATGGTTGTTGTTTAGGTCAACAGCCAAAAGGCTGGTTTGAACCTCTAGAGGTTTTACTAAGTAAAAACGAGGAGTAAGGTGGTTTACCATTGCCTTTCTCACTGAGTTGAAAGAGCATGCTTATCAGCGTGCCAGGCCCTCCGAAAAGCACTCACTTTCCACCCTGCAAATGACACCTTCACTTCATTCACCACAGGGTCTGGCTGCATAGTGTGAAATTCATTACTCTCAGAGGAGATAACTCTGACTAGTTTCTTTTACACCTCTACCTCTTCTGTTCTTAAACAGTTCAGTCATATAAGTGGCTGACTATGTGATAAGAAACAGAACTATTCTTTTTTTAGCCCTGGACCAAACAGATAGAGTGCATTTAAAATAACACTCCACCTGCCCGTTTTGGGCATATCGTATGGTTATCATCAAGCAAATCCATGCATATTTGTTATCACATTAGGATAAAAAAAATTAATTTTTGTTTATGTAGACGAGAGTAATAACTTCTTCAGTACCCCAATAAAATAAAACGGGATTACTTTTTTTTCAAACTCTACGCTTCATATGATATTATCCTAAATGAGTTTTATTTCCAAATTTTCCAGATTTCTTCCTCAATTCTGAAATTTTTTTAATTTCTACTCTACTAAAGTGCGATTCACGAAAGAAAACACCTGTCTTTTAAAGAGCAATATTTTTTGAACCGTGGTACGTAGAAACAATTACGATATATAAAATTAAAGCTTGTTTTATTGTTTACAGGAATAAAATTTTTGGAAATTAATAGTTTATTAAATATAACGAATTACGGATAAAAAGTACTTTTATTAACCACTCTTCCAGTATACCAAACTTAAAAGCACTATAACTCTGTTCAAGCGTACGTTAAAATGTACACAACTACAAAGTATTATAATCCTATAAAGTATTATTATAAAATATTAATGTAATCCTGAAACCAACAATAAAACAAGCTCTAATTTGAAGTATCGTAATTGTTTTTACATACAACATTTCAAAAGATATTGCTGTTTAAAGACAGGTGTTTTCTTTCGTGAATCGAACTATAGTTATTTTTAATGGATTAAGAACTCAATAAGCAAAACCAATTCGAAAGCTCATTTATATGAGTAAAAAGTTTTACATGAGATTTTTGAATAAACTAACAAAATTAGTTCATTTTCAAATTATTTTTACTCTAAACTAAGTTTTGAAAAATTTGAATTTAGTTTAATTTGCACATTTAATACTCCTTAAATGAAAACAGAATAGGTGTAATGGTAGAGATTTGTTTTTTTTAAATGAGTGAAATGCGATCGTTCTTGAAAGTGTTTTCATAATAATGTACGTAATAAAGGAAATATCGATTTAAATAAGCTTAAACTAAACATAAAACTACAAATTTATGTTTATTTTTCATTTATGTCTACAGTTCATGTTTTGTTTAAATTTATGGTCAATAAAACTGTGTCTTTCTGAAGGTCGCATGAGCCTATTTTAATATAGGAACAACCCCACTCAATTTACTTCACCTACTACATTTTTCTATCAACTTTAAACTTAAAGTTAATTGTACATTCAGATCATTAATAACTAATTTCCATACTATAAAAATAGTTCTAGTACAATCTCTAACTCTCCTTGTTATCTGGTATATAATGACACATACAGCAGTCAAGAAAAATATCTCAAGAAGCTCCATAAAATATAAGCGTGGACACCAACAAAATTAAAAAATTTTAAGCAATTTTTTATTATAAAACATGGAAAAATCAGAGGAAAAGCCATAAAGAGGCCACAAAAGTCCATTTGTTTTCACGAGAACACAGTTCCTAAAAATTGAAACAGCCATTTCGTTTACTCCATTTTGTAGAACATAAAAAAAACGCAGTAAATAAATCGATTTGAAAGAAAATTGTAGGAATCGTTTTTGAAAAAATGACAAAAATTAAACTATTACTGCTTATTAATTTTAATCTCAGATTCGCTAAAATTCGATAACGTAGGTTTCAGTTTTCAACTTGATACAATTATCCTAGTAGATAGAAGTAATACATGCCAATAACAGATAGGTGGAGTGTCAAATTATTTACACTCAATCAGTTCGTTTGTAGGGCTAAAAGCTGACAGAAGATAACTTCCAGCACTGTTTCCAACAATGGAAAATTCGCATGGAGCGTTGTAGAGATAGAGAAGGGGTGTATATTGAAGGTGACAATAAGTGATTACATATAATTTTTTTTTTCTTTAACAGTAAGAATTATTTTACAAACAGTTTAAAAAAACTTTCAGTAAATGTTTTGATGATGAATATAACTTGAAGAAGACAGCATTTAGCAGCGTTGCTTCCGTGTGATCGTTTGGATATAAGTAATGAAGGGTTTCTTCTTGGTCCTGGTGACGTACAATTTTTTTCATACGGATGAAGTGAATGAAGGTGTGAAAAAGAGGGAATGAAGACGTGATACTGATGATCTGTGTAACTGATGATTGAAAATTTATATAAAATAAAAATAAAATTTTTCAACGTCAGTCTCGTTATTAAACAGCCACATCTCGTATTATGTGGTAAATATATTTCAATGAAAATTTCTTTTCGATTTATTTTTGTGAGGTAAATTTTATACATCAACTCTTTGTTTTACGTGAAAGGATTGTAGATTTTTTGTAATAAATAAAATTATATTTCCTTAATCTTTTAGAATGTTTGAAATATATTAAGAAAGGAAAAATAAAAATAAAATCTATAACAAACAATATCCTTTACAATTAAATCGAATGACAATTTGCGTAACCAAGAACAACATTAAAGAAAGAACAATTTTAATTTAGAATAAGATAAAATAAGAATAAAATAAAATAGGCTTGATAATTATTAATACAGAGTAACCGTGACTTGCTAACAGTTCCGCTTGTTCCATTAATGCAAACAGTCGAGTCGTACTACTACGCGATGCTGAATTATTACCCGAATGAATGTCTCATTCGATATCCTGATATGAAGGTCGAATAACGCGCTATATGAGTGACCACTAAAAAGGGTTTTCAAAACCCTTCTATTATTCTCCACTGCACAGCACTTCCTCCTCCTGTTCTAATCTAGTTTATGTAACAAGTATTGTTTCTAACAAATTATATTTACACACACGCACAACGTGGTTTAAAAACTATGTAAAACCTTGATGTCAGTTATTTTATTTTTTTAATTTAATACGGAAAATTATTGAAAATTATACAGTAATCCTACGTTAAATAAATATTTTTCTGTAAAAACTCAAGAAAAGAAGATTAAATTAAATTAAAAAACAGGTGCGATACATTCACACTACTTTCTCTTGTCAAAGTAAACAATGAAAACAACTAAATTTTAATCGTGAGTGAATGAAAATCAACCTCTGTTTAACCTTAAAATAAAATCACTAATTGATAATAAAATAAGTTCTGTAGAGAAAAAATAAAAACTAGTTTTCTTATAACTTTGCATAAACTTTATTTATCTATATTTATTTATGTAACTTTATCATATTTTATTTTAATTTATAAACTTTACGTTTACATTATTTTAAGATCCAAGAAAGGTGACCGAGACGCCATCTTGTAACGACCCACCGATGCGTGAATAAACAAAATGGGCAGTAACAACGCACCAGACAATTAATATTTATTTAGGGCCTACCATCTATTTCGCAAATATGAAGTTTGATAATTTTACTTAGACCTAAAATACAGTAACATTTTAGGACACTTTAAAAAAAACTGTATAATTTTCATAATTAACTGAACGATTAAGCTGTAAGAACGCAGAATGGGACAAGACCCTCTTCTCCACTTGACCTATCGGAAGTAATCTACAGTGGAATATCAGTCACGTCCGAGAATTGAAGCAGATGCTTTAAATTTTATAAATCTTCTCAAAAATTGTATTTTAATGCGTATTATTGAGTAATTTTTAAATAAATAATAATTTTCAATACTGGTAAAAGTCAGTTGTAAAATTTCAGAAAGGCGACCAAGAGGCCATCTTGTAACCACCCACCGATATGTGAATAAACAAAATGGGCGGGAGCAACGCACTAGACATATTATATTTTATTTTCCATGTATTCCGCAATAGAAAGTTTGATAATTTTTCTTAAACCATAAAATACAGTAACATTTTAAGTCATTTTTAAAAAAACCTAAATAATTTTTAAGTTCAATTGAACAATTAAAATGTGAACACACCGACTAGAGCCTCATACTCTCCACCTCTTGACCTCCCAGAACTAATGTACAGCAGATTATCAGTCACGTCCAAGAAGCAGACACTTTAAATTTTATAAATATTCTCAAAAATTTAATTTTAATGCGTGTTTTTGAGTGATTTTTACATAAATAATAATTTTCAATACTGGTCAAAGTCAGTTGTAAGATTCCAGAAAGGCAACCGAGAGGCCATCTTGTAACGACCCACCGATACGTGAATTAACAAAATGAGAGGTATCAATGAAAGGGGTCGGCGGAAGAAAGTGCTAACCCACAAAATTTCCAACATGATTTTTCTTAAATATTCTGTAACAATAAAATGTTCAACACGTTTTAAACAGGGTGCTATATTTACTATCTTAAGAACCTAGTATTATAGAAAATAAAAAATGTTTAACAAAACTGCCAAAACATGGTTTGTAGATTTCAGTAAACTTTTAAAATAACATTGCATAAAATTATGTTGATGTAGGTTAGCACTGTCTTCTCCCGACCCCTTCAATGGATCAGATATATTATATTTGTTTACCATTTATTTCGCAAACATAAAGTTTGATAGTTTGCATTAAGTTTGTTTGATTTGCTGCCTATAATAAACAGGTGGAGTGTCAGATTATTTGCACTCAATCTGTTCGTTGCAAGCTAAAATAAATAGTTCTGTTTCTTATCACATGGTCAGCCAATTAAATGACTGAATCATTTAAGAACAGAAGAGGTAGAGGTGTTAAAGACACTAGTCAGAGTTACCTCCTCTGAAAGTAATGAATTTCACTATACAGTCAGACCCTGTGGTGAATGAAGTGAAAGTGTCATTTTCAGAGTGGAAAATATATGCTTTTCAGAAGGCCTGGCATGCTGATAAGCATACTTTTCCACTCAGAGAGGAAGGCAATTGTAAACCATCTCACTCCTCGTTTTACTTAGTAAAACCTCTAGAGGTTCAAACCAGCCTCTACAGGCTGTTGACCTAAATAACAACAAAAACAACAACAAAGTTTGATAATTTTAGACCATAAAATACAGTAACATTTTAAGACACTTTTAAAATACTGAATAATTTTTAACATTAATTGAACGATTAAGTTGTGAGAACGAAGACTGGGAACAGACGCTATCCACCTCTTGACCTACCAAAACTAATCTACTGCGGTTTATCAGTCACGTCCAAGAATTGAAACAGACATTTTAAATTTTATTAATCTTCGCAAAAATTTAATTTCAATACGTACTTCCGAGTGATTTATACAAAATAGTAGATTTTAATACTTGTCAATTTTAGTTGTAAGATACCAAAAAGGCGACCGAGAGACCATCTTGTAACGACCCACCAATACGTGAATAAACAAAATGGGCGATACAAACGCACCAGACATATTATATTTACTTACCATCTATTTCACAAATGTAAAGTTTCATCATTTTACTTTCAACATAAAACACAGAAACATTTTAAGACACTTTTACAAAAAAAAACTGAAATATTTTCAAAATTTTTTGATCGATTTACTAGTGAGAACACAGACCGGGAAAAGATCCTCTCCTCTTCTTGATCTAACAGAACTAATCTACAACGGATTATCAGTGACGTCCAAGAATTGAAACAAACACTTTAAATTTTATAAATTTCAAAAATTTAATTTAGTAGGCCTACTCATTTTTGAGTGATTTTTACATAAATAATAATTTTCAATGCTGGTCGAAATCAAGGATACAAGTTAATTTGTTTTACTTTGTCTTGCTCTATATGAATACATAGAGAAGGAAAGTAGGCCTACTATTGTTTTCATGTCGATTTTCAAAATCAAATTTTTTACCAGAAATACAAATTTTAAGGCCTCTAAATCCAAAAAACAAGTTTTTACCGACTGACCTGTGTGCGTGCGTTTGGGTAAAGAAATCTCAATAACGGAATATCTTTTTTTTTAAAAAGGTATCAAGTGATCTTACCATTTATTTTTTCCAAAAAGAACTAATATTAAACAGTCATACCGACTAATATTATTTCAAAATGTAAAGATAAATTGTTCTACATTCTATGAAACTATGTAGACACGTCATACAATCATTGATCACAAAAATCTAATTTTGAAAAGTGTTACTTAGCACATCCATCTACTTAAATCTTCTACTAAAAATTCTACAAGTTTTGTAAAAATAAACAATTTTTATTTACAAGTAATTTGTAATTTTCTGTTAAGAAAACCGCATAAAAATTGGTATTTTATATGTTGGGTCGTTTTACACTTTTGACCAAATTAAATAAAAAGTTTTTCTAGAAAAATATCATCAAAATCGGTTATTTTGAAGTACTGTTTAAAGATCAACGTGAAAGATAGAGCGGTATATAGCTAAATAAATGTTGTTCTAAAAATCCCGTAGGGTATATAATAAAAGTAAATTCCACGAGACGATGCTGGTGAATGACATTACGGGCGAAACACTTCTCAATAGAACAGAAATGAAGCAGAAAATTGAGAATCTAAAGTGCTTGGGAGGGCCGAGGAGAACGGGAACAGCCTGGACGGAGGAGCGAAAAAGATCACATGCAGAAAAAATGAAGGCAGCATGGGCCATCCGGAAACTGGCTGGAACTAAGAGAAATGCATCCCTAGTAGGATCTAACAAGAAATAATAATAATAATAAAAGTAAATTATGTCAGCCTCCATACATAAAATGAAATTCAAAACTAATATATATACAGTTTGGATTTTCCAACATGGAAATGATTGAAATAAAGAATGTGTTAGCAGATTCCGATCGGTTTACTCAGATTTCAACAAAGATATTATGTTGTGTAAAACTTAGCTTTCAATAAAGATATATTACTATCATGGTACAATGTCTTTACACATTGTTGTACCTATTATAGCAACAAATAAATTAAAAGTTACATTAAATTAATTATTTCTCAGTTCATTTGTACACGCAATCTATTAATAGGATGTACTCATAAATATAAACTATTACGAATTTATGTGTTCATTTTCCACTGATTTTAAACACGTTCTGTTTTACCATATATAAAAATTGTTTACAATAACCTACATAATTTATGAATCATTTCATTTTAAAATCCAGGAAAATGTGTGGCGTTATTTGTTATTTTTAGTTTAGTAATATTATACTTGTATAGCTACGGTCACCAACATATATGTCTTGAAAGTTCAAGAATTAGTCAACATTGATCTGTCGTAACCTGCGGTACCTCATACATGTCATCAGGAATCACAAAATAAATAAACTGTTAAAACGCATTCTGCTAAAAAAAAAAATCTGGTGTGAAACCCTCACACAACTTTCTCGTGCCAATGCAAATAATTTAAACAATAACCTGACATTAGTAATAAAACATTAGAAATAAACAAAAAACTAACCTCAAAAAAATAATCTTATTTTAATCATGAGTGAAAGACGCAAAATGAAATTCGACCTCAGTTTTGCTTAAAAATGCGGAAAATCACTCTTTCATGCTAATCTAAGCTCTATAGAGAAAAATGCTCAATAAAATTTGTAGATCTTGTAATTTCCTATAAATTTGATTGAAATATGCACTTTTTCGTAAAATGCATACTAAGGCCGAAATCTGTAAAAAATTGATTTTTCACACGTTTTCGTGAGAAAAAAAAACAGAAAATTGCTAATTACCGCTAAACTAAGCGTTATACAAAAACATGTTTGAAATAAAAGTTGTTGGATTTTAAACTCTCTACAGCTTCTATTATATACATTTTTGCGCTAAAATGCATATTAAAGCCGTAATCTTAAGAAAACAATTTCTTTACGTAAAAACAGCCTCATCAAAAATTTCAGCAAACGTGGCGCCTACTCTATCTTGTAGAGAATAAAAAACTGAGTAAACCAGGCGATTTCAAAAAAGTCGTAGGACCAGTTTTACAGAAAATCGCAAAAAGTGAAAAAATACACGAATAAACTACTACTTCCGGTTGACCGATTTTGATGAAAATGTTCGAGTCGGGTCCGGTAGTGGTATGTAACTTAAGTTTCAAGTTTCAAGTTCGTACGTTGTTTCGTTCTTGAGATATTCTGTTCACACACACACAGACCAATCGCTAAAAACATGTTTTTTGGGTTCAGGGGGTCTGAAAACGTGTAGATCCGGTGAAAACTCGATTTCGAAAAATCTACATGAAAACAATATTTTCCTTCCTACATATTCATATAGGCAAGAGAAAGTAAAAATAAAGAAAAGTCTGGCATTAAACACTGGCACTACTTTTTCTTACCAATGTAAATAATAAAACAAAATAACCTATGTTTTATCATTAGATAAAAAATGTTGTTGTTTAGGTCAACAACCGAAAGGCTGGTTTGAACCTCTAGAGGTTTTACTAAGTAAAAACGAGAAGTGAGGTGGTTTACAATTGCCTTCCTCACTGAGTTGAAAGAGTATGCTTATCAGCATGTCAGGCCCTCCGAAAAGCACAATCTTCCACCCTACAAATGATACCTTCACTTCATTCACCACAGGGTCTGGCTGATAGTGAAATTCATAACTCTCAGAGGAGATAACTCTGACTAGTGTCTTTTACACCTCTGCCTCTTCTTTTCTTTAATAGTTCAGTCATAAATGGCTATCTATATGATAAGAAACAGAACTATTTTTTGTAGCCCCAGAACCAACTGATCGAGTGTAATTAATTTAACACTCCACCTTCCCGTTATAGGCAGTAAAAAATTATAAAATGAAAATATAACCTAATTTTAATTATGAGCTAATGGCAGAAAATAAAAATCAACCTCTGTAGAACTTAAGGGGAGATTGCACCATGGTTTAAACTCAAAATTTCGATTTATTGGATTTTTTTGTTTTTCAATAGTTTAGGCCTAGATCTACCAGAAAAATATTAATTACGACAAAAAACAATACCTAATTTTTTTACGAAAAAATTATTATAATTACCATGAGCGAATATTTTTCACAATTTTATACTGCTCGTTTTAGTGCAAAGAGAAATTTAGTTTTTAAAATATCTGCATCACTGTTTTTTGTATTCTCAGCTGTTGGTTCAGTTTTCTAAACAACTTTTGATGGGAAATTTACTTGTTTGTGTAAATTTTGTTTTTGATTTCTGCCACCTTCTTGTTTCTTGCGTTTTCCGGTATATTTAGAGTTTTAATACTAGGTACACTTTTCTCAGAAACCAATAAACCTACCAGGCTAAAAATTTAACCAGCTAATTATCTTGTATATCCAAATATACCGACATTTGTATTACTTCCTCAGGTGCTTCGAAAATTAGTAATACGCAAAAAACGTAGATATCAATTTGCAAAAATTTTATGTTATTCGTAATTTTAACAAAAAATGGTACGGTCCAAAGATTAAATTGAAAAAATGTCAGTAGCTCGAGAAGAAACTTGACACCTATAAAATAAAGTAAAGTTTGATTTCCCTATTTTTTACTAATCCTATGAAAAATGTACCTAAAGTAGTAAATTTAACATTGGCGGGATACAAAGTACAATCTCCCCTTAAAAAAATCACGGAAAATCAGTAATTCCTTCTAAACTAGGCTCTGTAGAGAAAATTGCTGACAAATACAACTTGTAGGTTTTTTAATTTTCTATAATTTTGGTTAAATACATTTTTGTCGTAAAATGCATACTAAGGTCGCAATCTTAAAAAATTCTATGTTTTCAGGTTTGATGAAAACAAAAAACAGATAAAACGCTAATTGACGCTAAACTATGCATTGTACAAGAAAACACTTGAGTAAAAGTTGTAGGCTATTAATGTTCCACAACTTTGATTTTATACGCGTTTGCCCTAAAATGTATATTAAGGCCAAAATCTAAAAAAAACACACATTTATTTTTACAAGAGCCCAACCTCCGCAAGAATTTCACCTGACAGAAATAATGCAGAGCATAAAAAATTTAGTAAATGAGGCATTTTTTTAAAAAAAACGTAGTAAACGAGTCATTTTTGAGAAGATTGCAAAAGAGTGAAAAATTGCACGAATAAACTACAACTTCTGTTTGACCAATTTTGATAAAAACGTTCGTTTTGGGTTCGGTAATGGTATCTAACTTAAGTTTCAACTTTGTACGATGTTTCATTCTTGAGATAATTTTTCACACAAGTACGCGCGCGCGCGCGCGCACACACACACACACACACACACCAATCGCTAACGACCTGTTTTTTGTGTTCAGGGGGTCTGAAAACGTGTATATCCGGTGAAAAAATCGACATGTGGGTTTTCCTACATTTTTAATTTCTAATTAACACGTTACTCTATTAATTAGTCGAAATTAATGTAAAATGTTTTTAGTTCAAAAATTCGACATTAAACCAATATTTTCCTTTGTTCTATATTCCTATAAGGAAACTAAATGTTAAATAGGGCAAGAGAAACTAAAAAGTGGTGGATTAACGAAAAATGTGGAATTAATTTTCAGAAATTCAACATCTTAAAATGTTTTTTGTGCTTCTATTTCAGACGAACGTAAATAAAAATCTATCTATTCCATAATTTTCTTTAGTAATGATGTTATGTTTACTTTAAAAATCTTGACAGTTACAAATCAATCTCTAAAAAAACGTTAAATAGGAAGTCTACCTGTGTGTAGTTAAAAAGATTTGTTAATAAAAAAAATCTGGTGTGAAACACTCACACAACTTTCTCTTGCCAATGCAAATGATTAATAATAAACCTAACATTATTAATAAAATATTAGAAATAAACAAAAACTAACCTCAAAAACATAACCTTATTTTAATCATGAGTGAATGACGCAAAATGACAATCGAACTCAGTTTGGCTTAAAAATACGGAAAATCACGCTTTCACGCTAAACTAGGCTCTGTAGAGAAAAATGCTCTAAACAAAAGTTGTAGATCTTTTAATTTTCTATAACTTTTATTATATACACTTTTGTCGTAAAATGCATACTAAGACCGAAATGTTAAAAAAATCGATTTTTCTCACGTTTTCGTGAGAAAAAAAACAGAAAATCGCAAATTACCGCTAAACTAAGCGTTACACAAAAAAATATTTGAAACAGAAGTTGTAGATTTTTCAATTCTCTACAACTTTTATTATATAAGTTTTTGCGCTAAAATTTATATTAAAGCCGTAATCTTAAAAAAACAACGTTTTTACGTGAAAACAGCCTCACCGAGAATTTCAGCAAACATGGCGCCTACCCTATCTTGTAGAGAATAACAAATTGAGTAAAATAGGCGATTTTTAAAAAAATCGTAGGACCAGTTTTTGAGAAAATCGCAAAAAAGTGAAAAATTATACGAATAAACTACTACTTCCGGTTGACCGATTTTGATGAAAATGTTCGTGTCGCGTCCGGTAGTGGTATGTAACTTAAGTTTCAAGTTTCAAGTTCGTACGATGTTCCGTTCTTGAGATATTCTGTTCACACACAGACACACACACACACAGACACACACACACACACACACACACAGACACACACACAGACCAATCGCTAAAAACATGTTTTTTGGGTTCAGGGGGTCTGAAAACGTATAGATCCGGTGAAAACTCGATTTCGAAAAATCGACATGAAAACAATACTTTCCTTCCTATATATTCATATAGGCAAGAGAAAGTAATAAACCACACAATAGATCATTAAATTTTTTCTTATACCTTTGACATTTTTATTACAGAAAATGAACATTTTTATGACAATCGTTATTTATGGTAGAAAGTAAAATATATAATCTTGCTTTGTTTTTTAGATACTAACACAAGTTCATGAATTTAGTCTTAAGTTAAACATGTTTTTTACTAAAAAATATTTATTTATAGTGATCTTAATATTATTTCAAGGTAAGGATTAATTAATAAGTTAATTAGATTCAATTTTAGATATACTAAATCTGCAGTGAAACATTCACACTATTTAATCTTCCTAATGTAATTAATGAAAAAACATAACCTTATTTAAATCATGAGTGGATAAATCCAAATCAATCTTTAATGTATTTTGATTGTTGTTGTTTAGGTCATCCAGCTGAAAGGCTGATTTGAACCTCTAGAGTTTTTACTAAGTAAAATGCGGAGTGATTTGGTTTACAATTTTCCTTCCTCAATGAGTGGTAAAATATGCTTATCCGCATGCCACGCTCTCTGAAAAAGTTTATTTTTCATTCTGCACCATACCATTAACTTCATTAACTTCAGGGTTATTCACTGCAGGGTCTGGCTGTATTATGAAATTTACTATTCTCAAAAGAGGTAACTCTAACTAGTGCCTTGTACACCTCTACATCTTCTTTTTTTTAAATGCTTTAGGTATATCTATGTGATTAGAAACATAACTTTTTATTGTAGCCATGGAACTAGCAGATCGAGTGCAAATAATTTAACACTTCACTTGTCCGTTAGGAGCAAGAGCTCTGACTATCATTAGAAATTAGTGATTTTCCGTATTTTGCTCGTCAAAATCGGTTAAATTTTTTTAAGATTGCAGCCTGAGTATGCATTTTACGATAAAAGTATTGTAACACCATGGTTTTTTATGTTTTATTTGGGATCTGGTTATAATACAAAATATAGACTTCTTTTAAATTTATACACCAATTATTTATTGACAAGATAAGAATTAATGAATCGTACGTCTGCCCATTTTTAAAATTGTTAAGTAAACTTCTAATGTGTTTCTAATGAACGCTCTATTTTTGTATCGAAATATTCTCTATTTTTACCATAAACCATGATACTAAGACAATAATCTTTGTATCATGACTATAAACAGTTTTTAAATTTTATTTTATTATAAATTAATTTATTAATTTATTCAAAAATTTTTCTATAGAGTTTAGTTCAGCGTCAATTAGTGATTTTCCGTATTTTTAAGACCATCAGAAGTTTTTTATATAGTGTCTTTCACTCATGATTAATTTTTTTTTATTTTAAATAATTCTTTATTGATAATTAAACAGATTATATTTTTTCATTGTTTACATTAGTATGAGAAAATCTAGTTAGTTTTTCACACCAGATTTTTTTTTCGCCACTCGTCACTGTAGCATTAAGATAAATTTTTATCTTTGAGTATTCTTTCTTTATCTACATGTATTTCTTCGTAATGCGTGTGTCATATTCTTGCCTCTACTAGGTTTATTCCACTCGAGTTCTCTTACTCCGAAATCCTTTATGTTTCTTTATTTTTTGTTGGATTGTACCTCTTTCCATGATTTAATCTATTTCTGTTTATGTTTCTCCAGATCTTGTTTGTTTTGCTTAAACAATTTGTGCCAAACTATCGGCACAAAACTAATGTTTTTTTATAAAACTGTACTTCAACCTGTGTGAATATATGGGATACAATTCTGGGGCACAGCAAGTCACAGTAACATTGAAATAATTCAACAGTTTTAGTCAAAATTACTTGGAAACATCATGGACTCACCTTGGTACATATCCAACACTATATTGCACAGAGGCACGAACACTCCCATGGTACACAAAGCAATACAGAAACCACCAGTTACCAAACAAGACTTGAAAATCATCAGAACCCAGAAGCCATCAATCTCCTAGACAACAGTGAAACACACAGAAGACTATACAGACTACACCCTACAGATTTATTTTAATATGTGATTTTTTAATTTATTCTTCAATCCCTACACGAACAAAACAACAAAATGGGAATTTTTTTAGAGTGATACCAAGGGGTATTACTTACTCATAATTTATACTTACAACATATCTACTCATTGTTCTATGAGAGCAGATCATAGATTTACAGTTTTTCAAAAAAAAAAAACAATTCGATAGTTGTTCTTTTCTTTACTGTTTGTGTAACCAAAAGTTTTTCCGGTCAATCTACTCACATCTATTATATAATCACATAATTCTTGTGATATGATAATAGAATGCTAGTCTGCGTTTGTTGAAGTACTTCTTATAGTCTGTCTACCTGCTGATAAATAATTTTTCTAGGTTTCCACACTTCTTCCGTTTTTCTTAGCTCCACTATCTTTCGTAGTATCTCATTTTAAACATTTTCTAACTTGTCTACTTATCCTCGGTCAACTGCTGCGCTTTCAGCTGCATACTGTAATTAGGATATAACCATTGTCGTACAGAGCCGCAGTTTTCCCATCCTTGAAATCCGTTTCTAGTTACTGGTAACGCAATATAAGTTGACGATCGTCAGCGAGAGTAAGACTAGATTATGCGGGGGGTGAAAGTGCTACTGTATGTGCTTTTCTAAATACATCATAACAACAGCTCTAACCAATGACATCATGTTTTAGTTTTACTCTTACATTGATTTATATTATGTTTACAACTATGTCGTTTTATAAACATCCCATTGTATTATTTATCGATTCTTAATAATTATCCTAAATAATAAATATTTATTCTAAATAAACCATTATACTAAGCCTAAGATATATTTAGTATCCTTTTTGGTCATCAGCAGTAAACTGAATTACTACACTCTGACATTTGTAGTGATAGACTAGTAGTCCATTAGTTCCGTCGATGCGAGCTTATTATCGTGAGTAATACTAGTTTAACGGTAATTTCAAAATGTTATTCTATTTTTAGGGTTTTTATTTTTTATTATTTTCAGTTAAGTTATGTTAAATTGCAATTGAATTTTAAACAATTCACTTTCTTTAAGTAATTACATTACTCCTTATTTAGCGTGACGGGTCATGAACTGAATTTTATTACTTAAGTATTTGTGGTGGTTACATTTTGAGTTAGACGCTTGATACATGTCTTGTGCTTTCGGGTTGGCCGATGTAAGTAGGATAGATAATATACTATCCTCCATATGATAGGCGCAATCGTCAACTTATAGCTCGTTACCAGTAGTTTACGTGCTCTTAATCACCTTATGATAGCCCCTTAATCAGCTTTTGATAGTTTTTTTCTTAAATTTGTTTATTTAAAGTCGTATCAACTGCTTGGTCAATAGCGACTATGGTGGATTATGTAGCAATAACTGTGGGATTTCACACGTGAAAATTTCCAGATTCTGGCCGGGAACCGACCCCGACATCCCCGTGGCAGACCACGAGGAAGTGCGCTAACCACAACCCTACGGAAGCGGGCAGGTTTATTTTTACTTTTAATAGTTTTGTGATCCTGAGTATTTTTTTGTTTAGTTTATTTAAAGTCGCATCGACATCTTCGTAATTAGCGACTACTGTCAGTTTTGGTACTGTAGTGGTGAGTTTTAACGTGTTAAAATTCTCATGCCCTAGCAGGGAATCAAACCTGGGACCTTTATAGGCTAGGGACCTTTTTAGGCTAGACCTTTATAGGCTAGTTATTGTGGTCTAGCGCGCTAGTCACTACTGCGGAGGAGATCAATTCTGATTTTATTGATTTTTTTCATATATTATTTATTTATTTATTTATTTAAATGCTCTAAACTAGCGCCGTGTTGAGCCTGATGATGTCCAAAAATGGGTCACCTCTGTAGATAATCCTCTCCAAAATTCTCCAAAGTGTATCTGTTCTGCGCTCGTCTTTACCACAAACTACCTCCAAAAATGTATTTGCCATCCTTCTGTCTTACCTTTATTTTAACGAATATTTTTTTAAATACTTGATACAATTTGGTAACCCAGCTGTCCGTGACCATTCTTGTAAGATGCCCTGCTCTGCTCCATTTTAGCTAAGGCACACTCGAATTCAGATAAACAATTATGTATTATTTACCAATTATAATGTAATTTCAGATATTACTTATTTATTAACCATTAAATGATTTTTATATTAATAACTTTTACAATAAAAACTATTTCAGACGTTATTGAAGCTAAAAGTGAAACCGTAAGCCCCATAGGCAGTGATGAAAATAATAAGAAAATTAAAAATGATGATAAGGAAGAGAATATAATGAATGGCCGTAATGCAAAAGAAGGTGAATTACCTTATCAGGTAAACTATAAAAACGTAATATACCATTTTTATTGGCATTTAAAAAGCTTTTAAGTCACATCAATATTGAAATATTAGTAAATAATGTAAAATGAAAAACATAACCGGAATTTAATCATGGATAAATAACACAAAATGGAAATCAACTTCTGTTCGACTTAGAAATATAACCTATTCTAAAATAAACAACCTTGTACATGAACATAATGACAAGACAGTGACAACATCAGTGGAAGGCGGAATGTGTTGATAGTGGGACAGAGACAATGTTTTCAGAAACGCACGAACTGCAGTCATAATGTACCTCATAATACTCGTACCTCTACTCCTTTCTTTCCCATTGTTTGTAACGGTCATCCAGCCCGGTTGTTACACGGGCATACCTATAATCTTCATTATGCATGGATGATAAAAATAACAATATCACAAGAAAAGAAGAAAGGAAAAATGTTAAATCACGTGAATGTTAATAACGAAAATCTTCAATAATTGGCGTTATAGTATGTTCAAACTGAATTGGCGCATAAACTCGAATAGCTTCAAAAGTTCAGGGTGTTTCCTAAGACTACAGACTGTTTCAGCAATTTATTCATATAATTCAGAAAAAACTTAAGCAATTCACTCATTTTCTGTCCTGTTGTGTGAGTTATCTTGTACATATAGGCGAGGGACGAAGAGAGAGAGGTATGATCACAACTCTATAGCTACGCGCGCCAATTCAGATTGTACGAACTATAACTGACTTTCACCCAGTATCCTGTATTTTCAAAAAATATAGAATGGGGAGTGAAACCATTAAAAGAAATAAACCATTTCATGTAATTCATCATAAAATTAATGAGACTTGAAAAAATAAAAGAAACGACCAGAAAAGCTTTGTAGGAATCATTGGACAACGTACTGTTTTTAGTGCTTTCAGATAAGTGCGGCATGTTGCCTATATAACGCCTTAATGAGAATAATCCACTACGAAAAATTCGTTTAAGTTTTAGATCTTTCAGTAATAAATTGTGTATTATTGGTGGCAACTTCTACTTTCTCTTGCCTATATGAATATATAGGAAGGAAAGTATTGTTTTCATGTCGATTTTTCGAAATCGAGTTTTCACCGGATCTACACGTTTTCAGACCCCCTGAACCCAAAAACATGTTTTTAGCGATTGGTCTGTGTGTGTGTGTGTGTGTGTGTGTGTGTGTGTGTGTGTGTGTGTGTGTGTGTGTGTGTGTGTGTGTGTGTGTGTGTGTGCGCGTGTACATAATATCTCAAGAACAAAACATCGTACGAACTTGAAACTTGAAACTTAAGTTAGGTACCACTAGAGAACGCGACCCGAACGTTTTCATCAAAATCGATTTACCGGAAGTAGCAGTTAGTTTTTTGACTAATGAGTTTTCTGAAATGACAGATTCAATTACTGTATGAAGCGAAGCTTTGTGCAGCTGCGGGATGAAGGGGACAGGCGAAGTACTAGACTACTGCTACGTCATAACACTATACTAATCATCTCATTGGTATTCGCTTGGCAGTAGGCTGCGTAGTGCGGTGACATACGTGGGTGTTGTTTGGACTATTCGCTTTAGACAGCGACACAGAATATATTTAGTTTGTATAGTACCCTTGACTACTACAAACATAATACAAGTAAAACGTTACTACTACTAACGCAATGTCTCACAGTAGTAGTGACGTAATGCATACCTCTCAGCTGCACAAAGCTTGGGAACGGGCAGTACTGATAGCGCTTATATATTAGGCCTGGTATGGTTTATTTTTTATTTTTAACTCGTGATTAAACACAGTTTGGTATATGTTTTATTATTTACATTGGCAACTGAAAGTGACTTCAGTGTTTTACACCAGATTTTTTTTTAAATAAAAAATAAAATCTAAAATTTAATTTTTTTTTACTCCGTTTACCTTAGTGTGTTTTGTTTTAAATTTTTTTAGGTAGCGATTAGGGAAAACACGAAGGAAAGTAGGTTCCGTTGTGGAGGAATAATAGTCACTCAGTGGATCGTTATGACAGCCGGTCATTGTATTTTTGAAAGGTGAGACAATCCCTTACAATAATAGTACGTATTTTTTATAGTTAATATTACTGCCTTAAATGGTACACATCTCGTATAAGTAGTTAATGTGCTCTGCAACAAGTAATTTATTTTTAAACCCTAATATGTGTGCGTTGAAAACTGTTCATTTAGAACTCCAATAATTAACTCTATGACCCAATTCGATGAGGATGATATTGTGACAATACCTAGAGGAAATGTGTGTACGAGAATTTTCGAAAACCGAGATTTTAAAAATGTTAACGTAAATAATAAAAATGATAAATAGGGTTCAAGAGCCATCCTTAAACGAGCAGAAAAATGCATTGAATTCGGCGGAGAAACTTTTGAAAATTTACTGTAATTTGGTTAAATAGGTTTAGATCAATGTTTTTCCGGTTAATTTTACTTTGTCTGTTCTGAATAAAAATTCATTTAGTCAAACATCTATTCGCTTTCTGTGTACTTTATCACCGTTTTGTTGAGAATAAAATTTTCTACAAGGTTTATTCAAAATTTTTATCGTTTTCTTGATGAAATAACAAAGTTATTGTTGCCCAACGTTGAAAAATGTGTTTTTTAAATCCATTTTTTTGCATTTGACACTGGTTTTCTCAAAAACTACTTAACTTACAGTTCTGCGATCTGTTTTATTCAATTTATCAGGTCAAAAACTATAAGAAACGATTGAATTCGCTCCTTAATCTATCTTACCAGAATTTCAGGAAGACCTCATTTCACCTGGTGACCTGAAATCCGGGCGAAATCTTTCGCTAGACGTAACTCGGTAACGAAGCATTCCCGGACCCATGTTTACAGAAACTTTTTCATTTTTTTTACATGTATAATGAGCTCCCAAAGTTTCTGCATATCTTCGTGAATCACTCTGTAGAAGACAATTTTTATCAATTTATTTTATTATTTTTCAGTGATGTAGGTTACTCGCTGATAATCGCCGCAGGTACAACTAGATTGGATGATATCAAATGGCGTGTGTTAAGAAGAGTTGTATCGTTTGTAAGACCACCTCAATATAAATTTCCAGAATATGACATTGCTCTTCTAAGGGTGAGTCTTCTCCAAGTATTGATTTTTATATTCGATTGTCTTGGTAGCTGTGCCGGAACATACTTGAATATTAAGCCAAAGGACCAACGTATCTGGCTAGGGATCCCGGAGAGTTTGTCGGTCAGAGTCGTTTGCAATAGAGAGTAAAGCTCTGAGGCACAGAATTGTATCATTCCCCTTCAAGTTCATAACAACAAGTGATTATTAAGCCAAAATGACCAACGTATCCGGTTAGAGATCCCGGAGAGTTTGTCGGTCAGAGTCGTTTACAATAGAGAGTAAAGCTCTGAGTCACAGAATTGTATCATTTCCCTTCAAGTTCATAATAACAAGTGATTATTAAGCCAAAGGATCAACGTATCCGGCTAGAGATCCCCGAGAGTTTGTCGGTCAGAGTCGTTAACAATAGAGAGTAAAGCTCTGAGGCACAGAATTGTATCATTTCCCTTCAACTTCATAATAACAAGTGATTATTAAGCTAAAGGATCAACGTATCCGGCTAGAGGTTCCCGGGAGTTTGTCGGTCAGAGTCGTTTACAATAGGGAGTAAAGCTCTGAAGCACAGAATTGTATCATTCCCCTTCAAGTTCATAATAACATGTGATTATTAAGCTAAAGGACCAACGTATCCGGCTAGAGATCCCCGAGAGTTTGTCGGTCAGAGTCGTTTACAATAGAGAGTAAAGCTCTGAGGCACAGAATTGTATCATTCCCATTCAAGTTCATAATAACAACGGATGGAATACATATAATGTTGTTAAGGTCATATAGCCAAAAGGCTGGTTTGAACTACTATAGACTTTAGCAAGTAAACCGAGTGGTCAGGTGGTTTACAATTATTTCTTTCCTCACTGAGTCAAAAAGTATTCTTATCAATGCCTAGCCTTCTGGAAAGCATCTAATTTCCATATAAATGACTCCTTAACTTCATTCATCTCATGGTCTGGTTGTATAATAATGAAATTCATTATTTTCAGAGGAGGAAACTCTGATTAGTGTCTTTTACACATCTACCCCTTCTTTTTCTAATCCTTCATTCATATAACTGGCTGACCATGTATGTGCTCAGCCAAATAATTTAATATTCCACCTGCCGGTTATGGGCAAATGGCATACATAAGAGAGTGAAAACGAAGAAGGAAAATACTAGAAGCTTGTTCTTTGGATATCTGGTTATATAGAGAAATATAGGTGAAAAACGAACTGGTTTTGTGAAACAAAGAGATTCTTAAGTGTGATTTGGAATTCAGTGAATCAGCGCTAGTGCAGAAGAGATGTGAAAAATTAAGGCAGGGACATGGAATAAAAAAAAATTTTATTCCCTACAAAATAGCTAAGCGCCGAATCTCAGGTTTAATAAAAAGATTGTTTTAAACTTGCGGCGTTAATAAGCATTTTAAAGCAAAAAAAGTTTATAATTAAATTTGTTGAAAATTATAAAAACATACAACTTTTATTTGAAACATTTATTCTACAATGCTTAGTTGTCAATTGGTGGTTTGCTGGAATTTTTTATTAAAATCTGTCAAAAGGATTTCTTAAGATTTTACGGCAATAGTTTTGAATTTATAGGAAATTTAAAACATAGTACTTTTATTTCAAGTGTTTTCTTTTCTACGTAGTTCATTATTGTAGCGCCAATTAGTTATTTTCCATATTTCTAAATTGAACAGAAATTTTAAATTTCATGATTGACATTACATTAAATCATTCATTTCACATTATTTCCTAATGATTAAAGATAGGTAATATTTTTCACTATATGGATCAGTAAGAGAACGTGTGAGTGTTTCACACAAGATTTTTTTATAAACCTATTTATTATAACGTTACAACGCCTGTTCAGAAAAAGTCGTGTTATAACTAAAATACTTCTAACTTACCAATCAAAAATGTTAATTTTTTTTTTGGTAATTTAAAAAAAACTAATGGAATTACAATGAATTCTCTGTAAAAACGAAAAAGCTTTGTGTTTCTCAATTAAGAATTCATTAAAATTTGAGGTAAATGATTAGACATAAATTGTTAGTACTTTAAAGATTTCATATTGAGACAAATAAACGTATTAATAATTTCAACTACAGTTCAGCCGTTCTTAATTTGCTCCTACTGTCAACAAACAAAAGCCACCTACTACAGGGTGCACGCTAGAGTCTGCGACTTTACGGATGTCTTATTCCTATTAAGTTAACTATTTTTTAAATTATAAATACTTAAAGTACTAAAAACATCAGTCATGATATGATGTAGGCCTAACAATTTCATTCAGAAAAATTCTTTTAAAAGTATTTTGTATTTAAATACTTTTGAAAGTATTTGTTGTTACTTTTTCATCAGCGTGTACTCATTTTGATACAATGCGCATGCTCAGTGACGTCATTATTTGTTTACATTAGGAGCGAACGAAGAGAGGCTGGACTTTAATTAATTTTTGTTACTGTTGCAGGTTGACAATAAATTTCTTTCTACAAATCGTTTGACTCAGCCGATCGGTATAACAATTTGTGTTATACAAAAAGGTACTTTATGCCAAATAAGTGGTTGGGGTGAAACACATGAGGTATTTACAAACAAACAAAAAATACGTTTAAAATAATTTTGAATTTTATTTTTTTATTAATATTTATATTTTAATATTTATTTAATATTTATAATATTTATTTCTGCCCATAACAGACAGGTGGAGTGTCAAATTATTTACACTCAATCTGCTTGTTTCAGGGCTAAAATAAATAGTTCTGTTTCTTATCACATGGTCAGCCAATTAAATGACTGAATCATTTAAGAACAGAAGAGGTAGAAGTGTACTGTGACACTAATCAGAGTTATCTCCTCTGAAAGTAATGGATTTCATTATACAGCCAGACCCTGTGGTGAATGAAGTGTAAGTGTCATTTGCAGAGTGGAAAATATATACTTTTCAGAGGGCCTGGCATGCTGATAAGCGTATTTTTTCCACACAGTGAGGAAGGCAATTGTAAACCACCTCACTCCTCGATTTACTTAGTAAAACCTCTACAGGTTCAAACCAGCCTTTCGGCTGATGACCTAAACAACAACACATACCTGTAGCACCTTACATCTTTTGTAATTTGCTTTAAATATTCTAACCTTTGCCTCCCTTTACAATTCACTCCCTCAATACTACCCTCTATTATTGATAGATCAATAGCTGGGTGTCTTACGATATGCCCCACTAGCCTATCCCATCTTCTGGTAAGATGCTTCCATATACTTTGTTTTTCATCCACTCACCTAAAAACTTTTATATTACTTAATTTGTCCACCCAACTAATCTTTAACATTTTCCTATAACATATCATCAAAAGCTTCCTGCCTCTTCCTTTCTACAGCCTTTATCACCCACGTTTCACTCCCTTATAATACTACACTCCAAACATAGCGTTTTTAGAAATTTTTCCTAATCTGTAGGTCAATGTTTGTATTTAGTAAGCTGTTTTTGATTCGAAAGACTTTTCTAGCTTGAGCCATTCTACTTTTGATATCACTTGTGCTTCTACTTATGCTTCTTTTTGTGCTTCTACAAATCAGTAGAAACAGGAATAAATAGCGTTGGCATCAGTTAACTTTTCACATATGTTATAATTTCATCCAAAAAGTCGCTATTATCAAAACTGAATAAAATAATACATAATAGCCACCGTAAGCCGTATTTACCAATGTCAGAATGGTTATTTAGATTGACGGTAAATCACCTCGTTTTATAAACAAATGAAGACGGAAATGAGCAAACTCTTCAAGCTATTTTAAGATAAAAAATCCTTTCATGAAACGACCCGTCTCATAGCTGGTGGTAATTTTTAAAAAGGCTTACCTTTGACTAATGACAAAAACCATTAGTGATTTCTGTATCTACTCTTTAAGAACAATTGAATAACACTATATTTTGTTTCCAAATTCCGCTTTGATTTCTTGACTTCCAAATTTAGGCACTTCCGGTCAAAGTCGGAACTTTAAACCCAATGTTTTCTGAACCTACTCTTTAAGAGGAATCGATTTCTTTTTTAATTCCTAATATGTGTACGTTGCAATCTGTTCATATCAGAACAATAAGCAACCCCATGACCCAATGAGATGAGGATGATGTGTATGACCTGTAAATAAGGTGTAGTCTTGTACAGACCCAGGTCGACCACTCCTGAGAGAGTATGGTTAATAGAACCCCAACCATCAAAGTACACCGACAACCACTGTCTAGTATTCAAATCCGTATAACAGTAACTACCTTTACTAGGATTTGAACCAGAAACCTTCGTCTCTGGAAATCAGCTGTTAAACTGGTTCTAGAGGAATAGAATGACACTAGTTTGTTTCCGAATTCCAACTTTGATTTCTTGAATACCAGTTTCGGGCTACGTCCAGTCAAAACTGGAACTTCAAACCCAATCAGGCCCACTAAAATTTTGGGTAGATTACGAATTCGAAGCCGAATTCGTTGCTATCTCTTGCTATCTCTTGCTATCTCTTGCTAAGAGTTGCTATCTCTTGTAGTTTTTGACATCTGAGTAAGAAGGACGGACGGACAAAACAAAATGATTGATGACAATATTAAAAATTGTCATTAATACAAAATAAGCTACTCTACATTCGGACCCACCGGGTTGGTCTAGAGGTAAAGTCGTCGCCGCGAGTCAACTGTTTAACAGCTGACTCGCGGTTTTTTTTGGAGACGAAGGTTCCTGTTCAAATCCTAGTAAAGGTAGTTACTTTTATACGGATTTGAACACTAGACAGTGGTTACCGGTGTACTTTGATGTTTGGGGCTCAATTAACTTACTTGCTCAGGAATTGTTGGCCTGGGTCTGTACAAGACCACACCTCAATTACACGTCATACACATCACCCTCATCTCATTGGGTCATGGGGTTGCTTATTGTTCTGAATTGAACAGATTGCAACTTACAGAAATAAGAAATATAAAAAAATTAAAAATACATATTCGTAAACATTTTA